>OW121740.1:132272298-132277239 GCA_933228675.1 Stomorhina lunata
CTATAAAAATAGGAAGTCTTTGAAAAATTTCCTATTAAAACAGGAAATTTTTGAAAAATGTCCTATAAAAATCGGAAATTTTTTGAAAAATGTCCTATAAAAATAGGAAATTTTTTGAAAAATTTCCTATAAAAATAGGAAATTTTTTGAAAAATTTCCTATAAAAATAGGAAATTTTTTGAAAAATTTCCTATAAAAATAGGAAATTTTTTGAAAAATTTCCTATAAAAATAGGAAATTTTTTGAAAAATTTCCTATAAAAATAGGAAATTTTTTGAAAAATTTCCTATAAAAATAGGAAATTTTTTGAAAAATTTCCTATAAAAATAGGAAATTTTTTGAAAAATTTCCTATAAAAATAGGAAATTTTTTGAAAAATTTCCTATAAAAATAGGAAATTTTTTGAAAAATTTCCTATAAAAATAGGAAATTTTTTGAAAAATTTCCTATAAAAATAGGAAATTTTTTGAAAAATTTCCTATAAAAATAGGAAATTTTTTGAAAAATTTCCTATAAAAATAGGAAATTTTTTGAAAATTTTCCTATAAAAATAGGAAATTTTTTTGAAAAATTTCCTATAAAAATAGGAAATTTTTTGCAAAATTTCCTATGAAAATAGGAAATTTTTTGAAAAATTTCCTATAAAAGTAGGAAATTTTTTGAAAAATTTCCTATAAAAATAGGAAATTTTTTGAAAAATTTCCTATAAAAGTAGGAAATTTTTTGAAAAATTTCCTATAAAAATAGGAAATTTTTTGAAAAATTTCCTATAAAAATAGGAAATTTTTTGAAAAATTTCCTATAAAAATAGGAAATTTTTTGAAAAAATTCCTATAAAAATAGGAAATTTTTTGAAAAATTTGCTATGAAAATAGGAAATTTTTTGAAAAATTTCCTATAAAAATAGGAAATTTTTTGAAAAATTTCCTATAAAAGTAGGAAATTTTTTGAAAAATTTCCTATAAAAATAGGAAATTTTTTGAAAAATTTCCTATAAAAATAGGAAATTTTTTGAAAAATTTCCTATAAAAATAGGAAATTTTTTGAAAAATTTTCTATACAAATAGGAAATTTTTGAAAAATTTCATATAAAAATAGGATATTTTTGAAAAATTTCCTATAAAAATAGGAAATTTTTGAAAAATTTCCTATAAAAATAGGAAATTTTTGAAAAATTTCCTATAAAAATAGGAAGTTTTTGAAAAATTCCTATAAAAATGGGAAATTTGTGAAAAATGTCATATAAAAATAAGAAATTTTTTGAAAAATTTAATAAAAAAAAATTTGCTATAAAAATAAGAAATTTTGGAAAAATTTAATATAAAAATTTGCTATCAAAGTAAGAAGTTGATCATATATTATTTTCTTATATCACCGACTATATACGTGCCAGATCGTTAAAGAAAAGGCTTTGATTTTTATAGCAACATCAATTTTGTTTCTTCTTCTTTAAAGTCTATCTTAACAATGGACATAATTTATACTCCAGACTTAAATTAACGATCTTATAGTCGTGTAGCTTAACAGCCAAACAGCAAACTCTATCATGAAGATGTTCCAAATGTTGCCAAAGCACTAAAGCTCACACAGAACCATAAACTAAAAACGTTCAATACTCACGGCTTCATACACACAAAAGTATCAATACAAGAATTTCACTTTTCTTTTCAACTTTAAGAAGACCTTAAAGGAAGAAGAGAAGAATTATGAGCGACATGTTGAGAAAACACCCAATAACACAATGACCCAATGCACTTGCTAAGGTTAAGGTATCAGCCACAACATCATCATCGTCATCTTTAACTCCTTTTCCCTCCCAATACATATCAAATACAAGTACAACTTTAATAAAGTTGAGATTTTTCTTAAAGGGAAAGAAAAAACAAGAAGTCACAGAAGAGAAACAAACGGCTTCCTTTTTCCAGTATTTGGATTTGTTTTTTAATTTAAAGAAATGTTTCTTGGCACGCATTGAAATCCAGGTTTACAATTTTTGAACCATATGAGCGGAATAAAGGTAAAGCCAAAGAAATACGATTTAAATCGTTTTGATCGTTATGTTGAGATAATTCAATAAATGTAAATATTTGCCAGCATAACTTAAGGGTATGAGAGTACAAGTTTTTTTTTTCTTAAAATTTAGCATTTTGTTTTCATTTAATTTAAGCAAATAAATGGAAAAATGGAAGTTAATAAAAAAAAAATAACAAGATATGAAAATGAAAAAAGTAAAGCTAAAATAAATTGTCAGTGAAATCGAAATTGAACACATTTAAAGGCGCAGAATAAAAATTTTGCATACAGCACTTTTAAAACAAAATTAGCAATTTTTGAAAAAATTCCTATAAAACTATAAATTTTTTGAAAAATTTCCTATAAAAATATGAAATTTTTGAAAAATTTCCTATAAAAATATGAAATTTTTGAAAAATTTCCTATAAAAATATGAAATTTTTGAAAAATTTCCTATAAAAATATGAAATTTTTGAAAAATTTCCTATAAAAATATGAAATTTTTGAAAAATTTCCTATAAAAATAGGAAATTTTTGAAAAATTTCCTATAAAAATAGGAAATTTTGAAAAATTTCTTATAAAAATAAGAAATTTTTGAAAAATTTTCTATAAAAAGAAGAAATTTTTGAAAATTTTCCTATAAAAAGAAGAAATTTTTGAAAATTTTCCTATAAAAAGAAGAAATTTTTGAAAATTTTCCTATAAAAATAAGAAATTTTTGAAAAATTTCCTATAAAAATAAGAAATTTTTGAAAATTTTCCTATAAAAATAAGAAATTTTTGAAAAATTTCCTATAAAAATAGGAAATTTTTGAAAAATTTCAAATAAAAATAGGAAATTTTTGAAAAATTTCCTATAAAAATAGAAAATTTTGAAAAATTTCCTATAAAATTTGGAAATTTTTGAAAAAATTTCTATAAAAATAGGAAATTTTTGAAAAATTTCTTATAAAAATAGGAAATTTTTGAAAAATTTGCTATAAAAATAGGAAAATTTTGAAAAGTTCCTATAAAAATAGGAAAATTTTGAAAAATTTCCTATAAAAATAGGAAATTTTTGAAAAATTTCCTATAAAAATAGGAATTTTTTTTAAATTTGCTTTACAAATAGGAATTTAAAAAAAAAATTCCTATAAAAATAAGAAAATTAAAAAAATTTTCTTTAAAAAAAGAAACTTTTTAAAATTTTCTTATGGAAAAAAATTAACTTTTTCAAAAAATTTCGTTCAATAATTAAATAATAACTACGCCTCTGTTTTGGAGTTAAAATCAAATGAAAATGAAATTTTAATATATACCACTGAATGCGTTTTACTTATACATATTTTTATGAATATCATTGAGAAATAAAAGTCAGCAGAAAAAACATGTGTGGCCTTAGCTCCTTTTTATCTGTATCATTTTAGTTCATCTTAAAATTGACTTCTGCATTTCTACTAAAACTCACACAAACTTTTATATTAAACCACACAAATTGTTGAAAGAAAAATGTTGAAGTATTGACCACTACTAGTCCACTACAGATAGACCAGTCAAAACAACAAAGTAGAAACCACCAAACTGGCAAACCAGCCTACCACCAACCAAATCAATATTTAATAATTACAGTAATTCTCACAGATTTCAACTTCATTTTTGCCTTTTACGCTGCGATTGCGATTACAAACAACACATTTGCAACTGAAGGGGAAATTAAAATGCAATCGTTGTTTAGTTTTTTGGTCAATTCAATTCGAAAAAGACAAAGGAAAAAAGTGAAAAACTCACATGAGATTGAGTCAGTATTTTAGTGTAATATTGAATCATACTTAATGCGTTTTTCAACCATATATAATTTATTGTAATGTGTTTGTATATGTATTTATTTGAATGATATGAAATTCATATGAAAACGACCCGCTTAATGTGAAAAAGGCAAAATTAAAAGAAAATCACTAAAACATCATCATGACTTGTCTGGCACAGTTCGTACGAAAGGTACGAGTACGAGCGAACAAAATACACAGTAGGTAACGTACCACCAAATGTGATTTGGCTCTTTTTATCGCAATTTGGCAATCTTATCGTCGAACATTGATTGCGTAGGATGCCACTTCTGAAATGCATGAAACTGTTGCAATACCACGATTTTTCAATACGATTTTTCTTTGTTTTCTTTTTGTAGTTGTCGTTGCTTCATCACCTCCACCTCCTTGCTTTGTTTTGTTAACGTTTTTGGTTACAGCCATCATTATAAAATAAATTGCGACTATATAAAATAAACACTTTTACAAAAAGGGCACAACAAACCAACCGACAGACAGACAAACGAATTGAAAATCTTATGTCAATTACTCAGTTTGACTTTGTGTTAGACTGGCAAACAAACCCTCACTTATAAGCTGCTAGAATCGTATGATAATTGAAACAAAAATTGATGACGAATAGACATTTTATAGCGCCTGTCATTTAATTTATTTATTTCGTTTGAATTACAAATCAGTTTCAGTTTTTTTTTTTAGTTTTCGCAATAAAAATTAATTTTAAATTCACGTTTCAAAGGAATTGATTTTAAAAGAATTGCCTTAATTAAGAAAAGCGTGTGCTAGTACTGACAAACTTGAATCGGTACTACAGCTAATTTTTGCATTAATTTTTAAGGGGGCAAAACGAAAGACTTAAGAAACAAACTTTGTTTGGGTATGGCTGAATCTAATGACTTTAAATTATTTATTTATTGATTTGTAATATTCAATAGAAATATTAATAAGTGTTAAAAGACTGATTCATAATCGATTTGTAAAAAAAATTCCTATAAAAATTTTAAGTTATAAATTATAATTAATTAAAAAAAATTATGGAATAATGAATTTTCGAAAATTTTCCTCTAAAAATTAGAAATTTTTGAAAAATTTCCTATAAAGAGAGGAAACTTTGGAAAAAAATTC
>OW121740.1:132277439-132659939 GCA_933228675.1 Stomorhina lunata
ACGAGTTTTAATAGCCATGGTCCCACTATCAAAAAAATGATCAGTGCCAAATTTCAAAAAATTATCTTTTAAATTGCGACCTTTACTTTGATTACATGGGGGTCCTCCCAGACGGACGGACTGACATCGCTAAATCGACTCAGAAAGTGATTCTAAATATATTGTTATACTAAAAGGTGGGTCCAAGACAAATATTTCTATGCGTTATTTACATCAGTACAAACTCATAATACCCTTTCCACCTATGACGGTGAAGGATATAGAAACGCATAAATAAGCAAATAAGTATGTACTAATAATTTGAATACACATCTTTTTCAAGCCAATGTGCCTAATTTACGAGAATTTTTTTTTTTTTTTTCAGAAATATTAAATCATAAAATGTTGTCAATTCTTAATATTGGCAAATTTTTTTATAAATGACAGGCGTTTAAAATAAATTGACATGTAACCTAAAACATACAGTCGGTTCAGTTAAAGCCATCATCATCACCATCATCATCGTCATCATTATGGACAGCGTTGTCATAAATAGCGAATACATTTTTAGCCATAAGACAAAAACAAAAAATCGTTAGTGTGGACTAGTATCGACGAAAATCACATTTTAAAGTTCAGAGTTAAGAAAAACAATTTACAAGCAATAAACCAGTAAATGGATAAAAAACTGAAATAAAACTCTAAAGCCATATGTTTTAATGGGAAATATAAAAAATCTTACAATGAATAAAGATGGACGGATGACGGCATGCATGATGGTGGGTTAGATGGAGACCCGATCAATACACGTTTCATGACTAATAAATAAAATATTGATTGGATTATTAAGGATATATTTAAACAATTTATATTGTACATGGCAATTCATTTAAGTTTGAATTTTTTTTTTTGCTATTAGCTCTTGACTGAGTGACTGACTGACTGACTGAAAGAATGGAAGAATGAATGACTCAAACACACATACACACACAAACATTTTAAGTGATTGATGAATTAAGTGTTTGGGTCAGAAGGTGTTAAAAATACTCAATGGGATGCTGTGTTATTAACTGGTTGTTTTTTGGTCCAAAAATTTCATTTCCCCACACAAATTTGTCTATTTAGGTTAATTTGTGCTAAAGTTGAAATGCGATTTTCTTTTTCCTTTCCTACTTGTTAATGATTGCGAAAATTGTCAAGACTCAGAAAAGAATGGAGTTTTTAAGAGCCAAAGAAAAAGAGGACATACATTTTGACATTCTACACACCTTAGGTGATTTTTGAAAGTGTGTTAGAAGAAATATTACGAGTTACATATGTTTAAATGAGAATGTAAGATCAGAAGTCACCATTAACAATTACGAAATTTTATTAAACATAAGTTTAATAACTATCATTTTAAGTCACCATGGTACTATAGATCTCAGGTGGCTATTCGTTAAAACAAAGAAACCAAATGATAAGTACATTATAATATAAAATTTGCAAATATATGCAAAAGCTTTATATACCGCACTCAAGCTAAGATCTCAGTCCTTGGCTAGAAAAAAATTCAGCTTCAACAGATTTCAATGACAAAAATGATACCCCAGCAAAGTTCGACAAAAGATAATACGACAGAATAAGGAAGAGTTTTCAATACAAAAGTTGGAAGACACTTCTATAGAAAAGTTGACGACAGGAAGATATTTCTATACAAAACTTGACGATAGGTATACATTTCTATAGAAAATTTGACGATAGGAAGACATTTCTATAGAAAAGTTGACGATAGGAAGACATTTCTATTAAAAAGTTGACGATAGGAAAACATTTCTATAGAAAAGTTGACGATAGGAAGACATTTCTATAGAAAAGTTGACGATAGGAAGACATTTCTATAGAAAAATTAACGATAGGAAGATATTTCTATAGAAAAGTTGACGATATAAAAACATTTCTATAGAAAAGTTGACAATAGGAAGACATTTCTATAGAAAGGTTGACGATAGGAAGACATTTCTATAGAAAAGTTGACGATAGAAAGACATTTTTATAGAAATGTTGATAATAGGAAGACATTTCTATAGAAAAGTTGACGATAGGAAGAAATTTCTATACAAAAGTTGACGATAGGAAGACATTTCTATAAAAAAGTTAACGATAGGAAGACACTTCTATAGAAAACTTGACGTTAGGAAGACATTTCTATAGAAAAGTTGACGATAGGAATACATTTCTAAAAAAAATGACGATAGGAAGACATTTCTATAGAAAAGTTGACTATAGGAAGAAATTTCTATACAAAAGTTGACGATAGGAAGACATTTCTCTAAAAAAGTCAACGATAGGAAGACACTTCTATAGAAAACTTGACGTTAGGAAGACATTTCTATAGAAAAGTTGACGATAGGAAAACATTTCTACAAAAAAGTTGATGATAGGAAGACATTTCTACAAAAATAGATAAGTTGACGATAGGAAGACATTTCTAAGAAAAGTTGACGAAAGGAAGACATTTCTATAGAAAAGTTGACGATAGGAATACTTTTCTATAGAAAAGTTGACGATAGGAATACTTTTCTATAGAAAAGTTGGCGATAGGAATACTTTTCTATAGAAAAGTTGACGATAGGAATACTTTTCTATAGAAAAGTTGACGATAGGAATACTTTTCTATAGAAAAGTTGACGATAGGAATACTTTTCAATAGAAAAGTTGACGATAGGAATACTTTTCAATAGAAAAGTTGACGATAGGAATACTTTTCAATAGAAAAGTTGACGATAGGAAGTCATTTCTATAGAAAAGTTGACGATAGGAATACTTTTCTATAGAAAAGTTGACGATAGGAATACTTTGATGATATTATCTAATCTTAAATTAGAAACTAGATACGGCTATAACTTAAATAATGTTAATTGCAAACAACAGTTAACTGTTAAACTTTAATATTATGCGAAATCTTGCAAACATATACTGACAGAGACTAACTAAAAAATTCCCTTACATCACCGCAAATACTCGTACTTACACGTAACATAAATTGAATTATAATGACCAAATCTCTTGTGAGTTTACAAATTAAATGCGCCGATTCTAAAAAAGGAGTCTTACATAATAAGACCCACCCAACAAAAGATACATGTTGCAGTTAGTACGTATGTATTACGAAAATCGAACCTAGGCAACAAATTGTTACTTTAGGGTGGGACTGCTGTAGCGCTTATTTATTCGAAAATTAAATCAAAAAACTTCTGCCTAAATCTTTGGATTTCTGTTTTTCAAAGTATAGGATTTCATTTTTAGGAAATGTTACTTTTTGCAACAAATTCAGTTTTTTCTGCTTTTACAGCAACAGTAGTTTTATTTGCTGACATTAAAACAAAAAATCCGCCAAATGTATTCAGTAATGAAAAAAAACATATTTTAACTTCCCAAAAGATTGATTGACTTGATAGTAATTTAATGAAAAATTAAAATTTAATGTAATTTTTGTTTTCTGTTAAATTTTTTTCAGTTATTATTGGGTATAGGAAAAAATTCCTTCTTTGGTCAACTTTTCTACATATAGAAAACTCTTCTAATAGTCAACTATTTTATATATAGAAAACTCTTCTTGTCGTCACAGAAACATATGTATATAGAAAGCTAGTCCTATCGTCAATATATTGAAAACTCTTCCTATCTTCAACTTTTCTATATATAGATAACTCTTTCTATAGTCAACATTTCTATACATAAAAAAACTCTTCCTATAGTCAACTTTTCTATATATATAGAACACTTTTCCCGTAGTGAATTTTTTTTTATATATAGAAAACTCTTCCTATAGTCAACAAATTTTTATATAGAAAACTCTATCGTCAACTTTTTTACGTATAAAAAACTTATCAGAACTTTTTCTCAAACCCAATACTTTTTAGTTGTTTTTTACCAAAAGTACGCGGAAAATATATTATTTGGTTTGATTTGTTGTAGAGTTTTTTTATGTGAAAAAAAAGATAAAAAAATGCAGACTGTCGTAAACAGAGTAAAGTATGAAATAAAATGGGTAGATGCATGGATGTACTTACTCATGCTTATACAATGTACAACATACAACAACATTTTGTAAATTACAAAAAAAAAATACACAACTGATTTTGGAACACTCCTCAATGTAACGTGTCGCTCTAACGAAAGTTATTATACAACCAGAAGAAGGGGATACTGTTAAAGCTTATTTCATTATTTTATAATATATTTTTTTTATATTTCTTCTAAAAGATAAAATAATAAAAAATAATATGAAAATAATGTTAAATAAAAGAGATCCCAACTGAAGTGTTTGTTAGTCCGTCTGTCTGTTCATTCATTCATTCAACTGCCCTGTCCGTCTGTTTGGTTATTAAATTTTTAGTTATTTTGTTGTTCCTGTTTGATCATTTTGTTTGACAAGTTGCCTCGGTCTGTTTTATTTGGTCTTAAAATTTTATCAAACATCAGCACTTCTCGTACCACCGCCACCGACAATCACTTCGGTCCAGAGCATGTCATCAAACATGATTTTGATTAACTTCTGCCATAAGACAATCAAAAAATTACTCAATCACTGTACTGACACCAACAGTGAACTGCTAATATATGGCATGAGACAGTGATGGTCAAGAAATTAGAAATGAAAAAAAATTGAAGATAGGAAACATTTTCTATAGAAAAGTTGACGATAGGAAGACATTTGTATAGAAAAGTTGACGACAGAAAGACATTTGTATAAAAAAGTTGACGATAGGAAAATATTTCTATAGAAAAGTTGACGATAGGAAGACATTTCTATAGAAAAGTTGACGATAGGAAGACATTTCTATAGAAAAGTTGACGATAGGAAGACATTTCTATAGAAAAGTTGACGATAGGAAGACATTTCTATAGAAAAGTTGACGATAGGAAGACATTTCTATAGAAAAGTTGACGATAGGAAGACATTTCTATAGAAAAGTTGACGATAGGAAGACATTTCTATAGAAAAGTTGACGATAGGAAGACATTTCTATAGAAAAGTTGACGATAGGAAGACATTTCTATAGAAAAGTTGACAATAGGAAGACATTTCTATAGAAAAGTTGACGATAGGAAGACATTTCTATAGAAAAGTTGACGATAGGAAGACATTTCTATAGAAAAGTTGACGATAGGAAGACATTTCTATAGAAAAGTTGACGATAGGAAGACATTTCTATAGAAAAGTTGACGATAGGAAGACATTTCTATAGAAAAGTTGACGATAGGAAGACATTTCTATAGAAAAGTTGACGATATTAAGACAATTTTATAGAAAAGTTGACGGCATTAAGACATTTTTATAGAAAAGTTGACGATATTAAGACATTTCTTTAAAACAGTTGACGATAGGAAGACATTTCTGTAGAAAAGTTGACGATAGAAAGACATTTTTATAGAAAAGTTGATAATAGGAAGACAATTCTATAGAAAAGTTGACGATAGGAAGAAATTTCTATACAAAAGTTGACGACAGGAAGACATTTCTATAAAAAAGTTAACGATAGGAAGACACTTCTATAGAATACTTGACGTTAGGAAGACATTTTAATTGAAAAGTTGACGACAGGAAGACATTTTTATAGAAAAGTTGACGATAGGAAGATATTTCTATAGAAAAGTTGACGATAGAAAGACATTTCTATAGAAAAGTTGACGATAGGAAGACATTTTTATAGAAAAGTTGACGACAGGAAGACATTTTTATAGAAAAGTTGACGATAGGAAATATTTCTATAGAAAAGTTGACGATAGGAAGAAATTTCTATACAAAAGTTGACGACAGGAAGACATTTCTATAGAAAAGTTGACGATAGAAAGACATTTCTATAGAAAAGTTGACGATAGGAAGACATTTTTATAGAAAAGTTGACGACAGGAAGACATTTTTATAGAAAAGTTGACGATTGGAAATATTTTTATAGAAAAGTTGACGATAGGAAGACATTTCTATAGAAAAGTTGACGATAGGAAGATATTTCTATAGAAAAGTTGACGATAGAAAGATATTTCTATAGAAAAGTTGACGATAGGACAACATTTTTATAGAAAAGTTGACGACAGGAAGACATTTTTATAGAAAAGTTGACGATAGGAAATATTTCTATAGAAAAGTTGACGATAGGAAGACATTTCTATAGAAAAGTTGACGATAGGAAGACATTTCTTTAGAAAAGTTGACGATAGGAAGACATTTCTATAGATAGGAAGACATTTCTATAGAAAAGTTGACAATAGGAAGACATTTCTATAGAAAAGTTGACGATAGGAAGACATTTCTATAGAAAAGTTGACGATAGGAAGATATTTCTATAGAAAAGTTGACGATAGGAAGATATTTCTATAGAAAAGTTGACGATAGGAAGATATTTCTATAGAAAAGTTAACGATAGGAAGACATTGCTATAGAAAAGTTGACGATAGAAAGACATTTCTAAAGAAAAGTTGACGATAGGAAGACATTTCTTTAGAAAAGTTGACGATAGGAAATATTTTCTATAGAAAAGTTGACGATATGAAACATTTTCTATAGAAAAGTTGACGATAGGAAGACATTTCTATAGAAAAGTTGACGATAGGAAACATTTTCTATTGAAAAGTTGACTATAGGAAACATTTTCTATAGAAAAGTTGACGATTGGAAACAATTATAAATAATTATAATTATTATGCCCACCACTGTTTATGCAATAACACCTTAGAAATCTCTTTAGATTGAATAAAATAATATAAAAAATATAAAATACTTTAAAAACATGCAATATTACAACAACTTACCAACAACAACTGTAAATACATTTAAACATTTTATGTGAAAATTATAAAGATCTTTTCGAGTTGTCTGTGGTTAGAAGAAGAAATAGAAAATTGGGATACAAAAATTCGTATAGGCCGCTCCCAAATGTCGACATAGTAATTTATAAAATCAAAATTACACATAGACATACTTTGGAATAAAAACAAAATAAATTGTTTTAACATTTTTATAACTCTTGTTTTCAAATTTTATTTTATTTTTTTGTTTTGTAATATTTGCGGAAGAGAAATTCTGTAGTTTTTTCATTTTTGGTTAATAGTGATGAATGAGTAATTACTGACTGACAACGTTATTTCGATTTGTCTTAGACTGTCTGGAAGTGCATGATTCACATCTCTTACATCTGTAGAGGATACAAGACGACTACGAAAGGTGATATGAGTATCAAGACATCTATAAATTTCAGATCAAATTCTGAAAAATTTTCTTATAAAAACAGGAAATTTTGAAAAATTTCCTATATATAAAAGAAAATTTTATTCGTACAAAAATAGTAAATTTTTGAAAATTTTCCTGTAAAAATAGAAATGTTTTGAAAAATTTTCTTTAAAAATGTGAAATTTTTGAAAAATTTCCTACTAAAATGTGAAATTTTTAAAAAATTTCCTATAGAAATGGAAAATTTTTGAAAAATTTTTCAAAAAAATAGCAAATTTTTAAAAACTATCCTATATAAACAGAAAATTTTTGAAAAATATCCATAAGAATTGGAAATTTTTGAAAAATATCCATAAAAATTGGAAATTTTTGAAAAATTTCCTTTAAAAATAGGAAATTTTTGAAAAATTTCCTTTAAAAATAAGAAATTTTTGAAAAATTTAATTATAAAATAAGAAATTTTTAAAAATTTCCTTTAAAAATAGGAAATTTTTGAAAAATTTCCTTTAAAAATAGGAAATTTTTGAAAAATTTCCTATAAAAATAGGAAATTTTTGAAAAATTTCCTATAAAAATAGAAAATTTTTGAAAAATTTCCTATAAAAATAGGAAATTTTTGGAAAATTTCCTATAAAAATGGGAAATTTTTGGAAAATTTCCTATAAAAATAGGAAATTTTTGGAAAATTTCCTATAAAAATAGGAAATTTTTGAAAAATTTCCTATAAAAATAGGAAATTTTTGAAAAATTTCCTATAAAAATAGGAAATTTTTGAAAAATTTCCTATAAAAATAGGAAATTTTTGAAAAATTTCCTATAAAAATAGGAAATTTTTGAAAAATTTCCTATAAAAATAGGAAATTTTTGAAAAATTTCCTATAAAAATAGGAAATTTTTGAAAAATTTCCTATAAAAATAGGAAATTTTTGAAAAATTTCCTATAAAAATAGGAAATTTTTGAAAAATTTCCTATAAAAATAGGAAATTTTTGAAAAATTTCCTATAAAAATAGGAAATTTTTGAAAAATTTCCTATAAAAATAGGAAATTTTTGAAAAATTTCCTATAAAAATAGGAAATTTTTGAAAAATTTCCTATAAAAATAGGAAATTTTTGAAAAATTTCCTATAAAAATAGGAACTTTTTGAAAAATTTCCTATAAAAATAGGAAATTTTTGAAAAATTTCCTATAAAAATAGGAAATTTTTGAAAAATTTCCTATAAAAATAGGAAATTTTTGAAAAATTTCCTATAAAAATAGGAAATTTTTGAAAAATTTCCTATAAAAATAGGAAATTTTTGAAAAATTTCCTATAAAAATAGGAAATTTTTGAAAAATTTCCTATAAAAATAGGAAATTTTTGAAAAATTTCCTATAAAAATAGGAAATTTTTGAAAAATTTCCTATAAAAATAGGAAATTTTTGAAAAATTTCCTATAAAAATAGGAAATTTTTGAAAAATTTCCTATAAAAATAGGAAATTTTTGAAAAATTTCCTATAAAAATAGGAAATTTTTGAAAAATTTCCTATAAAAATAGGAAATTTTTGAAAAATTTCCTATAAAAATAGGAACTTTTTGAAAAATTTCCTATAAAAATAGGAAATTTTTGAAAAATTTCCTATAAAAATAGGAAATTTTTGAAAAATTTCCTATAAAAATAGGAAATTTTTGAAAAATTTCCTATAAAAATAGGAAATTTTTGAAAAATTTCCTATAAAAATAGGAAATTTTTGAAAAATTTCCTATAAAAATAGGAAATTTTTGAAAAATTTCCTATAAAAATAGGAAATTTTTGAAAAATTTCCTATAAAAATAGGAAATTTTTGAAAAATTTCCTATAAAAATAGGAAATTTTTGAAAAATTTCCTATAAAAATAGGAAATTTTTGAAAAATTTCCTATAAAAATAGGAAATTTTTGAAAAATTTCCTATAAAAATAGGAAATTTTTGAAAAATTTCCTATAAAAATAGGAAATTTTTGAAAAATTTCCTATAAAAATAGGAAATTTTTGAAAAATTTCCTATAAAAATAGGAAAATTTTGAAAAATTTCCTATAAAAATAGGAAACTTTTGAAAAATTTCCTATAAAAATAAGAAATTTTTGAAAAATTTCCTATAAAAATAGGAAATTTTTGAAAAATTTCCTATAAAAATAGGAAATTTTTTAAAAATTTTTGAAAAATTTATTATAAAAATATGAAATTTTTGAAAAATTTCCCATAAAAATATAAAATTTAAAAAAAATTTCCTATAAAAATATGAAATTTTTGAAAAATTTCCTATAAAAATATGAAATTTTTGGAAAATTTCCTATAAAAATAAGAAATTTTTGAAAAATTTCCTATAAAAGTAAGAAATCTTTGAAAAATTTCCTATAAAAATAGGAAAATTTTGAAAAATTAACTATAAAAATATGAAATTTTTGAAAAATTACCTATAAAAATAGAAACTTTTTAAAAATTTCCTATAAAAAGCAAACCTAATAACAAACTAATAATACCCGTATCACTTATTTTGATTGACAAAAAGCGAATGCATTAAACTCAAAAAATGTAGGCTCAATTTCAAGTCATTATAACATATAAAATGCAAAAACCATAAAAATAATAATTTTTTTTTTATGTTCAATAAATGCATGACTTTAAGTGTAATGTTTTAAATAAAGAAAAAACTGAACACATGTTAGCTGATATATGCCGACGAATAAAATCAAAAATTACACTTTAAATTGGTTGCACATAATTTATAACCACCTCTTTTTCATATTCCCCCTAAAAGAAAAATCAAGTCAAAATATTTGTCACGTAAAACTTTCATTTTCATACCACCTTCTCCTCCACCTTCTCCTCCACCTACTGCCCTAACCCACAAAAAAAATTGAGTAATTATGCCAAAAACTCAAATAAAATAAAATTATTATAAAGGTACGACTTTAATATACAAATAAAAAAAGTTATAAAATGAAAATAATTTGAAATAAACTCCTTAAAGGAAATGGGAAGGCAGAGACCGACATCCAGATTTTGATTGTTAGATCAAACAAAATTTTATTTAATCAACTGTTTGTTGGCTGTTGGTTATGGTGATGACGATGGCGATGGAAATAAAAATGGCAGTGGAAATGGTGGTGGTTGAAGTGGCAGCAGCAGCAGGCAGTTGGTTTGATGCAATTATCCTCTTGGCATTTTGCACCCACAATATGTTACTTAATCTATGGTTTAATGCTGATTTACCAACTTTAATTCATGATTAGTTGAGTTTTTTGTTTGCATTCAAACTCCACTATAAAGTTTTATGAAGGAGTAAAAAAAAGATAAATTTCAATTGTATACACATTTGTAATGTTGCAAATTGAATTGACAACATTTGGCTGCCAGCTAAAATTTCAATTGCAACAGAAATTTTAGCCTTAACAGAAAAACAATACAATGCGATACAATTGTTTAAGAGTAAATTTCAAACAAAAAAAAATTGTTTTTCTTTAACTATTTTTCCTAAATTCATTTTAATGTTAAGTTTCCGCATAATTATTATAATTTGGTTAAGGCAAATTATGGGTAATTGAAAATAAACGAAAATAAAAAAATAATTTAGATAAATTTATTTATTACAACATGTTTAGGAGAGGAAATGTGGATTAAATAAAGTTTGGTAAATAGGCTTTGGTTAGCATAATAAATGTTTTATAATGGTTTTTTTATAAAAAATTTTTAAAGAAATTCCTATTTCTATGGAAAATTTTTCAAAAATTTCCTATCTCAATAGGATAAATTTAAAAAAAAAATTTTAAAATTTCTAAATATTAAAGAAAATTTTTCAAAAACTTCTATTTTCACAGAAAATTTCCAAAAATTTCCTATATTTATAGAAAATTCTTCAAAAATTTTCTATTTTTATAGGAAAATTTTCAAAAATTTCTTATTTTTATAGGAAATTTTTCAAAAAATTTCCTATTTTTATAGGAAATTTTTCAAAAAATTTCCAATTTTTATAGGAAATTTTTCAAAAAATTTCCTATTTTTATAGGAAATTTTTCAAAAAATTTCCTATTTTTATAGGAAATTTTTCAAAAAATTTCCTATTTTTATAGGAAATTTTTCAAAAAATTTCCTATTTTTATAGGAAATTTTTCAAAAAATTTCCTATTTTTATAGGAAATTTTTCAAAAAATTTCCTATTTTTATAGGAAATTTTTCAAAAAATTTCCTATTTTTATAGGAAATTTTTCAAAAAATTTCCTATTTTTATAGGAAATTTTTCAAAAAATTTCCTATTTTTATAGGAAATTTTTCAAAAAATTTCCTATTTTTATAGGAAATTTTTCAAAAAATTTCCTATTTTTATAGGAAATTTTTCAAAAAATTTCCTATTTTTATAGGAAATTTTTCAAAAAATTTCCTATTTTTATAGGAAATTTTTCAAAAAATTTCCTATTTTTATAGGAAATTTTTCAAAAAATTTCCTATTTTTATAGGAAATTTTTCAAAAAATTTCCTATTTTTATAGGAAATTTTTCAAAAAATTTCCTATTTTTATAGGAAATTTTTCAAAAAATTTCCTATTTTTATAGGAAATTTTTCAAAAAATTTCCTATTTTTATAGGAAATTTTTCAAAAAATTTCCTATTTTTATAGGAAATTTTTCAAAAAATTTCCTATTTTTATAGGAAATTTTTCAAAAAATTTCCTATTTTTATAGGAAATTTTTCAAAAAATTTCCTATTTTTATAGGAAATTTTTCAAAAAATTTCCTATTTTTATAGGAAATTTTTCAAAAAATTTCCTATTTTTATAGGAAATTTTTCAAAAAATTTCCTATTTTTATAGGAAATTTTTCAAAAAATTTCCTATTTTTATAGGAAATTTTTCAAAAAATTTCCTATTTTTATAGGAAATTTTTCAAAAAATTTCCTATTTTTATAGGAAATTTTTCAAAAAATTTCCTATTTTTATAGGAAATTTTTCAAAAAATTTCCTATTTTTATAGGAAATTTTTCAAAAAATTTCCTATTTTTATAGGAAATTTTTCAAAAAATTTCCTATTTTTATAGGAAATTTTTCAAAAAATTTCCTATTTTTATAGGAAATTTTTCAAAAAATTTCCTATTTTTATAGGAAATTTTTCAAAAAATTTCCTATTTTTATAGGAAATTTTTCAAAAAATTTCCTATTTTTATAGGAAATTTTTCAAAAAATTTCCTATTTTTATAGGAAATTTTTCAAAAAATTTCCTATTTTTATAGGAAATTTTTCAAAAAATTTCCTATTTTTATAGGAAATTTTTCAAAAAATTTCCTATTTTTATAGGAAATTTTTCAAAAAATTTCCTATTTTTATAGGAAATTTTTCAAAAAATTTCCTATTTTTATAGGAACTTTTTCAAAAAATTTCCTATTTTCCTATTTTTATAGGAAATTTTTTAAAAAATTTCCTATTTTTATAGGAAATTTTTCAAAAAATTTCCTATTTTTATAGGAAATTTTTCAAAAAATTTCCTATAAAAATAGGAAAATAGGAAATTTTTTGAAAAAGTTCCTATAAAAATAGGAAATTTTTTGAAAAATTTCCTATAAAAATAGGAAATTTTTTGAAAAATTTCCTATAAAAATAGGAAATTTTTTGAAAAATTTCCTATAAAAATAGGAAATTTTTTGAAAAATTTCCTATAAAAATAGGAAATTTTTTGAAAAATTTCCTATAAAAATAGGAAATTTTTTTTTATTTTATAGGAATTTTATTTTTATAGGAAATTTTTCAAAAAATTTCCTATTTTTATAGGAACTTTTTCAAAAAATTTCCTATTTTCCTATTTTTATAGGAAATTTTTTAAAAAATTTCCTATTTTTATAGGAAATTTTTCAAAAAATTTCCTATTTTTATAGGAAATTTTTCAAAAAATTTCCTATTTTTATAGGAAATTTTTCAAAAAATTTCCTATTTTTATAGGAAATTTTTCAAAAAATTTCCTATTTTTATAGGAAATTTTTCAAAAAATTTCCTATTTTTATAGGAAATTTTTCAAAAAATTTCCTATTTTTATAGGAAATTTTTCAAAAAATTTCCTATTTTTATAGGAAATTTTTCAAAAAATTTCCTATTTTTATAGGAAATTTTTCAAAAAATTTCCTATTTTTTATAGGAAATTTTTCAAAAAATTTCTTATTTTTATAGGAAAATTTTCAAAAAATTTCCTATTTTTATAGGAAATTTTTCAAAAAATTTCCTATTTTTATAGGAAATTTTTCAAAAAATTTCCTATTTTTATAGGAAATTTTTCAAAAAATTTCCTATTTTTATAGGAAATTTTTCAAAAAATTTCCTATTTTTATAGGAAATTTTTCAAAAAATTTCCTATTTTTATAGGAAATTTTTCAAAAAATTTCCTATTTTTATAGGAAATTTTTCAAAAAATTTCCTATTTTTATAGGAAATTTTTCAAAAAATTTCCTATTTTTATAGGAAATTTTTTAAAAAATTTCCTATTTTTATAGGAAATTTTTCAAAAAATTTCCTATTTTTATAGGAAATTTTTCAAAAAATTTCCTATTTTTATAGGAAATTTTTCAAAAAATTTCCTATTTTTATAGGAAATTTTTCAAAAAATTTCCTATTTTTATAGGAAATTTTTCAAAAAATTTCCTATTTTTATAGGAAATTTTTCAAAAAATTTCCTATTTTTATAGGAAATTTTTCAAAAAATTTCCTATTTTTATAGGAAATTTTTCAAAAAATTTCCTATTTTTATAGGAAATTTTTCAAAAAATTTCCTATTTTTATAGGAAATTTTTCAAAAAATTTCCTATTTTTATAGGAAATTTTTCAAAAAATTTCCTATTTTTATAGGAAATTTTTCAAAAAATTTCCTATTTTTATAGGAAATTTTTCAAAAAATTTCCTATTTTTATAGGAAATTTTTCAATAAATTTCCTATTTTTATAGGAAATTTTTCAAAAAATTTCCTATTTTTATAGGAAATTTTTCAAAAAATTTCCTATTTTTATAGGAAATTTTTCAAAAAATTTCCTATTTTTATAGGAAATTTTTCAAAAAATTTCCTATTTTTATAGGAAATTTTTCAAAAAATTTCCTATTTTTATAGGAAATTTTTCAAAAAATTTCCTATTTTTATAGGAAATTTTTCAAAAAATTTCCTATTCTTATAGGAAATTTTTCAAAAAATTTCCTATTTTTATAGGAAATTTTTCAAAAAATTTCCTATTCTTATAGGAAATTTTTCAAAAAATTTCCTATTTTTATAGGAAATTTTTCAAAAAATTTCCTATTCTTATAGGAAATTTTTCAAAAAATTTCCTATTCTTATAGGAAATTTTTCAAAAAATTTCCTATTCTTATAGGAAATTTTTCAAAAAATTTCCTATTTTTATAGGAAATTTTTCAAAAAATTTCCTATTCTTATAGGAAATTTTTCAAAAAATTTCCTATTTTTATAGGAAATTTTTCAAAAAATTTCCTATTTTTACAGGAAATTTTTCAAAAAATTTCCTATTTTTATAGGAAATTTTTCAAAAAATTTCCTATTTTTATAGGAAATTTTTCAAAAAATTTCCTATTTTTATAGGAAATTTTTCAAAAAATTTCCTATTTTTATAGGAAATTTTTCAAAAAATTTCCTATTTTTATAGGAAATTTTTCAAAAAATTTCCTATTTTTATAGGAAATTTTTCAAAAAATTTCCTATTTTTATAGGAAATTTTTCAAAAAATTTCCTATTTTTATAGGAAATTTTTCAAAAAATTTCCTATTTTTATAGGAAATTTTTCAAAAAATTTCCTATTTTTATAGGAAATTTTTCAAAAATTTCCTATTTTTATAAGAAATTTTTCAAAAATTTCCTAGTTTTATAAGAAATTTTTCAAAAATTTCCTAGTTTTATAAGAAATTTTTCAAAAATTTCCTAGTTTTATGGCAAATTTTTCAAAAATTTCCTAGTTTTATGGCAAATTTTTCAAAAATTTCCTATTTCTATAGAAAATTTTTCAAAAATTTCCTATTTCTATAGAAAATTTTTCAAAAATTTCCTATTTCAATAGAAAATTTTTCAAAAATTTCCTATTTCTATAGAAAATTTCCTATTTCTATAATAAATTTTATATATATTTTCAAAAATTTTTTTATCGGAAATTTTTCAAAAATTTAATTTGTAGACTTACCCAGCAAAACTTTGGTAATAGCAAGTACTCTGATAACCGGTTACCTTGTAATGACTACAACATACCTCCGAATAACTTATAAGTTATTACAGAAGTACTTATTTGTAATTAAAATGGTAATTTAAACAGAATGGCCCCGGTTCGAATCCCACCAAAACCAACAATTTTTTTTAATTTTTTTTTTATTAAAAGAGTTTTTTTTAATGATTTTTGAATTTTAAGAACCTAAATATTACCTTCTGTAAAAAAAAAATTGAAAACTAACTCACTTACTCCGAAACATCCATGGAAAGACCAGAGCAACATTTTTCAAAGCTTGGCCTATAAAATTGGAGATTATTCGCACAAGATCGAAGTCCAAGGAAATCCAAAAAATAATAAAAAAATAACTTCTTTATTTTTTATTAAATGCATTAAACATTTACAAAAAATCGTATAGAAATATTTTTCTAAAAATTACAACAAAGCAAAATAAGAAGGGAAAAACAAAGTTATTGTCACATGATTTTGGATCGAAAAATAAAAATTATATATATATTAATTAATTGTGAACCGCCGTCGTATAGCAGGTAAGAAATCCGCCTAGCATACCAGAGGCCCAAGTTCAATCCCCGGCCAGATTCACTTGAAAAAAATAATTTTTCAAAAAAGCGGCGGTTCACCTCATAACTCAGCTAGCCACTGGTTATTGAGTATTAGGCTATGAAAAACTTCTCTAACTAATGCATTCGCCGTTCGGAGCCGGCGTTAAAACGTAGGTCCCTTTCAATGAGTTTAAAAATAGAATCGGATGCAGCTCATTGTCTGAGAGAAGTACCCCTTGTTCCAATTGGAATGTTGTCGGGGAATTATATATATATATATATTAATTATAAGCTGCTAAGTTTTCAACATATGAAGTAGCTCAGTGGAAGAGTCTTCGCCTAACAGTCGTATGGTTCTGGGTTCGAGCCCCCATGGGGTCATAAAAAAAAATTTGTATTTCGTTTAAAAATATATATTTTTTTAAATAAAACAACAACAAAAAAGTTGTTGTTGTTGTTTTCCAATTGCTTACCCAAGTCATTACTTTTCTGCAATTGGTAAGTACTTGCCTCCAATGACATCCCCATGTTAATGTAATGACTTAAACAGTGAATGTGTAAGTAGTTCGTGTTCAATAGTTTAGCTGTTTAACTTATTACTTGGTAATGAAAAGTTTTGCTGGGATAATTATACAAAAATCAATAAATACACAATTCTATGTCTTTTAACACATTGAGGTCACTGAAGCTTAATCATTAGCTTCCAACAGTTTTCAACACTCACAAATGCTTAAAATACTTGCCGAGAAATATGGGTCAAAATAAATGATGCCAAATGAATGGATTCTAAAACAAAAATACTTATATTTAATTTTCTTATTTACCCAGTTAGCAAAAATAAATTTTAAATATAAGAATTTCTGATCAAAGACTTTAAATAGTTGTCGGTAACAATTTAATGTATTCGAATGTGTGTACTCGATAGCATTTGGGCCTCCTGCTCTTTATTGATTTCAAATCATATTATTTGAATTTATCGTTCGCTGTCTTAACACAAACTAATCATGCTGTGTGTGTTAAGTAGCCAACATTTGGGTAGACTCCAAAATGACTCCATATTGAGTTGAGAAAAAAAAGAAGCATTTAGTTTTGTGGTCATTCTTTAATAGCCAGCACCCATTACTCCACTATAGCCAAAGTAGAATGAATTACCAAATGATCGTATATTATTTTAATAGCCAGTTGAGAACTTCTTTCTATGTTTGTGGCATAAATATTTCTATAGTCATTCTGTTATTTAGTTTTTTCATTCATTACATACGATCGTTAATAAACTAAAATAAAAGCGTTAACAAGCTATTGCCTCTGTTAAACAACACATGACGTGGTTTTAATTTATATCTGAAAAACAAAACTAGTGAAAAAAACAAAAGCATTAAACTTAAGGAGGAATAGCATAAAGAATAAATAAAGATCAAATGAAAATGATACATTTTGTTTATGAATTGGAATAAATGCATAAATAAATATCAATTCTTACTGTAACACATATCTATTGTTGCTTCATATTTGATACAAATGCTCGTTTTACTTATGAGTATTGTGGGAATAGTTTCGTTTTAAAACTGACCTATTTAGCAATGATGTTTTACATGTTTATCCAATAGTTAGATCAAATATAATCATAAAGTATTTATGGGTCTTCTTTTTTTAGGTGGCCAGTTTTTTTCTACCAATTAAAATTATGAATAAAATTTTGTATAAATTCATACGATGATAGTTAGTGAAATATATTAAAAATCGATTTTTATTTGAGTATTTAAGTTAAAAAGTTTGATAATGATTAGAAAAAATTATTAAGGTTTAAGTAAGAAATTTTCAAGTTTGTGTCTTAAGTCTTTTGTTTTGATTTCGTATTATTGTGGTCCTAAACGTTATTATATTACGATTCGGTAACCTTGAGCTGTTAAAAATATTTGAATAAAATTTCACATAGCACAGTGGGTGGTTTGGAAATATAATGATTAAAAAGTTTCTAAACGAAAAATCAAATTCAAATCAAATTTCATACCTATGACAATTTAGCAAAATTTAAAAAGTAAAATATTCATTAACTATTTTAGATTTTCAAACTTATCTATAGTTCAACAAATAACATACTTTTTGTGATTAAGTTGGTTCCTATAGATATGTCTGTTATTGTTGTTTTATAAACATAAGTTTTTAATTGTTGCAAAGGGTACGCAATGCATATTATGCATCCTGTCCCACTAATTTTTTTTTTTTATGGTTGATGTCGTAATAATCCGTTTATTGCAAATTAATAGATGAACTATGTTTGGGTTACAAGATAGTCTTGGCGTTCTGGCATATGTCGATGACAATAAACATGTCAATAACAAACGTAATGCGCATTAATACAGATAATACCCGAACAATTTTCGTAGGAGAAAATCCAATAGATAATGTGCACTTATTTTGCTACTTAGGCAGCTTCATTACTCCCTAATGGGGAACATCAGAAGATATTCGAAGCCAAAACAATTAATGGTGTACATCATTTAGCTCTCTCCATAAGATATTGAGATCTACATTTATATCTAGAAGCACTAGATATGGCACTAATCAAACAAAGAATTTTAAGCATTGCAAGCTTTTACAAATCGCTGCCTACGTCATCTTCTGTCACAACACCATCAGCAACGCAGCCTTATGGATGTCTACCCTTCAGAACCGAATAGCCTTAGAGATAAGACGACAAACGTGTATGCTAAGAAAGCCTCGCCTCTTGACTGGAACCCGCAGGGTAGTCGCAAAAAAAGGAAGACCTGTTAGCACGTGGAGGCGACTTGTAGCCACTGAGTTACTACAAGCAGGATTTACTAGGCGAGAAATAAGAAACTTTGCATTAGATAAAATTAAATGAAATGAAGTTTTGGTACTTAGATTCTTAAAAAAAAATAAGAAGTGTGTCATTAGGTAAGATAAACACAGAAATTTACATAACGGAGTGCCAACAAAAATATAGAAAATTTTTCAATATAAAAAAATTTCTATAGAAAATTTTCAATATAAACATTTATCAATATAAAAATGTTTCTATAGAAAATATTTCATTATAAAAATGTTTCTATATTTCAATATAAAAATTTTTCTATAGAAAATTTTATAATATAAAAATTTTTCTGCAGAAAATTTTTCTATAGAAAATTTTTCAATAGAAAAATTTTTCAATATAAAAATTTTTCATTATAAAAAAATATAAATAAAAAATATGAAGAAAATTTTTTTTATACAATTTTTCGCGAAAATAAAATTTATACAAAATTTTTCGCAAAAATAAAAGATTTTTTATTATATTATAACTTACAAAAATTTTTCTATAGAATATCTTTTCTTACATAAAATTTTTCATTATAGAAATTTTTCTATAGAAAATTTTTTATTATAAAAATTTTTTTATAGAAAATTTTTCATTATAAAAATTTTTCTACAGAAAATTTCTCATTATAAAAATTATTCTATAGAAAATTTTTCATTATAAAAATTTTTCACTATAAACATTTTTCTATGGAAAATCTTTCCTTACAAAAATTTTTCATTATAGAAATTATTCTATAGAAAATTTTTCAATATAAAAATATTTCTATAAAAAATTATCAATATAAAAATTTTTCTATAGAAAATTTTTCGATATAAAAATTTTTCTATAGAAAATTTTTCATTATAAAAATTTTTCTATAGAAAATTTTTCATTATAAAAATTTTTCTATAGAAAATTTTTCATTATAAAAATTTTTCTATAGAAAATTTTTCATTATAAAAATTTTTCTATAGAAAATTTTTCATTATAAAAATTTTTCTATAGAAAATTTTTCATTATAAAAATTTTTCTATAGAAAATTTTTCATTATAAAAATTTTTCTATAGAAAATTTTTCATTATCAAAATTTTTCTATAGAAAATTTATCATTATAAAAATTTTTCTATAGAAAATTTTTCACTATAAAAATTTTTCTATAGAAAATCTTTCACTATAAAAATTTTTCTATAGAAAATCTTTCATTATAAAAATTTTTCTATAGAATATTTTTCATTACAAAAATTTTTCTATAGAAAATTTTTTATTATAAAAATTTTTCTATAGAAAATTGTTTATTATAAAAATGTTTCTATAGAAAATTTTTCACTACAAAAATTTTTCTATAGAAAATCTTTCATTACAAAAATTTTTCTATAGAATATTTTTCATTACAAAAATTTTTCTATAGAATATCTTTTCTTACAAAAATTTTTCTATATAAAATTTTTCATTAAAGAAATTTTTCTATATAAAATTTTTCATTATAGAAATTTTTCTATAGAAAATTTTTTATTATAAAAATTTTTCTACAGAAAATTTCTCATTATAAAAATTTTTCTATAGAAAATTTTTTATTATAAAAATATTTCTATAGAAAATTTTTCATTTTAAAAATGAAATTTTTCATTATAAAAATTGTTTATAGAAAATTTTTCATTATAAAAATTTTTCTGTAGAAAATTTTTCGTTATTAAAATTTTTCTATAGAAAATTTTCCAATATAAAAATTTTCTATAGAAAATTTTTCAATATAAAAATTTTCTATTAAAAATTTTTCTATAAAAAATTTTTCAATATAACGTTTTTTAAAGAAAATTTTTCGTTATAAAAGTTTTTCTATAGAAAATTTTTCACTGTAATAATTTTTCTATACAAAATTTTTAAAATACAAAATTTTTCACCGTTAATATCTATAAATATTTTTCTATATAAAATTTTTCAATATAAAAATTTTTATATTGAAAAATTTTCTATAGAAAAATGTTTATACTGAAAATTTTTCACTATAAAAATGTTTTCATTTTTCTCTATAGAAATTGTTTCACCATAAAATTTTTGTTTAGAAAATTCAATATTCGAATGTTCATTATAAAAATTTTTCTATACAAAATTTCTCACTATTAAAATGTATTAAAATTTTTCTTTAGAAAATTTTTCAATGTAAAAATTTTTCTTTAGAAAATTTTTCAATGTAAAAATTTTTCTATAGAAAATTTTTCAATATAAAAATTTTTCTACACAAAAATTTTCTGTATAAAAATTTGTATATATTTTATATTATAAGAATTTTTTTAGTACAAAAATTTCTATAAAAAATTTACACCAGAAAAATTTGTTTATAGAAAATTCACTATAAATATTTTCTTTAGAAAATGTTTCACTACAAATTTTTTCACGGTCAAAATTTTTCATTACAAAATTTTTTTTACAAAAAATTTTTCATTTTAAAATTTTCTTTTGTATTTTTATTAAACCACCCTAATTTATTTATTCATAAGTGTCAAAGTTGCTAACTCATTCATGATTTCAATTAACTACTTAGACATTAGATAACACAATCACTTATTTTGTATGAGAAATTGCTTTCATTCTATCAAACTTTCGTTTTCATATAAATCATTAAAATACATTAACATACTATCAAAATACCAGCCATACGATATGATGTAATGTATGTGTAATATAAGAAAAATTTTCAAAATATTTAAAATCAATTTACTTTGGCTTTAATCATACAAACGCAACTAAATACAATAAACCATTAAAAAGTGAAATACTCCCCATATGTTGGTAACGAATATGTAATTTCATTCATGCATTTTGCTTTACATAAAATTTTAATTTGTTACCGATATGAGGATTGAGGTGCCTTAAATGCAGCAACAGCCGCACAGTGGTTTACGGACGCTTTTTTTTGGAAATAATTCTGTAACTTTTGAACGACTGGAGATATTTGAATGAAATTTGGCATGGTGATAGTCAAGGAGTATTCGAGTTGGTTTTCAAAAGCACTGTCCCATGAGGGGTCGGGAGAGTGATTGATGGACCTTCAAAGTTGGTCACCTCGGGTGTTCGACTTTTTTAAAAATTCGCCAAAAATCCATTTATGAATGGATTGAAAAGAAATTTTAAACTTAAGTTTTCCTTCAGAAGGTCTACAAAAAATACGCTTACATGTGTAGCTTATCTCCTTTGGGTTTCGAGATATTTGGATAAAAAGGAATTTTTGGGTTGATTTTTTACCTATTTTTTTAAGCTTTTTTTGATCTGGTGGACGCATTTGAAGATTAAAATTCGTTAAAATTGTAACAAAATTCTAAATAATTTTTGTGCAAGTTGGTTATAGATATCTTCTTTCGTTTAAAAGTTAAAAATATTCAAAGTTGAAACTTAAAAAAAATTTCGCTTTTTTTGAGTTTTTCCTTAAAAGATAGCTATATTTTTTCACTAATAAAAAAATATTTTCTTAAGAAACATAAAAATATTTTTAAAGTTTTTCAAAGAAAACATAATGAGAATGTGTATAAAATAAATTTCTTGCCAATTGGACTTTTGGTCCTCGCACATGCTCTCTCCAAAAAATGCCAATTTGTAACAAAAAAATTTGGTTTAAATAAAAATTTCTCAAAAGGCAAAGCACCGATTTGAAAAAAATAATAATGTCCGTATTTTCTAATATATCTGTTATTGATTGAAAAAGTTTTTTCTGAAACGAGCTGCAAATAGAGTCAGTGTTGCCATTTTTGTAAAAAAACTCATTTTTTGAAACCCTTTTTCCCCGAGTTGGGAATTGGGGAATTTTTTAGTTAAAATTGGGAATTTTTTTTAGTCTATTGCTTTTAGATCTTATTGGTCTACATGACTACAAATTTTCATTGAGATATCTTCATCTATGTCATTTCTACAAAATATCAAAAATTGAAATTATTTTCCTTCTAAAAGTAGAAAAATAATATTTTTTTGTTTTACGATACAAAGTGTAAAAATATTAACTCACTAAAAAAAGATTTTCAATTGGTATTCATCTCCTGGACTTTCCCGATCCAATGATACTAAACACGTGTATCAAGCTTTAATACATAGCCTTTAAAAGCTCTGAAAACTTTGCCTCCCATAGCATTTTTAAGCTAAATATTGGAGTATTGGAGAGTAATGTGTGCAAATAAAGTTAATGGTGCACAGTGGTATTAACTCTGCAATTTCTAAACTACTAGACGGATTTTGACGAAATTTGGAACGTCAATAGAAGAGGTGTGAGGCTTTTAGATCAATGTTTAAGAACGTATTTGGCGGTAGCACAGTGGGCTCTACAGTGGGCCAAAATTGCCTACCACGGGTATATAAAACATTTGGGGGCGTATAACTTTCCTCAATTGGGTCCGATCTAAAAGATTTTTACATTTTCGAAAACTTCTTAAAAAAATTAAGAAAAAAGCATGCTTACTTTATTACCTTATCTCTTATAGTTTAAGAGATATTTGAATCCAAATTTTTTTTTTTGCTTTTTATGGTATGTCTTCTGGCCTTTTTTTGGCCTATTTATCTTTTCTTGTACTACGTTAAATTTTAAAAAAATACTGCAAGATTGCTGATAAATTTCTAAATGAACTGGAGGAAACAAGTTCTTTATTATGTAAACTTAATAACACAGAAAAATTCTTCAAAGTTTGTGTACCGAAAAAAGCCTCAAAAATTATTTTTTTTTTTTTCAAAAAAAGTAATATTATTTTTTCAATATTTTTAAAAAATTTTTTCAAAAGACTCAATTCGTTTTTTACATTTTCTAAAAGGCTGGACTTGAGGGATCAGTATAAACTATATTTCTAAAAATTTTGGACATGCACCCTACAACCAGCGGTAGTCGAAAATCAGCCATTTTTTTAACAAAACTTGTGTTTTTTGTGACTGTAAAAAAATTGTTTATTTTATCTCAAAACTTTTTTTTTAACAAAATTGTATTAAGTATAATGTTTTTAATATCTGTGCAAAAATCTGATAGAGCCCGGCTATTAATCGGGTCACACGGGCCGCTATTCTAAAAAAACTCAAATTTGCGAAAAGAATACTCTTCTGTATTCAAAACTTTTCATTTACATTTCAGAACTTGTTCCGAAATTTATATTTCTGATTTTCGCATACACAGGTCCATACTATGTACAAAAATAGTCGCAATACCTTGTTTAGTTTTAGAGATTTTTGCGAAAAATTACAAAGTAATGTTAAAATATTATACTAAAATTTTATGGAGTCAAATATCTCTTAAACTATAAGAGATAAGGTAGTAAGGTAAGCATGTTTTTTTCTTAACTTTTTTAAGAAGTTTTCGAAAACGCAAAAATATTTTAGATCGGACCCAATTGAGGAAAGTTATACGCCCCCAAATGTTTTATATACCCGTGGTAGGCAATTTTGGCCCACTGTAGAGCCCACTGTGCTACCGCCAAATACGTTCTTAAACATTGATCTAAAAGCCTCACACCTCTTCTATTGACGTTCCAAATTTCGTCAAAATCCGTCTAGTAGTTTAGAAATTGCAGAGTTAATACCACTGTGCACCATTAACTTTATTTGCACACATTACTCTCCAATACTCCAATATTTAGCTTAAAAATGCTATGGGAGGCAAAGTTTTCAGAGCTTTTAAAGGCTATGTATTAAAGCTTGATACACGTGTTTAGTATCATTGGATCGGGAAAGTCCAGGAGATGAATACCAATTGAAAATCTTTTTTTAGTGAGTTAATATTTTTACACTTTGTATCGTAAAACAAAAAAATATTATTTTTCTACTTTTAGAAGGAAAATAATTTCAATTTTTGATATTTTGTAGAAATGACATAGATGAAGATATCTCAATGAAAATTTGTAGTCATGTAGACCAATAAGATCTAAAAGCAATAGACTAAAAAAAATTCCCAATTTTAACTAAAAAATTCCCCAATTCCCAACTCGGGGAAAAAGGGTTTCAAAAAATGAGTTTTTTTACAAAAATGGCAACACTGACTCTATTTGCAGCTCGTTTCAGAAAAAACTTTTTCAATCAATAACAGATATATTAGAAAATACGGACATTATTATTTTTTTCAAATCGGTGCTTTGCCTTTTGAGAAATTTTTATTTAAACCAAATTTTTTTGTTACAAATTGGCATTTTTTGGAGAGGGCATGTGCGAGGACCAAAAGTCTAATTGGCAAGAAATTTGTTTTATACGCATTCTCATTATGTTTTCTTTGAAAAACTTTAAAAATATTTTTATGTTTCTTAAGAAAATATTTTTTTATTAGTGAAAAAATATAGCTATCTTTTAAGGAAAAACTCAAAAAAAAGCGAAAATTTTTTTAAGTTTCAATTTTGAATATTTTTAACTTTTAAACGAAAGAAGATATCTATAACCAACTTGCACAAAAATTATTTAGAATTTTGTTACAATTTTAACGAATATTCTTAAAAAAATTTTAATCTTCAAATGCGTCCACCAGATCAAAAAAAGCTTAAAAAAATAGGTAAAAAATCAACCCAAAAATTCCTTTTTATCCAAATATCTCGAAACCCAAAGGAGATAAGCTACACATGTAAGCGTATTTTTTGTAGACCTTCTGAAGGAGAACTTAAGTTTAAAATTTCTTTTCAATCCATTCATAAATGGATTTTTGGCGAATTTTTAAAAAAGTCGAACACCCGAGGTGACCAACTTTGAAGGTCCATCAATCACTCTCCCGACCCCTCATGGGCCAGTGCTTTTGAAAACCAACTCGAATACTCCTTGACTATCACCATGCCAAATTTCATTCAAATATCTCCAGTCGTTCAAAAGTTACAGAATTATTTCCAAAAAAAAGCGTCCGTAAACCACTGTGAGCCGTAGACATCACCAGGCGTGTTACACTGTTACACATTTTACATTTCTGCTGATTATGGAAGTCTGTACACTACATGTAACATTTTACAGGGGCAACATTTTGAATTTAATTTTGATACAAGAGGTAATTATCAGTAAAAATGTAAGTTTTTACTCTCTACAATTTTTCTATTGGAGATAGTTTCTTCTTGTGAATATATTATTGAAAGGAAGATAGATAGAAAGGAAGTAGTTTTTGTGGATATTTTTGGAAGTTTAAAAGTACTTTAAAACAATGTATCTATTATAATTATAACGAATCCATATAGTCTAAACGAGACCTTTTACATTTAATACATATGATAGCATTCTTTGACTGTTTGTTTAGCTGTCGACTGGTGGTTTACATCCAACATTATACCACCCATTATCGATAATAAGCCATGAACAACAGAAGAAATCCCAACAAAAAATACATAACGACAATGTAAAAAAATATGCATGTAAGTAAAATCTTATGCAATTCTTGTAACTTCATGTAAACTATTTAAAATGTTCACATATAAATTTTTTATTATCTTTTGGGGGGTTTTTTGTTCAACTTCTTTTTGTTTAATCTCTTCAAGGTTAACTGAAAGGAAAACAAATCACGTCGTAAATTTTGGTAAAAACTACATAAATAAACATTTTACCTGCAAGATTTTACTTTTTGGTAAAAGAAAAGACAAAGAAAAAAAAAGTTGATATGTTCATTTAATGATGCCATATTTTCTTATACATATATGAGAAAACACATAAATATTTACTCGTATGTAGATAATTTTACTTTTGTACAATTTTGTTTTCAGTCTTTGGATTTTTTTTGTTTCTTCTGGTTGAATGATTAAATGTGATTTTGGTTTGTGCTCGTACTTGTTGGTATAAATATTTTATATTTTTGGGAGATTAATGTTGAATTTAATACTTTAAATATATAATCATTGAATGATTTACGATTGCAGTGAAATTATTTAACCAAAAAAAAAAACTGAAAGTAAATGCATTTGTGGTTTTTTAATAAGAAAAATTAAATCAACTATAACTAATGAAATTGGTAATGGAAGACAAACTTTTGGCATGTCTTACTTCTCCTCCAATTCATACAAAAAAATAAATCTAAAGTTGCATGTGGGATATTAATAGTTTATTCTGAAATTTTGAATTGGAGTTTTTGGTAGATTTTAGTATTGCAAATAGCTTCTTTTGTACTTCAAAGAATAATTACTCGTTGGTACATATAAAGACTTTATTTTGAAAGTGGAATAAGTCCACATTCCAAAAAAATAAGTTATGATGGGGAAATGTTCTGTGGATCTTACTATGCGAAAAATAATTAAATTTAAATTTACAAAAACCACTAAAATATTGACAGTCAAACATTTTGTAATTAACGATTTGATACAAATTTTTATTACTAAAGTGGTTAAGTCCCATATATTTTTCAATTTAAAAGAAAAAAATATTCAAACAAAATAAAAGTTTCAAATTAATTTGTTTCGAAAGTGGAAAGTTTTTATAGGAAATTTTTCAAAAATTTACTTTTTATAGGAAATTTTTCAAAAATTTACTTTTTATAAGAAATTTTTCAAAAATTTACTTTTTACAGGAAATTTTTCAAAAATTTACTTTTTATAGGAAATTTTTCAAAAATTTACTTTTTATAGGAAACTTTTCAAAAATTTACTTTTATAGGAAATTTTTCAAAAATTTACCTTTTATAGGAAATTTTTCAAAAATTTACCTTTTACAGGAAATTTTCAAAAATTTGCCTTTTATAGGAAATTTTTCAAAAATTTACCTTTTATAGGAAATTTTTCAAAAATTTACTTTTTACAGGAAATTTTTCAAAAATTTACTTTTAATAGAAAATTTTTCAAAAATTTACTTTTTATAGGAAATTTTTCAAAAACTTACTTTTTATAGGAAATTTTTCAAAAATTTACTTTTTATAGGAAATTTTTCAAAAATTTACTTTTTACAGGATATTTTTCAAAAATTTACTTTTTATAGGAAATTTTCCAAAAATTTACTTTTTATAGGAAATTTTCCAAAAATTTACTTTTTATAGGAAATTTTTCAAAAATTTACTTTTTATAGGAAATTTTTCAAAAATTTACTTTTTATAGAAAATTTTTCAAAAATTTACTTTTTATAGGAAATTTTTCAAAAATTTACTTTTTATCGGAAATTTTTCAAAAATTTACTTTTTATAGGAAATTTTTCAAAAATTTACTTTTTATAGGAAATTTTTCAAAAATTTACTTTTTATAGGAAATTTTTCAAAAATTTACTTTTTATAGGAAATTTTTCAAAAATTTACTTTTTATAGGAAATTTTTCAAAAATTTACTTTTTATAGGAAATTTTTCAAAAATTTACTTTTTATAGGAAATTTTTCAAAAATTTACTTTTTATAGGAAATTTTTCAAAAATTTACTTTTTATAGGAAATTTTTCAAAAATTTACTTTTTATAGGAAATTTTTCAAAAATTTACCTTTTATAGGAAATTTTTCAAAAATTTACTTTTTATAGGAAATTTTTCAAAAATTTACTTTTTAGAGGAAATTTTTCAAAAATTTACTTTTTATAGGAAATTTTTCAAAAATTTACTTTTTATAGGAAATTTTTCAAAAATTTACTTTTTTAGGAAATTTTTTAAAAATTTACTTTTTTAGGAAATTTTTTAAAAATTTACTTTTTTAGGAAATTTTTTAAAAATTTACTTTTTATAGAAAATTTTTCAAAAATTTACTTTTTGAAGGAAATTTTTAAAAAATTTACTTTTTATAGGAAATTTTTCAAAAATTTACTTTTTATAGGAAATTTTTCAAAAATTTACTTTTTATAGGAAATTTTTCAAAAATTTACTTTTTATAGGAAATTTTTCAAAAATTTACTTTTTATAGGAAATTTTTCAAAAATTTACTTTTTATAGGAAATTTTTCAAAAATTTACTTTTTATAGGAAATTTTTCAAAAATTTACTTTTTATAGGAAATTTTTCAAAAATTTACTTTTTTTAGAGAAAATTTTAAAAAAATTTACATATGAGGGGTCACGCTTACTTCAGATAAAAAAAACCAAGCTTATTTTAACCACTAGTTACACCTTCTTAACATAATGTCAAAATTTCAGAAAAATCGTTGAGCTTGGTCATAAATATTTGACATTTTTAATATTTGACTTATATGGGAGGGGTCACGCCCACTTGAGATTTTAAAAACAAACCTAGCCTATTTTACCCACCGGTCATACCTTAACACACTGTCAAAATTTAAGAAAAATCGGTACGCACAGTCATCCATATTTGTCATTTTTAATATTTGACTTATATGGGAGGGGTCACGCCCACTTGAGATTTCAAAAAAGACCTGACCTTTTTTACCCACCGGTCTCACCTTAACATACTGTCAAAATTTAAGAAAAATCGGTCCGCACAGTCATCCATATTTGTCATTTTTAATATTTGATATTATATGGGAGGGGTCACGCCCAAAAAAAACTGGCCTGTTTTATATATCGGTCACACCTTAACTTACTATCAAAATTTCAAAAACCCGGTCAGCTATATTTGTAATTTTTAATATATAAGTTACATGGGAGGGGTCACGCCCACTTGAGATTTCAGAAAAAACCTAGCCTATATTAACCACCGGTCACGCCTTAATATACTGTCTAAATTTCAGAAAAATAGGTCAATTCGGTCATCCATATTTTTCATTTTTAATATTTGAGTTATATGGAAGGGGTCACGCCCACTTGAGATTTGAAAAAAAGAACTAGCTTATTTTTATTTCAGAATATTTCTAGTTTAGGAGATCCTTCATATCAAACAACATACAAACAGACGCGAACATTTTTTATACATATAGAAGAAAAAGATGGATAGATGGCTAGTCGTTTTTCAGTTATATTAATATATAGTAATATATAATTCCTGTTATATATATAATGTATATCTCGAAAACTAGAGCCAACTTAAAAAAATATTTTAATATTTTAAACTTTATGGTGGATATTTCAGATTCGGCAAACCGAATTTTACCTTTATTAGCTTTAAAAAAAAACACATGATAATATGCAATTCAGGCACATAAATACTGCGTATATAATTGTATAGTACATACGAATTTGGTTTCCTTCTATGGTAAGAGCATTGAAGAGAGGTGAAAGGTCGTGAAAAGATAGATAGAGCTGTACACTATAATTGCATCATGTCTATCATTAGAACATTGAAGTTGCGCCATTTGTTATTATTCAGACGCTTGTCGTTCTACAGTTAATTTTATTTATTTTACATCGACGGCGTATTATTGCTGTAGGTTTACCGCCGATGGAGGTTGCTGTGGTAATTCATAATTTAAACATAAGTTAATAATTACAGAAATTGATGTTGCAGTGACCAGGGCTCGAACCCAGGCTGAATATGCTATGTTATGGTTAGTAGTTGACGTGCTTACCAACTAAGTCGCATCTTTAAAACTTTCTGATTAGTTCAAAATTTATCTTGTAAGGTATCATACAGTTGGGTCCTATCTTTTTTCTTTCTTAAAACTTGATACTTCAACAGTGATTGTTCTTTTGGTGACTATGAGGGGCAGAAACCTTAATTCTGGAAATTAAGTTCTATAGGAAGTACTGAGCCGTTTTTGGTCAACTTCAGTAGCTGCATGGTTTCTTTATAAAATGTATTTTTAAAATTATAACAATTAGTTTACAAGCTCTGCAAGTAAAAACAGACATCGTTTAGTCGGAACAGGAATTTATTCTGAAGTTCGGTAGATCGGTATACCTAATTGTGACTATCAATTTCTATGTGTAACAAGCATCAGCACAAACCGAACATACCCTTTTCACCTATGGTATAAAAACAACTCAAAGCTAAGTTTAAAAAAATGTTGATCATTTAATTCTTAAGTTTTGTCATTTCGTCTAATACTAAAATTTATGACAATAAATCGTCTTTGAGTCTTAATAAAAACACATTTACTAGTTACAAGACTTAAACAAAATGTAGAAAAAATTCTTTTGAAATAACAAGACTTTAGTCAACCTTAAAGAAGATCTTAAAGACATGACCATAATAAATAAATGGCTTAACTAAAGTAAAAAAAAAAAGATTGTATGGTTATGTACCTACAACACAGAAGCCCCTTCATCTCAACAAGAAATAAAAAATTTAAAAAAAGGTATAAAATAAAATTTATTTAGAGCAAAACAAAAACTTGAAGTTATTTTTCGTGGTCACTGCCTGGCTAAATTTTCAAACTATTGCATAAATATTAAAATTTTTTTGTCATCAAGTAAAAAATTAAAAAAAAAATAGAATACAATATAGCAAAAACGAAACAATTGCATTGGAAACAAGTAAGAAAGCGCTATAGTCGGTCAAGCCGACCATACGATACCCTTCACCACTAAGGTCAAAGGTGTTATTTTTCCTGTATAAAGACAAATATTTGCTAAGTCTTGCCATCACACAAACATTTTCTCAAAACGTATATATTCAACCTGTTTCCGTCATTTGGACTTATATGAGAGCTAGGGTCAAATGTGGACGAAATTTGGCAAATTGATTACAGTTGTTACGAAAATTATGTATGCAAAAAATAAACTCAAAATTTTCATTATCTTTAGATTTAGGAGCGTTTTAGTGATTTTTTGGCTCATTTAGTGCGTTTTTGAAGAAGAGTTTGTATGGAAGCTATGGTCAAATGTGGACCGATTTCAACGAAATTTGGTACAGTGATTTAAGTTTACATAAGCAGTATCTGTTTTAAATTTCATGAAAAAATATTGATATTTGTGGCCAATATAGCAATTCCGGGAAGTATGGGACCTATGGGAGGTACCATAAATAATGGACCGATTTTGACCAATTTCAATAGCCATGGTCCCATTATCAAAAAAATTATCTGTGCCAAAATTCATCAAATTATCTTTAGAATTGCGACCTGTAGTTTGATTACAAGGTTTACATGGGGGTCCAGCCAGACGGACGGACGGACGGACATCGCTAAATCGCCTCAGAAAGTGATTCTAAGTCTATTGGTATACTAAAAGGTGGGTCTAAGACAAATATTTCTATGCGTTACAAACATCAGCTCAAACTTATAATACCCTTTCCACCTATGGTGGTGAAGGGTATAAAAAATCACAACTAATGCGTGGGTTAAACATTTTTCTATTTAAAATTTTTGTTACAAAATGTAACCCTCTAAGTATATTTGTAGGTATCTATCTTGGTTTTTTGCTTAGCCCACAGTATCTTACTATAGATACCCGATCCAACTACTTATGTTTAAAATACAACCAACTTCTATTTATTTACGGCTTTAACAATGAGCCTGAATTATTGCCATCTAGACGTTATTATTTCTTTTCTACGTGTATAGTTTTTCTCGAGCGAACGTGTTAAGTGCCGACAATTGAAAATAAATTGCAGTATTTTACAAAAAATGTTTAGAAAAATACGAAAATATAAATAAAATAAATTACAAATGAATAATATGAATTCATTGCTAAAGTTATAAATAGTTGTGGTTTGAAATATTTAGATTTTTTTGTAAAGATTTGCATAAGTGAATTGTTTCGTTTTTCTTTTTTAGTGTTTCTACTAAATCTTAGGTCAAGGTTTATGTCTCTAAAGGTGTGTTTTTATGGTTAATATTTCTTGAAAAAAAAAATATATTACTCAAAACGTTTAACGAGTTAATCGTTAAAAGTGATTTTATTGTAGACAATATAACTACTTTTTTTGTTGCTAGATTCTTAGATTGCCGCCTTATTTCGACAGATTTTCAAGCATTGAAGCAAAGACTCTATAATATAAAGATGTTTTACTTCCATACATTGGTTTGTCGTATGGTCGTTTTGAAAAGTCCTATACAAATTAGAGTATATAGCTTTTACTCTAATTCGGAAAATTCTCTTAAGCAAATCAAAACATCGTTTTATCACGTCCAATGTTATTCAATCTTATTCATATCAGTATAGATATTCTTAAGTACTCGTATCTTACAAATATTTATTCTAAAGATCCAGCCTGCAAAGGCACATGAAATGTAAGAAAATAAACATCTTGTAAATGCATCCGGTATAAATATAAGAAATTACTTTATGGTCATTTGTTATTAATATTACAAACGTACTATTTACTCAGAAACCCTTTGTCGGAAGAGTCATTATAATTCAGTTATTAAAGAAAAACGAATAAATATAGAATATTTTTGTAATGTTTAAATTTCAGCATTTTTAATCTCAAGAATAAAAGGTGGCATTGACAAGTAATTAAATATATACATTTGATTAAATAGTTTCAACAGATGTTTGAAATGATTAGAAGAACTACTGGCTACAGGTACATATGTACTCATATATTTTGTAGGCAATACAAATACTCAAAAATGTGTTTTACACAAACTTTTCATCGAAACTATTTTTCATTAGATATTAAAAAAAAATAAATTATAAGAAAAATTTTACTTCAAGAAATTTTCGATTTAAGATTTTATATCAAAAATTTTTCTAGAATAAATTTAATATCAAAGATTTTTTTATATTTCACACTAATTGGATTTTTCATATCGAAAAATATTCTATAAATATTTTTTCATATAGAAAAATTTTCCTCAGAAGTTATTTCATATAGAAAAATTTTTAATAGAAATTTGTTCATATGGACAAATTTTTACATATAGAAAAATGTTTATTATATTTTTATTTTTAATGGAAAAAAAGAAAATTTTTCTATACGAAAAAATTTCCATAGAAAATTTTTCTATACGAAAAAATTTCTATAGAAAATTTTTCTATACGAAAAAATTTCTATAGAAAATTTTTCTATACGAAGAAAATTCTATAGAAAATTTTTCTATACGAAAAAAAATTCTTTAGAAAATTTTTCTATACGAAGAAAATTCTATAGAAAAAATTTCTTTAGAAAATTTTTCTATACGAAAAAATTTCTACAGAAAATTTTTCTTTACGAAAAAATGTCTATAGAAAATTTTTCTATACGAAAAAATTTCTTTAGAAAATTTTTCTATACAAAAAAATGTCTATAGAAAATTTTTCTATACGAAAAAGTGTCTACAGAAAAATTTTTTATACGAAAAAATTTCTATAGAAAATTTTTCTATACGAACAAATTTCTATTGAAAATTTTTCTATACGAAAAAATTTCTATAGAAAATTTTTCTATACGAAAAAATTTCTATAGAAAATTTTTCTATACGAAGAAAATTCTATAGAAAATTTTTCTATACGAAAAAAATTTCTTTAGAAAATGTTTCTATACGAAGAAAATTCTATAGAAAAAATTTCTTTAGAAAATTTTTCTATACGAAAAAATTTCTACAGAAAATTTTTCTTTACGAAAAAATGTCTATAGAAAATTTTTCTATACGAAAAAATTTCTTTAGAAAATTTTTCTATACAAAAAAATGTCTATAGAAAATTTTTCTATACGAAAAAGTGTCTACAGAAAAATTTTCTATACGAAAAAATTTCTATAGAAAATTTTTCTATACGAACAAATTTCTATTGAAAATTTTTCTATACGAAAAACTTTCTATAGAAAATTTTTCTATACGAAAAAATTTCTATAGAAAATTTTTCTATACGAACAAATTTCTATTGAAAATTTTTCTATACGAAAAACTTTCTATAGAAAATTTTTCTATACGAAAAAATTTCTATAGAAAATTTTTCTATACGAAAAAATGTCTATAGAAAATTTTCTATACAAAAAAATGTCTATAGAAAATTTTTCTATACGAAAAAATTTCTATAGAAAATTTTTCTATACGAAAAAATTTCTATAGAAAATTTTTCTATACGAAAAAATTTCTATTGAAAATTTTTCTATACGAAAAAATTTCCATAGAAAATTTTTCTATATGAAAAAATTTCTATAGAAAATTTTTCTATATGAAAAAATTTCTATAGAAAATTTTTCTATATAAAAAAAATTCTATAGAAAATTTTTCTATATGAAAAAATTTCTATAGAAAATGTTTCTATATGAAAAAATTTCTATAGAAAATTTTTCTATATGAAAAAAATTCTATAGAAAATTTATATAGAAAATGTCTGTCTGTCTGTCTGTCTGTCTGTCTGTCTGTCTGTCTGTCTGTCTGTCTGTCTGTCTGTCTGTCTGTCTGTCTGTCTGTCTGTCTGTCTGTCTGTCTGTCTGTCTGTCTGTCTGTCTGTCTGTCTGTCTGTCTGTCTGTCTGTCTGTCTGTCTGTCTGTCTGTCTGTCTGTCTCTCTCTCTGTCTGTCTGTCTGTCTGTCTTTCTGTCTGTCCGTCTTTCTGTCTGTCCGTCTTTCTGTCTGTCCGTCTTTCTGTCTGTCCGTCTTTCTGTCTGTTTGTCACTTGAAAGCACGAAAGGACATTAACGAAAGGACCTAGGACTCTGGAAATAACATTATTTATTCTTTGAAAAATGTGGTATTAAAATTGAGTCCAATTGATCCATATTTAAACATAACTCCCTTATAAAAGACTAACGGAAAAAGGTTAAATGACAAAAGGATAGGCGGTATATGCCTATTTATACGTCAAAATTTACCACTTTAACCCATAGCTTGCATATAAACGCCAAACAAATTTTATAGCGTTGGGTCCATATAAGATACTACACAGTCGTATGTAACACTATTTGTTTTCGTTTTGTTTTAACCCTGGTGCCATGATTTTGAATTAAAAAAGCAATAATAAACATAAATCAAAGAGGGCTTTATTAGTTTTCCAAAACTAATATTTGAAAATATAAGCTATGAAGACTGTGTCTGGTCTTACACATCATTTGAATTGTGGGTGCTATATCACTTCAGTCGCAGTGGGTTAATACTAAAAATACTTTGTAGCAATTTAATTTTTCCATGATTGTTAGTACTATTGGTTTTTTCATTCCCATTTAATTAATGAAATTACTTTAAAGTTTAAACTAATTAAACTGTGATTCAATGTTTCATGAATTCCATATGATTAAATTCGCAAATAATTGCCAAGTTTTAATCATTTTCAATACAATGGAAATTTTTGTTTTCAACTAAAAAGCAAAATAGTTGTTTACAAAATATTTACAATCGATGGGAATTAAAATGGGAAAATATAAAAAAATCTGGCGGTTTCTTTGAAATAGAAAAAAATTCTGAAAGTTTCACTTAAATAACAAAATGTTTATAAAAAAAAAATATTTCATAAACAATATAAATATTTTTTTCTTCAAATATTATCAAGCTTAAATTAAATATGTGTAAAATTCAACTTTAAATTCCTAAAAAAAATTACAACTATTTCACAAATCTCAAATAGAACGTGATGAAATATAATTCTCATTTTAATTCTTAATCTTCAAATGAATCATTTTAAAAGTTTCCACGAATTTACATATACAAGGCTATTTACATATACATATACAAGGCTATTTAATGTAGTAAAATTTTAAATCATTTTTCACTTTTTTGTAAACTTTTTGAAAAAAATATATATTTTAAAATGCCTTCCCTTTGCTTTTTGTGAAACAAAGCGATGGGTTTTCTTAACCAGGAAGTTTATCATGTCATGTAAACGCTCATGTAATTACCTTAATAATCAACTTAAATATCAGACAATCTGTCAAAATTAACATTGTTTCTGGGAGACACCTCCCAGCAGGCTATTTTAAATTATAGGTATGCACGGACTCAAGATATGCGTGAACGGAGTAGACAGAAATCAGTAGAATATTATTAAGAAAACATACAAATCAACAAGTAACAATTTATGAAAAGGAGACTATTTTTAAGATTTGAATGAATATCTCATTGATGATAGCAAATGGATGTTAAATAGGTTTTAGTTGATCAGAAACGAATTTAATACGCTTTATATTTTTTCATAAATAAAATTTTGATAACAATTTTACTAAAGACAAATTTTGATCAAAATTTAACTGAATATATTTTGCTAAAAATTTTACTAAAGAAAAATTTTGATAAAAATTTTACTAAAGACAAATTTTGATACAAATTTTACTAAAGACAAATTTTGATCAAAATTTTACTAAAGATAAATTTTGATCAAAATTTTACTAAAGACAAATTTTGATCAAAATTTTACTTAAGACAAATTTTGATTAAAATTTTACTAAAGACAAATTTTGATCAAAATTTTACTTCAGACAAATTTTGATCAAAATTTTACTAAAGACAAATTTTGATCAAAATTTTACTAAAGACAAATTTTGATCATAATTTTATTAAAGACAAATTTTGATCAAAATTTTACTAAAGACAATTTTTAATCAAAATTTTACTAAAGACAAATATTTATCAAAAATTTTACTGAAGGCAAATTTCGATAAAAATTTTATTAAAGACAAATTTTGATAAAAAGTCTTACTAAAGACAAATTTCAATCAAAATTTTACTAATTCACATTTGATCAAAATTTTACTTAAAACAAATTTGATCAAAATTTTACTTAAAACAAATTTGATCAAAATTTTACTAAAAACAAATTTTGATCAAAATTTTACTAAAGACAAATTTTGATCAAAATTTTACTAAAGACAAATTTTAATCAAAATTTTATTAAAGATAAATTTTGATCAAAATTTTACTAAAACAAATTTTGATCAAAATTTTACTAAAGACAAATTATGATTAAAATTTTACTAAAGACAAATTTTGATCAAAATTTGACTAAAGACAAATTTTAATCAAATATCGATAAAAATTTTATTAAAGACAAATTTTGATAAAAAATCTTACTAAAGACAAATTTCAATCAAAATTTTACTAATTCACATTTGATCAAAATTTTACTTAAAACAATTTTGATCAAAATTTTACTAAAACAAATTTTGATCAAAATTTTACTAAAGACAAATTATGATCAAAATTTTACTAAAAACAAATTATGATTAAAATTTTACTAAAGACAAATTTTGATCAAAATTTTACAAAAGAAAAATTTTGATCAAAATTTTACTAAAGAAAAATTTTGATCAAAATTTTACTAAAGAAAAATGTTGATCAAAATTTTACTAAAGAAAAATTTTGATCAAAATTTTACTAAAGAAAAATTTTGATAAAAATTTTTCTAAAGACAAATTTTGTTGAAAATTTTACTAAAGACAAATTTTGTTCAAAATTTTACTAATTACAAATTTTGTTGAAAATTTTGCTAAAGGCAAATTTCTATCAAAATTTTACTAAAGACAAATTTTGATCAAAATATTACTAAAGACAAATTTTGATCAAAATTTTACTAAAGACAAATTTTGATCAAAATTTTACTGCAGAAAAATTTTGTTAAAAATGTTACTAGAGACAAATTTTGCTGAAAATTTCACTAAAGACAAATTTTGAACAAAATTTTTAGTAAAGACAAATTTTTATCAAAATTTTACTAAAGACAAATTTTGATCAAAACTTTACTAAAGATAAATTTTGATCAAAATTTTACTAATAACACATTTTAATTAAAATTATACTAAAGACAATTTTTTGATCAAAATTTTATTTAAGACAAATTTTTTTAAAAATTATACTAAATACAAATTTTGATGAAAATTTTATTAAAGACAAATTTTGTTGAAAATTTTACTAAAGACAATTTTTTTTTTTAATTTTACTTAAAACAAGTTTTGATCAAAATTTTCTTCTTCTGTTATCCTTGACTCCCCGTGGAGCATAGGGTCTCAATCAAAACTTTACTAAAGACAAAATTTTTTCAAAATTTTACTAAAGGCAAATTTTGATCAAAATTTTACTAAAGACAAATTTGATCAAAATTTTACTAAAGACAAATTTTGATCAAAATTTTTCTAAAGACAAATTTTGATCAAAATTTTGCTAAAGACAAATTTTGATCAAAATTTTACTTCAGACAAATTTTGATCAAAATTTTACTAAAGACCAATTTTTGATCAAAATTTTACTAAAGACAAATTTTGATCAAAATTTTATTAAAGACAAATTTTGATCAAAATTTTATTAAAGACAAATTTTGATCAAAATTTTATTAAAGACAAATTTTGATCAAAATTTTACTAAAGACAAATTTTAATCAAAATTTTACTAAAGACAAATTTTGATCAAAATTTTACAAAAGACAAATTTTGATCAAAATTTTACTACAGACAAATTTTGATCAAAATTTTACTAAAGACAAATTTTGATCAAAATTTTACTAAAGACAAATTTTGATCAAAATTTTACTAAAGACAAATTTTGATCAAAATTTTGCTTAAAATTTTACTAAAGACAAATTTTTATCAAAATTTTACTAAAGACAAAATTTGATCAAAATTTTACTAAAACACAAATTGTTACAAAAATTTTACTAAATACAAATTTTAATAAAAATTTTACGAAATACAAATTTTGATCAAAATTTTACTATAGACAGATTTTAATCAAAATTTTACTATAGACAAAATTTGATCAAAATTTTACTGAAGACAAATTTTGATCAAAATTTTACTAAAGACAAGTTTTGATCAAAATTTTGCTAACGACAAATTTTTATCAAAATTTTATTTTAATGATGTATGTGTTTTAAACCTGCTCAGTTTTTTGGTGTAAAAAAATGTATATGGGTCTTAATACCGATTATAGCGTACTGATTGACACTTTAATAAACTCAATGCAAAGCACTAATATTTTCAACAACTATAATATAACAAATACTCCCTATAATTTCCAGTCATTATTGCAAAAAAAAAAAAACTAAATAACGTACCCCAATGTAAATTACAATAAAATATCAAGGTCATTATAGACTAAACATTCCTTGTGTAAAATTCCTACATCCACTCATTCCGTAATAAGCATAAAATAAAAATCTTAAACAAACATAATTATACAGATGGAAAAGAATAGTAAAGAATAGTTTATCGCAATCAAATGAAGAAAAAAATGAAACTAAAGAAATACATTTATAGGTTTTTTAAAAAATAGTAAAAAGGTGTACAAAAAAACGAGTAGATCTACAAGATTTCGCAATACAATGAATGTTAATTATTGTTTATGTCTGAACGTATACAATTTATTTGCTTTATTTTACTATATTAAGTTTTGCCAACGGAGCGTCGCCATTAAGTCTGTTAAAATTGTTTAAGATCGAAGTATAAAAACAAAGCAAATAATAAAAAACCGGCAACAGAAATAGCAATTTTCAATATAAAACAACATTTATCAAGTATTGCCAACACAAATTATCTCGATTTTTAAAAAAGAAAAAAATTAAATGAACAATCAAACACCTACTAACATACATCCACATCCGTTCGCTTATGGTTATACAAAATTTTTTTGACTGCAGTTTGTAAAGGAATAGAAACTAACAGTAATAAAGCTATTCAAAAGTTTTAGTACTAAAAATAAATTTCATTCATTTCATTCTTAGTATACAAATTTTAATTTTAATTTTATTTGATTGTTTGTAATAAAATCGCCATTTTTTTCAGTGTATGTATTGAAATGAGTTCAACTACAATGTCCACTTTTGTGTGTCATGTTTTCATTTTTTAAATACACGTTTTCACTAATAAATATTCTAAAAAATTGGGTAAAAAACTTGGCAATTATTCAATTAATGTTAAACTTTAACACCTTTTTTTTAAATTTTTTCTTATTTTATTTTAGTAATTTGTTTAAATCAAAACACACCAAAAATCTTGACCTTTTTTCCAAAAGATAAATATTACTTTGACTGTCAACTTTTTTAGCTTAAAATGTTTAAGTCAACGCAACTTATCATTCTTATGAATGACACCACACCTCATTTCTTTATATGAGAAATTGAAGTGTATAAGTTTAGTTTGTAAGAAATTTTTAGGCAATGTAAAATGTTCTTTTTCCACAGAACAATTTTTGTCTAAATATTTCTTTAGAAAATTTTTATGACAAAAATTTTCTATAGACAAATTGTTATAACGAACAATTTTTTACAATTTTAATAACGAAAAATTTTTTAAAATTTTAATAACAAAAAATTTTTAATAGTAAAACTTTCTATAGAAAAATTTTAATAACGAACAATTTTCTATAGAAAAATTTTAATAACGAAAAATTTTTTATAGAAAAATTTTTATAACGAAAAATTTTCTATAGAAAAATTTTCGTAATGAAAAATTTTTTCAACATAAAATTTTCTATAGAAAAATTTATATAATACAAATTTTCCTATAGAAAAATTATAAAATTAAAATTTTTCTATAGAAAATTTTTATAACGGAAAATTTGCAATTGAAAAATTTTTGTAACAAAAATTTTTCTATAGAACAATTTTTAAAACGAAAAATTTTCAATAACAAAAATTTTTTATAACAAAAAAATTTTTATATAGAAAAATTGTTATAATGAAAAATTTTTATTATGAAAGATTTCTATAAAAAAATATTATATAGAAAAATTTGTATAACAAAAAAATTTGTTATAAAAATTTCGTATAGAAAAATTTTTAAGACGAAAAATTTAATAACTAAAAATTTTTATAGAAAAATTTTGGTAACGAAAAATTCTGATAACAAAAAATGTTCTATGGAAAGATATAGAAAAGGATTTTTTGATATAAAAAAAAAATTTATAACGAAAAATTTGCTATAGAAGAATTTTTGTTATAAAATTTTTAAAATGAAAAATTTCTCCATAGAAAAATTTTATAACGAAAAATTTTCTTTAGAAAAATTTATATAACGAAAAATTTTCTTTAGTAAAATTTTTATAACGAAAAATTTTCCAAAGAAAAATTTTTGTAACGAAAAATTTTCTTTAGAAAAATTTTTATAACGAAAAATTTTCTATAGAAAAATTTTTACAGCAAAAAATTTCCTATAGAAAAATTTTTATAACTAAAAGTTTTTTATACAAAAACTTTTATAACAAAAATGTTTCTATAGAAAAATTTTTAAAACAAAAATTTTCAAAAGAAAAACTAAAAATTTTTATAACGAAAAATTTTTTATAGAAAATCTTTGTAACGAAAAAATACCTATAGAAATATGTTTATAACTAAAAATTTTTTATAGAAAAATTTTTGCAACGAAAAATTTTCTATAAAAACCGAAATTATTTCTAAAAAAATATTTTTAAAACGAAAAATTTTCTATGAAAACTTTTGTTTTATGAAAAGATATAGAAAAAAGATACAAATATTTTGTATAGAAATATTCTTATAACAAAAATTGTTCTATAGAACAATTTTTAGAACAAAAAATTTCTCTATAGAAAAATTTTTAAAATGAAAAATTTTCCATAGAAACATTTATATAACGAAAAATTTTCTAAAGAAAAATATTTTTAATAAAAATTTTCTATAGGAAAGTTTTTCTACAAAAAAATATGATGACAAAATTTTTTCTTTAGAAAAATTTTTATAACGAAACATTTTCTAGAGAAAAATTTTTATAACGAAAAATTTTCTAGAGAAAAATTTTATTAGGAAAAATTTTTACAAGAAAAATTTTCTACAGAAAAATTTTTATAACGAAAAATTTTTATAACGAAAAATTTTCTATAGAAAAAGTTTTATAACAACAATTTTTATATCGAATAATTTTTAAAACGAAAAATTATTATAACACAAAATTTTCTATAGAAAAGTTTTTATAGAAAAATTTTCATAACGAAAAATTTTCTATAGAAAAAATTCTATAACGACAAATTTTTCTATAGAAAAATTTTTAAAACGAAAAATTTTCTATACAAAAATTTTTATAACGAAAAATTTTTATAACGAAAAATTTTCTATAGATAAATTTTTATAACGAAAATTTTTCTATAGAAAATTTTCTACAGAAAAATTTTTATAACGAAAATTTTTCAATAGAAAATTTTTACAACAAAAAATGTTCTATAGAAAAATTTTTACAACAAAAAATTTTCTATAGAAAAATTTTTACAACAAAAAATTTTCTATAGAAAAATTTTATTAACGAAAAATTTTCTAAAGAAAGTTTTGTAACGAAAAATTTTCTATAGAAAATTTTTACAACAAGAAATTTTCTTTTATAACAAAAATTTTCAATAGAAAAAGTTTTATAACCAAAATTTTTATATAATACAATTTTTAAAACGAAAAAAAAATTATTATAATACAAAATTTTCTATAGAAAAGTTTTTATAGAAAAATTTTCATAACGAAAAATTTTCTATAGAAAAAATTTTTATAACGAAAAATTTTCTATTGAAAAATTGTTATAACGAAAAATTTTCTATGGAAAAATGTTTATAATGAAAAATTTTCTATAGGAAAATTTTTATTATTAATTTTCTATAGAAAAATTTTTATAATGAAAAATTTTCTATAGAAAATTTTTTGTAACGAAAAATTTTCTATACAGAAATTTTTATAACCGAAAATTTTCTATAGAAAAATTTGTATAACCAAAAATTTTCTATAGAAAAATTTGTATAACCAAATATTTTCTATAGAAAAATTTTTATAACGTAAAATTTTCTATAGAAAAATTTTTATAACGAAAAGTTTTGTATAGAAAAATTTTTATAACGAACAATTTTCTGTAGAAAAATATTTTTGGGAAAATATCAGCAATAAAAATTCATTAGATCGGTTAAGAAAAATTTATCGTTCTATAATTTTTTTTATAAAAAATTTTTCGTAATAAAAATTCTTTTTACAAAATTTTTCGTAGTAAATTTTTTTTTAGAAAATTCGTAATAAATTTTTTTATATAGAAAATAATATAAAAAAACATAGACAATTTTTTGTTTGTTCGCTTTAAAAATTTTTTTCTAGACAATATAAAATTAAATTTTTATATAAATATAAAATTTATTTTTTAAAAAAGTTTTGATTTATCTATAGAAAAATGTTTATATTAATCTGACATAAAATTTTCATTTTGCGCCCATTTTAAAAGCCATAGAGCAAATAATTAAAATGCAAATTTTTTAAAAATAGAAAAAAGGAAAACCTAGTTATTTATTTGTTTGTGTACATGATTAAATGGGACATTTAGCATAAAACGAGCTAAGAAATTAAATTAAAAAATTTTTGGGTGTGATTTATTTGAATTTTCAATGAGAGTTAAACAACAACTAGTAATTACAATAATTAGCCAATTAAAACAAATTAGTTTGAAAAAAATATAAATAAACAGAAAACGTCAAAGTGACTCATGTTACTTGTTCATTTAAAGGCTTGACATATAAAAAGACAGAGATTATTAAGGCACAATATCTTAAAAGCTTGTAGCTGTAAAAAAAATATTTTCTGCTTCAATACCTTAAGTTAGTTTTTTCTTGCCTCAACTATTTCATAAATTTTTAAGTTAAAAATTACTTTTCAATCATCATCCTATAATTTTAAAATTTTGACATAATAAGGTTAATGTGTCATTTATGTTAAGAAAAAAAGTAAAATTAAAAAATTGTATACTTTATGCTTAAACAACATCAAAGCCATTAAACTCTTAAACAAAAGCACAAGATCCTAAAATCAACAAAAAAAAAACTATATTACCCGAAAAAAGTGAAAACCAAACAAAAGCTGAACTCCACCACCATCAAATATCATTAACATCAAATTGTCAGTTATAAATATGCAAACAATAAATCATGTAAGAAATAAATAAAAAAAAATATTAAAACTCTTTGCAGAAAATAACTCAATTACTAAGTAATAGTAAGAGTATACAAGATGTTTGATGGGCTTGTTTTTGCTTTTATGTATAATTTTTGGATTATTTAATATGAAAGGGAATTTCAATAATGAAAGCTTTTAAAGACACGAGTAAAAAATGTAAAGAAAAAATCGTATCAATCTTTGAAGTCTGCAAAAAATGGTCATCTAAAATCAATACAAAATGTCCCATTTACATACATACATACGTGTGGATAAATTTGTTTGTTTGTATTCTTGCGAATTAAAAAGTAAAGTGGTATTTTGTTGGACAAAAGAAAACAAGATTAAGTGAGGAGGATTCAAGATTAAAGCTTAACAAATTCAGTTATTAACTTTTTGTATAAAAATAACATAATCATAATAATTACAGGTGAAAATGTTGTATTGAATTCACTTTAAAGGTTTGACTGAATTTTAAAGTGGGTGCGAAAACAAAAGACTCAAGACACATACTTGATTTTGAAATTGGTTTTGTTATAAAGAAAAAGGAGTGATATCTTTAACTTTAAATTGAAATCTTTTGTTGTTGTAGCTTGTAGAACATTTTATAATAAGTGTATTTTTAAATTATAGTTTACATTATACTTAAATAGTAAAACATCTAAGATTAAAAAAGATAGACAAAAAATTTGAGCCGATGAAGAGGCAAACGCCAAAACTGAGATACATTTTGAGGCTAAAAACAAATCTTTTCACAAAAATGATATCGAAACATTGGGGAAGACTTTTATTTTATAACATTAAAAACAAACAAATTTTCTATAGAAAAAATGTTATAACGAAAAATTGTTTATAGAAAAATTTGTAAAACAAAAAATTTTCTATAGAAATATTTTTAAAACAAAAAATTTTCTATAGAAAAATTTTTAAAACGAAAAATTTTCTACAGAAAAATTTTTAAAACCAAAACTTTTTTATGAAAAAATTATTATGCAAAATGAATAATTAGAAAATGAAAATATAAAAATTTTGATAACAATAAAATTTCTATAGAAAAATGTTGATGACAAAAAATTTTCTATACAAAAATTTTATAACGAAAAATTTTCAATAGAAAAATTGTTATAACAAAAAACTTTCTTTAGAAAAATTTTATTACGAAAAAAATTCTATAGAAAAATTTTTATAACGAATAATTTTTTATAGAAATATTTTTAAAACGAAAATTTTTTAACAAAAAATGTTTATAACGACAAATTTTCAGCAGCAAAATTTTTATGACGAAAAATTTTTTTATAGAAAAATTTTTATAACCAAAAATTTTCTATAAAAATATTTTTGTAACGAAAAATTTTCTATAGAAAAATTTTTATAACCAAAAATTTTCTATAGAAAAATTTTTATAACCAAAAATTTTCTATAGAAATATTTTTGTAACGAAAAATTTTCTATAGAAAAATTTTTAAAACGAAAAATTTTCTATAGAAAAATTTTTAGAAAGAAAAAATTTTTTATAAAAAATTTTTAAAATGAAATATTTTCTAAAGAAATATTTTTATAATAGTTTTATATAGAAACATTTTTATAACGAGAAATTTCCTTTAGAAAAATTTTTATAACGAAAAAATTTTCTATAGAAAAATTTTTATAACAAAAAATTTTTATAACGAAAAACTTTCAATAGAAAAATTATTATAACAAACAATTTTCTTTACAAAATTTTTATAACGAAAAAAATTCTATAGAAAAATTTTTATAATGAATAAATTTTTATAGAAATATTTTTAAAACAAAAATTTTTTAACAAAAAATTTTTATAACGACAAATTTTCAGCAGCAAAATTTTTATAATGAAAAATTTTCTATAGAAAAATTTTTATAACCAAAAATTGTCTATAGAAATATTTTTGTAACGAAAAATTTTAAAACGAAAAATTTTCGATAGAAAAATTTTTAAAACAAAATATTTTCTATAGAAAAATTTTTAAAATTAAAAATTTTTCTAACGAAATATTTTTATAATAGTTTTGTATAGAAAAATGTTTATAACGAGAAATTTCCTTTAGAAAAATTTTTATAACGAAAAATTGTATATAGAAAAATTTTTATAACGAAAAAATTTTTATAACAAAAAATTTTCTATAGAAAAATTTTTATAACGAAAAATTTTCGATAGAAAAATATAACGAAAAATTTTCTATAGAAAAATGTTTATAACAATAAATTTTCTACAGAAAAATTGTTATAACAAAAACTTTTCTATAGAAAAATTTTTTATAACCAAAAATTTTCTACAGAAAAATTTTTATAACCAAAAATTTTCTACAGAAAAATTTTTGTAACGAAAAATTTTCTATAGAAAAATTTTTATAACAAAAAATTTTCTATAGAAAAATTTTTATAACAAACAATTTTCTATAGAAAAATTTTTATAGCGAAAAGTGCAATAATAGATGTTCTCAGTAATGTGTGTATTGTAACTCGCTGGTCTTTAAAGATGATATCCAAATGATGTCGAAATTTCGGACATAAATAAATAAATACATTTATAAAAACCTACACCTCGAGCTCATTTATTCCTAAAACTTGTTAAGAAAAAAGGTCGAATACGAATCTTCGAATTAATTGAAAAATTTTCTATTGAAAATATTTTATAACGAAAAATTTTCTATACAAAAATTTTTATAACGAAATATTTTCTACAGAAATATTTTCATAACGAAAAATTTTCTATAGAAAAATTTATATAACCAAAAATGTTCGATAGAAATATTTTTGTAACGAAAATTTTTTTATAGAAAAATTTTTAAAACGAAAAATTTTCTATAGAAAAATTTTTAAACGAAAAATTTTCTATAGAAAAATTTTTAAAACGAAAAATTTTCTATAGAAAAATTTTTAAAACAAAAAATTTTCTATAGAAAAATTTTTAAAACGAAAAATTTTCTATAGAAATATTTTTATAAGTTTTGTATAGAAAAAATTTTATGACGAGAAATTTCCTTTAGAAAAATTTTTATAACAAAAAATTTTCTATACAAAATTTTTATAACAAAAATTTTCTATAGAAAAATTTTTATAAAGAAAAATTTTCTATAGAGATTTTTTTTTAACGAAAAATTTTCTATAGAATAATTTTTATAACAAAAAATTTTCTATAAAGAAATTTTTATAAGGAGAAATTTTCTATGAAAAAATTTTTATAACGAAAAATTTTCTATAGAAAAATTTTTATAACGAAAATTTTTTTAAAGAAATATTTTTATAATGAAATTAACGAATTTTCTACAGAATAATTTTCTTTAGAAAAATTTTTATAACAAAAACAAATTTTCTATGGAGAAATTTTTTCAACGAAAAAATTGATATAACAAAATTTTTACAACAAAAAATTTTCTATAAATTGAAAAATTGTATAACGTAAAATTTTCTAAAAAAAAACATTTTTATACCGAAAAATTGTCAATAGAAAATATAACGAATGTTTAAATTTTTATATTGAAACATTTTCTGAAAAAAAAACTTTTGTCTCTAATAATTCTATAAAACGAATTTTATTTCGCTAAATTTTCCATAATAGAAAGTTATTGAAAAACTTTAGATTTAAAAAGAAAAATCTTTTCTTAAAAAACAAATTGTGGCTCTCAAACTAAAATTGAAAAATTAACTTTTTTTAACAACAGACTTAACAAATTTTATCATTGCTGGCTTCTGATATTTGCCCCCAAAAAAGTCATAAAGTTTATTTATGTTATTGCATGTTCTTCACAAAATGATTTAACTTCTCTGGACACATCATTCATTCATTTTGCTAAAAAAAAATGAAAAAAAATCCATAAAATCTTTCGAGTTTGTGGCTTAAGTCTTTCGTTTTAATCTTAATAAATTCATTTAATAATTTTATAACTTCATCGGTATTTACTCTTCCTACTATTTGTTAAATCTTAAAAAAATGTATATTGCACAACTACATAAATTGAAATTTTATAATAACTTTAAGCCTTTTCTTATAACAAATTTATCTGGTCATAACGATTCAATAAAAACGAACAAAGAATTTCACTTTTAAAGTAATTTTGCTGTTTTTTCTTTTAGTTGAGGTTTAAGTATTTTATTAAACCAAACCAAGAAGAGGAGGAAGATGATGATGATGACGAAAGAGAAGAAGACTTCTTCTTTTTGTTTATTATATATCTTTTTGTAAATTTTCACATTATTTTAAGAAGACAAGCAATTGAATTTTAACAAAGTGTCTTTATTTATAATCGCCCACTGTTGAACAGAAATATTGGCTTGTATTAACAAACCTGAAGAAATTGATTAAAATTTATTAAATAACCAGACAATATTTTTGTTGGCCAAACCGAGTTTATAGCAACATTAATAAATGTTAAAGGAAAACATGTTCCATTAAACAAAAAAAAAGTATTTGCTTATATGGATTTTTATATTTTTTTATTTGTTTTTGTTCAATTTTGTTTAACCAAGATATTTCAATTAATACCGGTCAAATAAATTTTGACTTTAGTCGTTTAACTTGGTTAAGTCCCGCTGTATGTGTATGTGATAGCGCCAATAATTTTCATAATTCTCACAGGTTTATGTTTTTTTTTTTTTGTTTGTTTTCGTTTTGGAAAATGACATAAAGACTTTTTCTTTCATTTATAATTTTTGTAGAGGATTTATTTAACCACTTTTTAAGGAGGTTTATTGGAAAAGGCTTAACGTTTTACTTATAAGATTTGGAAATAAAAATTTGAATCTCTTTCTATTTGCAACTTTGTAGTAAATGTATCATTCCACTGTGATATAAAAGTGAGAGAAAATGTACATTTATAGATAAGTTTTCTATAAAAAAAATTTTGTATTTAATGGACTCCAAAAAACTAGAATTGCTTTATTTTTGTGAACCACAATTTTATTTTTGTTCATAGTCTTAAGTTCATAGCCTTAACAGGAGTAAAAAAAACTGTTACTACAGATGTTTTTTTTTCAAAAATTGTAGTAAAAAGGTGATGTAATACTTTTACAATGGATAGATAAGACCAATGCACATCGATTTTTTTTCCTTTAAATCAAATCATAAGTCGTAGATTATAAAATGAAACCACAATTAAAGTATTATTACTTTGTATTTATTTCAACGGACATCGCATTTACTTTGCATATGTAAGTAATTACAAAGAATAAAATAAATTTCCTTTTTTCTTTTTGATGGCTCAAAAACTAATCAAGAAATCAAAGTATACTTTGAGGCTGTAACAGAAAATCATGAATATTAACAGCACTTCACACTGTTATACAACAGAGCTGTAAATGAATTATATCCCATATGAATTGTCAAATATGGATAAGATTAAGATTAGATAGATGGAAGAGGTAATTAGGTCTGATGATTTTAATTCATAGAAATATTAGTCTGATATCCACATTTTAGTTACACCCATCGACTCAAAATTAGATGTAACAAGTAAGAGTGTTATATTCGACTGTGCCGAGTCTTATATACCGCGATCAAATTATGTTAAATATAGAAACATATCTCACATATCTACGAGGGCGAAGCTAATTTAAAATGTGGACCAATATCAAAAAAAAATTTGATACACTAGTTGGTATTAATAATTTCCATGACAACATTCCAATTGGACTCGAATCGGATGTAGCTCATTGTCTGAGAGAAGTACCACTTGACTTCTCTCAGACAATGAGCTGCATCCGATTATATTTTTAGACTCATTGAAAGGGACCTACGTTTTAACTCCGACTCTCAACGGCAAATGCATTAGTTAGAGAAGTTTTACATAGCCTTATACTCATTAACCAGTGGCTAGCTGAGTTATCAGGTGAACCGCTTTTTTTGAAAATTTATTTGTTTTCAAGTGGGTCTGGCCGGGGATCGAAAGTCTGGACTTATCATTGATTGAAAGCTAAATAATTTATATACTGAATGTATTTATAAACCTTTTTGTTAAATGGTGACCGATGGTCACAAAATTGAATAAAAAGCTTATTTATGCAAAATTAATTGGCCATAGCTGTCATAGTTTATAATTTAACAGCTTTTAGCTGGCATTTGTGGCATTTTAGTGGTTTACGCGAGTGGTTTTTATATAAAAGCTATAGTCAAATATGGACCAATTCCTATAAAATTTGATATACTGACCAATAGTTGCATAAAACTTCTCTGTTCTAAATTAAGATGTCATATATATTACAATTGGATTTAATTTAAGCAAAAATTTAATTTCCGGGTCGGGGTTATATAGGAGCTCTAACTAAATGTTAACCTATTTCGCCCCCCTTTTTATAAAACAACTTGTTGAAGATATCGAAAATACTTTTGTAGAACTTGTTCCCTCCAGCGCTATAGCGCTTTCATTTGACGGATAGAAGGACTTAAGCCCCCTTTTTGATATTTTTGCGTTTTCGTAAGTTTTTATGTGGGAGCTATGGTCAGATGGTGACCGGTTGTGACAAACTTTTGCACACTGGCTGGCATTAATATAAATGCTAAATTTAGTGGCGTAGCTATTAGTTTATCATTTATTGGCATTTAAGTGTATTTTAGGTGGAATTTAGGCTGTTTCCGTAAGTGTTTTGTATGGGAGCTATGGTTAAATGAGAACTGATTTCGATGAAATTTTATATGCTGCCTAGTGCTATATACCAAAATCTTTATACAAAATTTTATCATCATAGCTGTTATAATTGATCATTTATTAGCAAATAAGCGATTAGCCTAGACGTGGTTATACGGGAGTTATGATCAAATGTGAACGGATTTTGGAGCAAAATACTAAGTCGAGTGATTTTGAATAGAACGTCTGACGCAGTTTCTAAAACACTACGCGAAAATCAGTTTGGGTTCCGAGAGAATAGATCTTGTGTTGATCTAATCAACACAGTAAGAATAGTACTGGAGTAATGTAACGAATTCCGCACCCCCATTTACCTAGCGTTTATCGACTTTATGAAGGCCTTCGACAGTGTCAACAGGAGCTATCTATGGAAAATTTTAGAAAACAGTAACATGCCAACGAAAATTCTGAACTTAATTCGGGCAATGTACGTGGACTTTAAATGCCGGGTTTTACATAAAGGTAAATTGTCTAATCCGTTCGAAGTTACTACTGGAGTAAGACAAGGATGTATCTTATCACCCATACTTTTTATCCTTGTCATCGACAATATAATGCGCACGGCACTGAATGGTAGACGTGGTATCCAATGGACATGTTTTAAACAACCTGAGGACTTGGAATACGCCGATGACGTATGCCTTCTTAGCCAAAGCCTAGGTCACCTTCAAGAAAACACTAGCGCTATTACTGTTGAATCTCGGGCAGCCGGGCTGGAAATCAATATCTCCAAGACAAAGATTATGCCTGAAAGCTTTGGCGCAAAACCGTCGACACGCATCAATGTAGATTACGGAGTTATTGGATGTGTAGGTACCTTTAATTATCTTGGTAGTTTGGTATCTACAAAAGGTGGTGCCGACGAGGATATTGAATCGCGTATTAATAAGGCAAAATCAGCATTCGACATTCTCCGAGCTATTTGGAAATCTCGTCAAATATCAACAACAACTAAGTTACGAATATATAACTCGAATGTCAAGTCCATCTTGTATTATGGCTGCGAAACTTGGAAACGCACAAATGCCATCGATAAGCGCCTACAAACCTTTGCAAACAAATGCTTACGGCAAATCCTTAATATATGGTGGCCAAATTGCATAAGAAATGAAGATCTACTAAACGCTACAAACCAAATCTCTTCTTCTATAGAGGTATGTCAACGGAAATGGCGGTGGATAGGCCACACACTTCGAAGGCCAAATACCAACATTGCTCGACAAGCGCTTCGTTGGAATCCACAAGGAAGCGGCCGTCGCAAGACAAAGATCTGTACATGATCCTTTAAATCAAGCCCCGCATTAGTTCGAAGTGTAAGATATTTCAGAAACATTTGTGTAGCATACTTTTAGGATAATCTAAATAATGCATAACATCTAAATAATATGTAACAAATAACTTAATTGTCAAAAGTTCCCTGACAGTGAAATAATTTCATTTAAACTGAATATTTTGACAAACAAACGTCTATATTTAGATACCAAATTTTATTTAACTTCTTGCAAAATAAATGGTTTTAAAAATCCCTAAGGTATGTTACACAATATTGGCTTACAAGTCTGAGTTTTCGATCGACATCGAATTAGGCGATTTGGTCCCAAAACATAGGTTGTAAAATAAAAAATATTTATATTAAAATTTTTAATAGGAAATTGTTCAATATAAAATATTTTTAAAGAAAATGTTTTAATATAGAAAAATTGATAGTCGTCAAGCCGAACAGCTTTTTTTCTAAATCTTAATTTTAAAATGAATTGCCATAAATTTGGAGAAATAATTGTTGTGATATACGAGCTAAGGTCAAAAAAATGGACGGTTTAATGTAAAAAGGATAGGAATCCTTATGCCTTAAAAAATTATTGTACGAAATTTGATTTAATTATCTTTAAAATTGTTATCTGTACTTACATGGACAAAAAATATGATTCTCAGCAGTTCCGAATACTTAAATTTTTCCAATATTTCTATGCGTGGTAAAGGGTATAATTTTCGATTTTACAGTTGGTTTGCAAAGCATTATAATTCGTATTTATATTTTGGAAAAAGGTATTTTCGTATGGATCAGTCTAATAAGGAATATTCTTCCTGATGATGATGGCCTAACCTACTATCAAAACGCGACGAGAAAAAGTCTAAAAAGTTTTTATCATGGGTTTATTTGAATATAAATATCCATTAGAGTTGGTAAGGCATTATTGAACATCAAACACGACAGAACAGATCCACCAATATGTTTCTTCTGCAACATATAACTTATGTAACAATTCCGCATATTTTTTCCGAGTGCCCAGTATGCAGAATTGATGAACCGCGCGAGAAGATTTTGGACTGTGCGACCAACAAGAATTAAATATACAAAAATGTCTAATAAGATATAATATTACGGATGTTTAAGGTCAAAAACGCTTTAATTTTTGTTTCCGAACTTTAAGTATTTTTTTTTTATGAAAAATTCAAATTTTGAAGTTTTAAGTTGATTACTTTTTCATATTTAAATTTAGAGTAAATTTCCACAAAGTGTATATGGGTAATTTATATGAAAATATATTATTTTTTTTGTTTTTTTTGCCTTTTAATTTTATATTTTGTAAATTTATTTATAAGATATTTTTGAGATAAACAAATAAATAATAATAGCCATTAATGCAACTAAAGTACTTTGTTTTTGTTATAATTAAATCATCATTTGCGCAACAAGAAAAATATAAAATACTTTTTTATTTACAATAAGCCCATTCAATTCGTCAAACACAAACTAAAACATTTGGCAGTGCAGAAAAGATAAATCCATCCAAAAGATAAATCAACTTTAACAGCCACATCAAAGAACAGAAAATTTAGATTTATTTCAGACTTTTAGGGATCCTCGGGTGTAATAGTTAAAGTTAAACGTTTGATACCCCTAAAAATGGTAACATCTAAAGATTTAGAACTATCGGATAAGGCCTCGTAGACATCGGCAGAAGTTTTAATTTCTTTTTTATTAATATGAGTAACAATATCGCCGGGACTCAAGCCGCCTCTAAAAGATAAAATAAAGCAATTAAAATGCGTTCATGTTTAAATTGTGTCGTTCAAAACTTACGTGTGAGCCGGCGAGCCAATAATAACTTTCCACACTAAAACGCCATGTTTTAGATTTTGTGGCAAACTTTCTGATCTATTCCTTAGCTCATTAAGTATTTCATTGGTAAGTGTTAGCATGGTAATACCCATATAGCGCTTGGCCTGTTGGGGGCTCTTACTATGTTGTCCCTGCTTTCTACGTTCCTTTACTTTTTCCAAAAACAATTTTACATAATCTATGGGTATGGCAAAGCTAATGCCGGCCGTTACTTTCATCGAATTCACACCAATAGCCTCACCATCTAAGTTAACGAGAGGTCCTCCGGAGTTGCCAAAAGTAATGGCGGCATCAGTTTGCAAGTAGTTAATGTCACGATTTCTTAAGCCCAACTCTTGTGAAGCTCTTTGCGTAGAGCTGATAACACCCGCTGTAACCGTATTGCTCAAAGCCAATGGACTTCCTAGGGCTAAAACCCATTCACCGGATCTTAAAGTGCTACTTTCACCTAAACGCATTACTGGCAGATTATTGCAATTTATCCGTAGTATAGCTAAATCTGAAGTAGAATCTACGTCCTCTATAACAGCCGGAAACACACGACCATCGTGTAACCTCACCTGTACCATGGTGTGTGGCTTATTAATAACTACATGAGCATTGGTTAAGATTGTGCCATTTGATTCTATTATAAAGCCGGAACCATTAGAAGCTGTTACCGGATGGCCGGAGAAATAATCAAAATGTCTAGTATCCTTAATTTCTATATAGACGACGGTGCTGGCGCACACATCTACCACGTCGGCAATGAAATTATATTGCTGACGTCTTCCGCTAAGATTTGGTAATGTTTTGGCATTAACTGCCGGCAATGAAACTGTATCTTTTAGCCAGTATACGACGCCCAAGCCAGCTATAGTGGCACTTGTTATGCTTAAAATCTTCCATTTATTTCCTTTGGTTTGTTGCTTCTGGTACTTTTGGTAATTCTGCTGGCCGGTGTTGAAATTAAAATGTTGATTAAATCTGTATGATCCTGAAATTGCACTAGTTCGCTGCAGCACATTGTTTGTAATATTTTTATTTAATTGCATGAATTTCTGTATGTTCTGTAATGCCATTTAATTTTATTTAATTTAATTTTATTTTACGAAAATTTAGTTGTAAAAGTATCAAATGTTGTGTAAAGTAAAAACAAAAATCCGTCAGTTTGTAAAATGTTCAGCGGTTGATTTGTGAAACAGCTGTTTCTATTTTTCGTTATTCTTTTACATTTTTCTGGAGTTACCATATGTTAAACTTGTAAAATGACCGTTACATTTATCTAAATTTTCTGCAATCAATAACACTTACATTTTATCCAAACTTTTAATTAAACCTTGTGTTTAATTCTATTTAATAAAAAGAAGTTTAGTTGGCACATTGACTATATTGAGACATAACCGCGAAATAAGATTAAGTGCAATATTATAAACTTAACATTAGAAGAATTCTTCACTTTCTCTATTAATGCAGTTATTACTCTAAAATTTGGCATGTAAGTAACATTTGATCCAACAAATTATCATAAAGAAATGATAAAACTGAAAAATGTTTGTGTGTTTCTGTTCGGATGATAATCTGCGCTTTATGTTGATATTTGTTGGACACAATAATAATAATTCGTATTTATTCAGTCCCTTAAATTATACATAATGTGAGGTTTTCGCTCTGTCTAGAATTAGGGATAATCCTCCTGATGAGATGGTCTAACCAACCATCGAAACGCGTCGAGGAAAGGTTTCCCCACCAACATTTTTTGGTTTTATCAAAAAACTATTTATTACAATAATAAATAATTGTAATAAATTGGGATTCTTAGTGCAATACACTACAGTAAAACTTTTTAATTAAATGTTTGATGTCCCAAATTTTGATAAACCTTTTTAATTATCATTTAATTAACTTTATTTCTAAATGAGATATATAACGGTTCTTTATGTCCCTTTATCTTTTTTGCTGTCTCTCTATAAACTACTTTTGTTAAAGATTTTTATTTTATTTTTGTCAGGGTATGACTTCTGTTACGGTGGAAGAATTTTATATGCGTATTTCTATTAAAATGTGTCACACAGTGGGGAAGTAAATATCTGCGGAAATAGCGTCACGTAATATGTGAACAACCCCTTACTTGGGAGCCATGGTCAAATATGAACAAATTTCAATGACATTTGTGGCCAAAAACTGAATTAAGAAAAGTAAGGTGGTATCAGAATTAATGGACCGAAGATCCTACTGCTAAATAGCTTTATATACCAAATTTCATTAATCATCATTGCAATCTGCACTTCGATTACAAGCTTTACAGAGTCCAGCCATACGTCTAGACGTACGGAAGGCCTGACATCGTTTAATCGACTCAGAAAGTGATTCTAAGTCTATTGGTAACTTGAAGGTCTAAGATCAATATTTCTATGCGTAACATACATAAGTAGAAACATATAATACACATTCCACCTATGGTGACAAAGGGTATAATTACACTGTGCTTGAATTTGGAACCTTTTTTTGTAACAAAGACGAAACATATCTATGAAAAATAATTCGGACACGCTGATTTTAATGGTGGCATTCATTTTTGTATATTAGATGAGATGATGTTGGATACCAAGCAGCAGTTCTGATTGATCTTAACTTGGTAAGCCCAGACTTATCTTGGTTATCCTTCATCTCAACTGTGGACACTGATATCCTTGTGGTATCACCCGGGTAACTACCTTAACACACGTTAAAGTAGTTAGCTAACATGCCGCGAGTTCTCCCATTAGAACAATAAAAATGTGGGTTAGGACGTCGGGCTAGTAACCCACTTCTGGAAAAAACAATTGCTACGAAAAAAGCTAAATTTAGAATAATGTCCAAAACTTCGATGGAAAGACCAAGTGGAGAAAAATCATTCAAAGCTTGTCCTACGCAATTGGAGAATATGCACACAAGATCAAAGTTCATGGATTGTAAATATAGGTCAATATAATAAGTAAGTAAGATGAGTAGTAGTAGTAGTAGTAATTTATTGAGACTTCATTTTTTCATTATACAAGATTACCCCATACATAAAGTTATTTAAAAACTTAAAATTATATCGTATTATTTTAATTACATAAATATTAAAATGATAATGCAACTGGCTTACACAATAAGTAGGAAATAAAGAATATAATAGTGAAAAGTTGACAATGAAATATATAGTACTTGCTCTCGGTATTCATGTTTCGTAACTAGTAGAGTCATATCTACTATAAATAAACTTAAAACTAAGAAAAACTTAAAAACTAAAACTTAAAAACAAATACAAACAAAAAAACAAAGATTAAATAAAAAAGTGTTTACCCCCTATGAATACCGGGAGTAGTACGTGAGTAAAAGTTAAGACCAGGAAAAATGGTCTTAACTTTTTTTGAGGAAGATATTTAAATTTTTTGTTTGGAAAACCCTACCCATGCTACTATGATTAAATTGTCTTAAATTTAGAGAAAAATCAATAAAATTTGGCACATATGTATTTTTTGCTATAATGGGTCCATTATCTAGGGTACCTCTCATATAAAAAGGTTTCTAGGAATCGATTTTTTTCGCAACCTTAAGATATGCTCCATACTAATCATAAAACTTAATTAAGGTAAATTTTATGTATGGGAGGTATCGGAAATAATAGACCGAATCAAACCAAATTCTACAAACATCATTCCTGTTCCAAGAAAGGCAAATGAGCCAAATTTTATTGAATTATCTCCAAATTTTCGACTATTTTAATCACAATAATATGGTTAGGGGTTCCCAAATAATAAATTCAAATAACTTCGTTATCTGAGCTAACATATACCTCAGTGTTGTTAAGTGGCATTTTAAGTGGTTTCTATAACGGTCATACGACATACTATACGTTTTGATATAATTAATACATTTTTGTTAATATTGTTTGACTTGACTTGGCTTTTTAAGGGCTTTAAAGATCAAAAGATTCATGCTCGATATTTTTATACAGGTAATCTAAAAAGTTGAGGCCTTATGCTCCACTGGGAGTCAATGATAACAGAAGAAGAATCTAAGTTAAATTTCTTTATGAGCTATAAAAATGTTAGAGATCGGCCGTATATATGTACTTGTTTTGCATTTTTATAATGCAACTTCTTTTACCCACTGCTTACTCTACTACAATTTCGAAAAAAATCTGGCAGCACTACCAACTATTGTTTACTCACTTTTCAGAGAATTTTGTAGTATTTTTCTTTATTCGTAAAATGTCATTCGCAGTGTAAAGGTGAAAAAATTGAAGAAAAAGATGAAAAAAGTTTTGTTTTAATACAAAAAATCGGGATAAAAAAATTTGTTAAATAAATTAATTACGAAATTACACAACGAAAATGGAAGTATTTCAAACAGAAAATTTTTATATATTCGTGAAGCGTGAAAAAAGTTTATGGTGGAATCGAACAACATCGGAATTTACAATTAAAGCAGGTAAAAAATACAAAAGCAGGAAAATGTCAGAAGAAAATTAATGAATGAATGAATTATACTCATCCTTAATAATCATCATGATGTGGGTTAGCATCTTTTTTTTTTTTAACAATTTATGCAAAAACAATCTTCCCAAAAATGTTATAAAATATTAATGAAACGACAATGTAATGACTTTCAGCCGTGATAAATTTGTTTTGGCAAATGTTTTTGTTGTATTCCGTATCGAGCAAATGACTCAGAATATGTGTATGATTGTAGGTTTGATGTTAGGAGTTAGGGAGTGAGGTAAACCTATTTAGAAGCTATTTGTATATCGTATTTGAATTTGGTTGTTACGATGTTCTTGTCTCGTCATTAATAATAAATAAACATTTATTTGTTTATAATTTTCTTTGCTTTCATTTAAATCAATTTGATTTGGAAGGCGTTTACTTGGAGACATTGTGTCTGATTTAATCATTTCGTTGAGGGAACATGTTATTTTATTTTGAATTTATTTTTTTCAAAATTAATAAATTGTTTTAAACTTTGTTTCCTCTATGTCGGCTTTGTTTTCATTTCTGGTTATTTTTTTTTGAAATATTTACATACATACTCTTTGTTCATTAGAATCTTCCTATACTCCCCCCTCCCCAAATGGGTTGTAAGCAGCGATGGGATTTGTAAATTATAGATTCCTACTACATACAATCGTCACCTAAAATGCTTAAAGACGTAACCCACATTATTTAATGGCGATTTTTATACCTTTCACCACCATAAACTGTTGAAAGGTTATATTAGATTTGTGCTGATGTTTGTAACGCATAGAAATATTGGTCTGAGACCTACCTATTCACCGATGCCGATCGACTCAGAATCTCTCAATGAGTTGTTTTAACGATGTCCGCCCGAAACTTTAAAGCTAATTTCATGAAATTTGGCAAAGACTCATATTTTGGTCCAAGGACGTTCTCTATACTTTTTGTACAAAATCGGATTACTATTTCGGGTACCTCCCATAGGGATGACTTTTTATTTGTGGCCTCTTACGGCGACAAATTTAATTTCATGTTAATAAAATTTAGGTAATGGTAACCGAAATCACCTAATTTTGTAGAAATCGGACCAAAAAAAAACGCTTATAAATCTGAAGATAATTGCATTTTATTACTAAAACTTTGCACAGATGAATATTTTGTACATAAAAACCGATAACCGAAATATGGTAACAATCGATCCACAACTGACCCTAGCTCCCATATCAGGGCCCTCAGCCAGCAATGATATGATGTATTTAAATATATCTCGAAAATTTGAAAAAATAGCACATAGTATGTATATGTATGTATCTAAGACTTAAGGAAAACTTGTTGGTCAATATTTGACCTAAGGAGTGAAAGATGGGTCATGCCCAAAATAGAAAGTGACCTAAGGATTTTGTTCAGGAGAGCCATTTTAAAGATTTAAATACGTACATCTTTGGTGTACCATCACTGAGCGTGTTGGTACTGGTCTCATTTGAAAGCGACAGGAAAGTGTTGGTTAACTTTGAAAACGGTCTTTCCTACCTCTTGTTTTGTGTAGTAGGTCCCTTTCTCTATGCGCTGTCACATATTGTCGTGAAAAAAAAGAAACAAACATTTAAAGTCCAAATAATGTTAACTGCGTCTATTGAGTCTTTTTCCATTTCGTGGTAGAAATTTGGATGAGAAAGACTAGCTACGTTTTCTCCATCCTGTAAAAAGAATACCAAAATTTAGACATCACCAAAATAGAATTAAATGCTAGCCATTACCTCTCAAAGTATCAGCGGAATTGGTATCATTGGATTGGTATCATTTAAAAATGTTATTAAAATTCAAAATGGTTAATTTACAAGAACATAAAATGCAAAAGATCGTGATCGAAGTTTGTCGGAATGTCACAAACGACAGCTAATTCCGAATTGACAGGAATTAAGATTATAATGTTCGTGGTGAGAAATTGTCCATACCAGATCAGGCAATTGGAAATGATCGTTTAGAATGTTTAAAAGTAATTGTTTTCGGTTCCACTACTACAATGCCAGGATATACAAATTTCCGATGACCCTGCAAATACTAACAGAGCTCACCTGGGATGTTTTGATTGAATAGTCTGACTATCATTAGTTTCTATATCTGCAGACATTTCTCAATGGAAAAAAGTGAAGAAATTTTTATCGGCAAAAATCTTGGACACATTATTTCCCATCGAGGAAGTTTTGCAGATACAGTGCTAAAATGAAGGAACAGCTGAATATATTTATCTAGGTAGTTGATTTTGATGTCCAATAACACAGTTGAGTATTAGATTAAAAATATATTGCATTTATAAAGTGGGTTTTTGAATGGCAGTCCTACTCCGCCCGACGTATTTTCCAGGCGTCGCTCCCTCGGAGTTTGACTTGTGTAGATGAATGGCACATGGCCTGTCTAACCAGCACTTCCAGTCTTGTGAAGAAGTAAACATTGAATCGATTTGTGGATCGCATCAAAAGCTGACCAGTTTTTGAACGCGGGATTTGTACGCTGCCCGAAAGTTGGGAGAAAGTAGTGTCAAGAGATGAACATTACATTAAATCATTTTTACAATAAAGCCTCAAATTTCGAAAAAAAAATGACTGTATCAAAATTGTACACCTTATATAAATCATGGATAAGATAGAATGACGCTTTGATTAAGATAAAGACTAGCTCAAAATTATAAAATTTTAAATATTTAACTATTTCATATAATTTTCGGCTAACTACCATACATCTCTGGCTACAAAAACACACACAAACTCTGTGGTAATCAAATTTATTGATTGTTTTCATTCTTAAATTTAAAACTTAAGTCTATTAAAGAACGACTGCAGATAAAAATAAATAAAGAACATTTTCTGGACGATATATCTGTCGCTTGGTGCTAAAAGGGCCAATGTAAAAAAAAATAGTTTTGAGAAAATTTGATTTAAAGTTATTATTCATATAAATTCATAGTAACATTGTCCAGAAAAACACTTATAAATCTGTTCTAAGTAAAGTTAGGGATTATCAGTTGAAGCCAAATGAAAGAGGGTAAGGAAGGGAATCTAATGAAATGACTCAAAACAACAAAAAATTGACATTGACCCTTTTAGCACCAAGCTACAGATATTATAAAACAAAAAGTTAATTATAAAATGAAAATGAACAGCAATTTATATTTCTCGAATCCCTGTTTACGACTTAGTCTATTGCAACTTCTAAGCACAGATATTAAATCTGCTTTTTATATCCCCATATCAATTTTCCCTTACAAATGTCAAGTGTAAAGGCAGCGATTTTCTATTTACTTTATTATTTCATCCAATGGGTTGCTATTTTTGTTTTATTTGTTTTAGGGTTGTCAGTTGCAGAACGTGTTATTTATATTTGCTAAACTATATAGTTCATCATCGTGTGTGTTCAAATGTTTTTGTTTTTAGGGATAAATTAATTTTCTTATCTCTCTGGAGGAAATAATTTGATAAAAAATATTGAAAACTATATAAATTGATATTAATTTCTAATTAAGTAAATAAATAAGTGTAATACGTATTTAAAATAGCATGAACTGATTTACGTTTTGAAAATTTAGCGATAAGGTGTAAGTAATATTGGTTGCTTAGAAATTTAGGAAATATAATATTTTGTTAAGATATCGTAAAAAATGTTTTTTATAACCAGAATTATTATTACATTAGGTAATTCAAAAAGTATTTGCAAAAAGATGGTGTGTAATTGATTTGAACTTTAAAGTAGTGGAAATTTGGATGAAAAATATTTGAAGCGCTTTAGAAATACTGAATTTTAAATCAATTTGAGTAACACATACCCGTTGAATACTATGGTGTGTTGTGACTACTTTTCCGCTCTTTTATTGTACCATATCTAATCTTTTATTTCATATCATATTTATTTATTTGTTGACTCCACATTTAAACATTTTTCAGTTAAAGTGTCATCTTTAATATAACTAATAATTCATTTTTATAGCAATTAAATTAATTGCAATAGATAAAAGATATTAAAATGAATTTTCAAAAAGCTTTATTAAGTTAATAGCCCCTTTAAGTAAAGCAAAAAGCTTAAGTATGATGTGTTTGATGTTATATCAAACTAATATTAAAGTATTGATTTCTTAATATTGGCACAAATCCAAAATAACGCCGCCTGTCAGTTAGTTGAGTTTTAAACAACTTTAAAATAAATTGCACGCAAAATTTTCTTCTTCAACGTCATTTGGGTAAACCTTAGATAATAAAATTATTGTATACATTTTACTGCGAATTTAAAAAAGAAAGTGACGCATTCTTGTCCTTTTTTCTTTTATATTGACATTCTAGTATAGAAATTTAAAAAGTCTTTATAGATAATAAATCAAATAGCTGCTTTTTTTCAAGTTAAATATTTTTTTATTTTTACATTTCGTGCAATACTTTGTATATGCATTAAATTTCTTAACAACTTAACTTAACAATTTACAGGAAATTTTGATTTTCAGACTAGCCCTTTCCAATAATTGAATACATTTTTATTTGCTTGCCTAAAATAGGTTTGATTTATTGAATTGTCCACTTTTATTAAGCAATTACTTTTACGATTGCTTAGACAAAAATTAAGCTTTTGTGGTTTTCTATATATAAATTTATTAGTAAGAGGGTGTTATTAATTATTTGTTATATGTGTATCGGTAGGTTCAATTAATTATAGATAATTACTTACTCAGTTTTTATTTAGTTTTAATAAGTAAACCCTAATAAAGCATTTATAAGTAAATGATATTTGTTTTAACGCATAAACTATTTATAGCTAATAATAAATTAACTGCTATATTGTCTAAATCAACTTAGGAAAGAAAAGGCTCTATATCTATGTCAAATTAGGATTCCATAATTATAGATTACACCTGATGTTTGTAAGGCATAAACATATTAGTTTGATGCTCAACTCAAGTATTTCTTTTATAAAATGTGACCTTTTTCCGAGTGTAAAAATTAAGTTTTGATAAAAATAAAAAATAACATTTTAATGTTTTTCTCATTTTATCGGTTTTCCCAATTTCGTTTTGTACGTTTTTATAGGGAAAATAAATTTTTATCAGAAATCTAACTCACTTCATCTTTTTCTACACTCTTTTAGATACCAGAATCCACTCTTAAGTCCAAACCTGTTTTTGAGACACTCCGGTATGTGATGTAAATCGATCGTTTTCAAATCGATCGATTTCAATCATATTTTTGAGATAATTTTTGGTTATTTCCCCTACAAAATTTAAATTTTGGCTTTAATTCTGTTGACTGATATCTTATCTTTTATTTGGTATAAATTTTTTGTGGAATATTGAAAATTATTTCAAAAATGTATCTGAAATCGATCTATTTCCATCACTAGATCCTATACTGTACTCGATTTAATGAGTATCATCCAATTAATGTTTCTAATCAAAGTGCATTATTTCGGATGCTCGAAATAGATCAACCTCTTATAGGAATGCACGAGTACGTTTCATAGCCTGACTTCATTGTGATTAAGATTTTGCTCTCCTATATAACCATAGCTTCCATACAACGCTTACTTTTAAAATTACTTTAATGACACGAAAATCATAATAACGTTTATAAATCCGATCAAAAAAGATAAGTTTTCTGTTAACGTAAACAAATTATAATAATCAGTCCACATGGGATCCTACCTCATATATAAGACCCACTACTTTAGAAGTATATAAACCTCTAGAAATTTTTCGTATGGGGACTACATTTATAATAAATATTTGATATGCCTAGATTTTACCTCAGATACTTTCTTCATTTCTAATTTTTTATTAAAAATAATAAACATTTTTCCATAATTAAAATTTTTAAATAAATTAAATGAATTAAATGAAATTGAAATGTTCTAAATAAAATATCATTTTAAAAACTTTAGTAAATACAATTATTTACTAGCGAAACCCGTCAAACATTATTTGGACTTTTTTAAGCACAACATACAATTTTTTACAACAACGTCATCAACCGGGTAGTTCTATTAACTAAACATTAACTAAAGATATTTTGCAAATTTGAACTCCAAATTGTTTGTATGTATAAATATCTAAGGATTAGACCAGGCGTTGCCGCCTACAGCTCCGGCCCTTTCTTTTTTCTACAAAAAAATCAAAAAGGATGATTCTACTCTTTTCTTAAGATACACTATAAAAAATATTTGATTTCTATTAGGGCCGAACTTAGCCTACTTCGACTCTCATTACTTAAAAAGATGTTTGTACAAAATTTTAAGACTACCTTTATTAAGTAGTTCTGAAGATAATAAGATGTTTTCATTCTACCAAATTTAAACCAAACTACTCCATTTGGGAAAAAACGCGATAGTATGAAATAATTAATCCACCTGTTCCAATTCTTTTTTACCAAACGATCAGCAATTAAAATACATGACTTTAATATGTATTAAAAAGTTTCCAGGCGGGTAATGCGGTATACCTATTTGATTTTTATTGTCCAATTTTAAGTTTTTGACCGAGTAGAATAGGATTTTACGATTAGAATATGATTTAACCAAGATTTTAAAATTTAAAACGATTGCCTCTGAATCAAATATATCACGAAATACGATTGTTAAGAAGTACTATTAAAAGAAAACCACGGAATGTTTGCGGAAAGGGTATTTCTGATCTTAATAAAGCAAAACAAAAATTTATTGTCTTCTAGAGAAAAATCCTTACTTGTCCAACAGAAAAGCAAATTCTTTGGATTTTTTTGTCAGAATAGTGCCGGATAGAAATTCCAGAAAGAATAAGAAAGCGAAACAGCGAGCTAAAAAATTGCATTTCTTAACAAAATGTAATTGCTGTATAATGGACGATGAAACCTATGTCCTTCCCGACTTTTCTTAGCTTCCGGGAAAGACCTTTTACGTTGCTCTTGCAAGAGGAAATGTAGACGAAAAATTCCGAACCGAAAGTTGCTAAAAAAAAGCAAATTGTACTTGGGGCAAAAAATCAGCTCCTTTATAACAACTGGAAATATTAACAGTGATATTTATATTAGAGAATGTCTAACAAAGATATTGTTAGACATTTTTTTATATAGCCACATGAGTTGTCTACTTTCTTCTGGCCCGATCTTGCTTCCTTTCATTATAGTAAGTCAGCCATGGAGTGGTATCAAAACAATAATGTCGCTTTAGTGTCAAAAGAATCAAATCCGCCTAAAAGCCCACAGCTCAGACAATTTGAGAGATATCTAGTCCTCGTAAAAAGAATAATGAAGGAAACAAAAAGACTCTCCAAAGACATTTCAAATTTTAGAATGAAATGTTTCCCAATGGGAAATATTTCGAAAAAATTAAATCTATGTATGTATATAAAAATTAGTGTTTGTCTGTATGTCCTTTATAGAATAATAAACCATGCATTTGATCATGTAATGATCTTAAGAAAAGTTGTTGAGTATGAGCCGACGAACATTAGTTCCGACAGGTGGCGCCTCTGAAAATAGCTTAAAATAAATTGTATCGTTAACTTCAGCAAAGTTGATCTTCAGCAAAGTCGTGTTTCCGCTATTCGTAATTTGAGTTTAAGAAAAAAAAAAAAAAAATACTATACCACATTACCATCACTTATTCTATTATTTTATTTTTTAAGATAACTTCAAAATTTAATGTACAAAATCTAGTTTTTTCATCAGATATTTATAATATTAAATTTTTGTCCATAATATATAAATCAAAAAATACTTTTACTTTGATTGCAAAATTTAATATTTAATCCATCATCACACTCAATGTTTATTTTTGCCACTTGAACAAAAAAAATCGTTCTCCGTTCTCCTTTTTCCACACAAAACTAAAATAACCCAGTTTTAAGATGACTTTTTGTATCCTTGATGGCATGAACATTGTACAATATGACTACTAGAGAATTTAAGTATTTTATTTTTTTATTTTATTCACATAAAAAATTAGTTTTGTTGTTTAGCAAATGCCAGACAACTATAACTAGAGAGTGCATGTACTTAAATTTTGATATGATTTGGTATTTGCTTCCCCCTCGAGGGTAAACAATGAAAAGTGAATCTTTGCTTTTACTTGATATTAATGTACATATTTTTATAAATATTTATATTTAACAAAATTGGGTGAATAATTTTTTGGTGTTTTTAGTTAAAATAAGAACTGAATTTGAATCAATACATTTGGCACTCATTGATTTTAATTAAGAAAATAAAATTGCATATATTAATTCATTTACTGCCAAAGGAAGCTTTAAAGAATGGAAGGTCGAAAAAAAGCCCAGCATTTTCTTGAATTTTCGAAGTTACAAATCTCTGGTTTGAGTCAGCTAAGAATTGCAAATATATAGTAAGTGCGGTTAATGTGGTATAGTTACTTTTCTCTTAAACTGACAATTTACAAATAACGAAAATACTATTTACTTGAGAAAGGCACATTTTCACTTCACCCGTAAAAAACTAACATAAATATTGTGGAACAATATAAAACATCGTCAACATGTGGTGTACCACTTTACCAGCTCATTGTTTCAAATATCTCTGAAGTTTTGTTTTTAGTATTAATACCCTTCACCACCATAAGTTTGTGCTGATGTATGTAACGCAAAGAAATATTTGTCTTATACCCACCTTTTAGTATACCAATAAGATTCCGTCTGGACGGCTGGCTGGACCCCCATGTAAACCATGTAATCAAAGTACAAGTCTAATTTTTTTGATAGTGCGACAATGGCTATTGAAATTCGTCAAAATCAGTTCATTATGTACCTCCCATAGGTCCCACTTCCCGGAATTGATTTATTGACCACAAATATCAATATTTTTTCCTGAACAAATAATGCTTATGTAAATTTAAATCAATGTACCAAATTTCGTTGAAATCGGTCCACATTTGGCCATAGCACCCATACAAACTCTTCTGTCAAAACGCACTAAATGAGATACAAATAAAAAAAAACGCTCGTAAATCTGAAGATAATGAAAATTTTAATTTTATTTTTTGCATACATAATTTTTGTAACAACTGTTATTAATCTGATAAATTTCGAGAAAATCGGTCCACATTTGACCATAGCTCTCATATAAGTCCAAATGACGGAAACAGCTTAAATATATAAGTTTTAAGAAAATTTTTGTATGATGGCAAAATTTAGCAAATATTTGTGTTTACACAGGAAAAAGAACACCTTTGACCTTAGTGGTGAAGGGTATCATATGGTAGGGCTTGACCGACTATAGCCCTTTCTTACTTGTTTTCAAATAGATCCGTGAAAGCATAAGACATTACCCGGACTTTCTCTATATTGAGATAAAATTTTTATTCCTCAAATAGGTTTGGTTAGGCGGGCAGCCGATGTTAAGTCAGCGTCACTTGGGTCCTAGAAACGGTCCCTTTGTGATACCTGCAAGGAATAGACTGGAAAAGAAAAACAGATAATTATTCCAAGCCATCGGTGAGGGGATTATTCAAGCCAGCCTAAAGACCTGATAAATGAGTCTATTTTACGAATGTCAATACTCGCTGGATAAGATAAATCATGCAGAGAAAGCGCCCCAGATATAGAGCCCTCAAAATTGAAATAGCGGGGCAGTGACAGAAAATATGTTCGTCATCTCCTCTGTCTCCTCCTCTTCTATGTTTTGACAACTGCGACAGTAGTCATGGTGTTGAAGGTTAAGTCTTCTGCCATGGAGCCCAAAAACGCAATTACCTGTTAAGGTTGAGATTGGATTGCAGAGTATGGGGCGATTTAGAGATACCAAGCATTTTAAACATTTATTATTGTAAGTAGACCATGTTTGCCTGGATATTGAACAAGAAGTTTCCAAGGACGAATTGTTCTGCGCTGACGCGTAAGGAAATTGCCTAATTACTGATTTGTAGGCTGATAGCGGCAAGACCGTAAATTGGTCGATGTTATCCTGACTGAGGAGAGCACCGGATTTTTGTTTATCCGCAGTGGAGTTACCAGGTATGTTGTTGTTCCTAGATACCCAAAAAGGTATGATATTGCAATGTCTCGCCATCTCGTTAGGAGATGCATTCGCGGGTAAGAACAGATGTCGCGTGGACATTAGGTAGGGATTTTATGGCAGTCTGGCTGTCGATACAGAAACTAATATCCCTGTCGTATATTCTGTGGTATCTTAACTATTTGACTGATTTGTATAAGGCCCATGTCTCGGATTGAAGGATACTACATTTATCAGGAAGCCCAACAAAGATTTCCTTTCCTAATAGTGGGATGAAGAAGCTCCCCTCCCACGTCTATCTTTGACTTAGATTCGTCCGTGTATACCACCAGACAAGCGTCATCAAGAGATAAGGCGTCTTCAGAGATAGTTACAGTAAAGGATTTATCAAATAATGTGGATATGCAGAAGTGCATATGCAGTAGTCAGTGTTGTCAGGGATATTAATGATTTTAAAGAAAGTCAAGTGTCTAGTTTGCGAATTGGATCAGGTTCTGATAGTGCTAAGTCGGACAGCCGAGTTAAGAGCGATTTGTTGTGCAAATAGTTCGACTGGGAACCAGTTAAGTATGACAAAGAGAGCCTTAGATAGTGTAGTTCATAAGGCACCAGTAATTATTTAACTTCTTGCTATATAAGGAAATTAATTACAAGGCTCTATTATTAGTTTTACACATTATATTATTAGTTCTGCATATTCGACTAAATTATTGAATTACCAGTTGCTGAAACATTGCTCTACAGCTCTGGCCTTTAATATTTGTACGATTTATCGAGAACCTACATTTTTGTGTAGAAGAAAGGACAAACTACTTAGAAAATCGAGTTCAATAGTCTATACTAGACAGAAAACATTTATTGAAGAGTTATACATTTAAATGGTGTCAATAAAAAGTAAAACTACTAATGGATTTCAATTGTTGTACTATAACCTGAGTTTTCTCCATAATTTGCGTGTCAGAAACAATTAATGATTTCACAAGGATAAACACGTTCAACACCTGCAAAGCGGTAGGAGTATGTACAATGTACCTACAATATAAACAAATAAACTTGCACTAATTGAGAATGTTTAAATAAATAATCAATAATTCATGCATTATTTTATTTCACTTTCATTTCAGGATGGGACCTTTCTTCGGTGGATGACATTGAATGTATTGGTATAACCCAGGGCATTGTGGGTGTCACCTCTTTGCCCAATGTCTATGAACCGCATTTGGTAATAGTAAAAGAGGCCACTCCCGTTGGTGTTTTGTATCCACCACATCTAGTTTATAAAATAAAATCTATTTGCATATTAAGTCTGGACGAACCGGATGCTGTATTGCCCAATTGTACCCGTCACAGCAGCAGTTCCAATACCACACCCACACACTCGAGAAACTCTTCGAATTCATCCTCCTCCATAAATGCTAACGCCAATTCAAATGCTAATACTTCTTCGAGATCCAAACTATTCGAGGGTAATCAGTTGATGAATAAAACATGGGGTGCTGTTAAAAGTGCTGGTAACACTATTAAGAATACTACACAACAAGCGGCTGCTTTGGCTTCGAATCAAGTCAAATCATCGGTGGGCATAAGAGACCCGTCACGTATTGGCAAACGTATTACAGAGGAGTTGCACAAAATATTCGATGATACGGATAGTTTTTATTTTTGTTTCGATCATGATATTACCAATAATTTACAAAGGCATTTGCCAGTGGGCTCAACGGATCAGCAGACACCAGATGAGAGATTCTTTTGGAATATGCACATGATTAAGGACATAGTGGCGTTGAATGTAAGTAGTTTTTTCCTATTATTTTACCTTTTAATAATTGTCTCTCTATCTATTTAAGGATAAAACCTGGATTTTACCAATTATACAAGGATTTGTGCAGGTTGAGCCCTGTGTTATAGGCAATGAATGCTTTACATTGGCCCTGGTCTCTAGAAGATCAAGACATCGAGCTGGAACTCGTTACAAGCGTCGCGGTGTTGATGATAAAGGAAATTGTGCCAATTATGTAGAAACTGAACAAATACTATCATTCCGTCATCATCAGCTGGCTTTTACACAAGTTAGAGGTTCAGTGCCAATATTTTGGTCACAACCAGGTTACAAGTATAGACCACCACCAAGATTGGATAGGGGTAATATCAAAAAAAATCTTTAAAAAGTCCTGATAATAAAATTACACTTTTACTACAGGTGAATCTGAAACTCAGGAAGCCTTTGAAAATCATTTCGTCAAGGAACTCGATGTATACGAAGGCGTTTGTATTGTCAATCTTGTGGAACAGAGTGGCAAAGAGAAGCTTATAGGCGATGCCTATGCCAAACATGTTTTACAATACAACAATGATCGTGTTGTTTATGTAACATTTGATTTTCATGATTATTGTCGTGGTATGCGTTTCGAAAATGTCTCTGCTCTTGTCGAAGCTCTAGCACCAGAGGCTGGAGCCATGGGTTTTCATTGGCGTGATCAACGTGGAGTTATTTGTAATCAGAAGTCGGTATTTCGTGTTAATTGTATGGATTGTCTAGATCGTACAAATGTAGTACAAACAGCCTTGGGTAAAGCTGTTTTAGAATCACAATTGGTCAAATTAGGACTCTCGCCACCCTACTCACCCATACCAGAACAACTGAAAACTCCCTTTATGGTATTGTGGGCAAATAATGGTGATATTATCAGTCGTCAGTATGCGGGCACAAATGCCTTGAAGGTAAATTAAGATAACAAATTGCCGTTGACTGGCTATATTTACTTTTGTCAAAATTATTAATAATTTATTTCATAAGGGTGATTACACGCGTACAGGGGAACGTAAAATTAGTGGCATGATGAAGGATGGCATGAACTCCGCCAATCGGTAAGTGATTTTTTGTTGAATGTTTTCCTTTTTGTTTGTATTTGTTGTTGTGTTTTTGTTTTTATTTTCAATTTATAAATTTACTATGTAATTGTTGAAAATACTTTGCCAATGCTTGTTTTTATACTTTGTTGTTCATAGAGCGGAAATTTCCATTACCATTATTAATTCTTACTAATACTAGCATGCTTCTTTGAACTTTTTTATTAAACTTCTTTTGGAGAAATTGTTTTCAAAGGAAATCGTTTAAGGGTCATTTTTACACTTAGATCTTGTAAATATTGAGTGCTTCTTTTAAAACAAAATACTTTGTTTTCATTTACCCGTGATATCAGTTTTACGGTAGTTTTCGAGATACAAAAAAAGTATTAATTTGTACGATAAATGTTAACATAACTTAAGAACGGTTTGCCATTTTCAAAAAAATTCATTTTTGAAAATTGTCGCCACATAGCTTTTGTGCCTTTAATAGTTTTAGGCAGGGGAATTTCTGGCATGATTACCCCTTGTTGTAGTATATTCTGTAATGCTAAGTCGATGGGTGCTGAGTCCAAAGACTACTGATCGTCCGCAAGATTAGCAATAAATTTTTTAATAGGGTCACCCATCTTAGCACCGCCTGAACCATCCATTTATGATTCTCAGATCGGTATGGTTAATCGTTATCTTAAAGGAAAGGTGGTTTACCTTTGAATTCTGTGTACGATGGAAGGAAGAGTTATAAGCGATATAAATGGGAATTTCCTCAGCGCGACATAACGGTAGTCATAGCTACGTTTGTGAACAGCTAATTTGGCAAATAAATGTACAGGTCAGTAAGATAAATCTGGACACTTACTGTCGGTTTGAAATCCGTTCCACGTACGATCCCGGGCAAAAAATAATCCTGAACGCTAAGGTCACTACAATAAAAGGGATAAAAACACCCCTGAAAGACGTTGAGCCGTCAATTCGTGACCATTATGAAGGGTTCCCACTGACTGACACTTTTCAGATCATCCAGCGTGGCACTTGTTTTGGGTCCTGAATTAAGCCAGCTCGTCTTGAAAGGCAAAATTCATTCGAGCGCCGGTTTTTCAGTGGCTCAATACATAATCTTTAGATGTCACCGATCTAACGCCGTATCGTTATATAAATGTTCTAATTTTGCATTCACTACGTTCCTACAAGGTGGGAGACAATTTTCAAGTCAAATTTGTTTTCAATTATATTGCCACACTCAGTTTTTTGTCTGAGTGTAAGTACTTATTAGGATCTAAGCCTAATTCCCCTTTGTTGCACCTTTGGTTGTTTTTATGGGTTTATGCAAAGATTCTAACGAGTAACGGTATCCTTGGGCTAATATTACTATTAGCTTTTGTACCGAATTTATTTTTTCATTCGCTTTGAAGACCGCCTTTGACATCCACCGCGGACTACCAAACCCTTTTTGATATAAAGTTTATATATTTAAAAATAATATTGCTTGTGTTTTTATTTTATATTTTTAAATTCACGCACAAATTTATACTGTCAGTCACAAAAGTACTGAGCTTTTTCATTAATTTTAAATTAATAAATTAATAAATTTGCTGTACATCGTTTTTTCGTGCTTTGGTTATATCTCGTGTCTTTAATGGGTCTTATGTAAATGAATAGTGAAATATTATAAACTAATTTACAAAGGGTATACAAATTTAGATCAAAGTTACTTGTTAAATTTTTGAGCGGTATCATATAAATAAGATTTGAAAACAATTTCTCAAAACAATCATAATTTTCTACAACTCCTACTAACAATTTACATAATATAAAACTATTACTTCCAAGAACAATCTGTCATTTATAATTGGATATTATCCACATTAAAAAATTTCCCTCTAATCTTTCTGCAACAAGAACAAAAAAATCTACAAAAAAGCACAACCTCTTTCTTTTCTCGTAGTTTTTTCATACAAAACTTTGCTGATACTTTCCGTCAGTGCATGATTGATTTAATGCAGGGTCAACTAAATGATGCCCAACAATTAAAAGAGGATGAACTATTGACAACCATGCTACTGATATTGTGTCCTTCAGCACCCGCTCCCACACGTGGCTACTTTTATGCTGGTGTTTTACAGCCAGAAATACATTTATTGGAAAAAATTCTTTATACCAGGTTGAGAGGAAGAAAGCCTTAAATAACATGTGTTACCTATTGACAAAATATATTTTCAACAATTTAACTAAAAATACTTTATTATTTAGAGATTTTAATTTTCTTAAGTTTTATTATCTTGTATGCAAAAGGTATAATTTTTGTTTTAATTTCTATAAACTTTTTTGTTTATTAAATAATTCTTAAATTTATTAGTGTTTGCTTGCTTTTTTATTTGAATGTTAATAAGAAAAGTTTTTAGAAACAATTTTTAATTTAAAATTTTCTTTTAGTTACTATTTGGCACGTTTTAAGGACAGTTATCGTCAGGCTACCATTGACTTAATGTTGGGCAATCCCGTAACTTCAGAATCTTTAAACGCACTGGGGGGCCAAGCGGCCCCAGACGACAACGATGCTTCAGAGGGCGCCGAACACGCAAAATTGCTTGTGGAGGATTGTCGTAAACTTTTATTGGGTTCAGCTCAATATCCTGTCGGAGCTTGGGGTCTTATAGATGCAGATCCAAAGTATGTATATCTGATCTTAAACAATTTTAGATTTCTTACTAATTTACTTTGTTTAACCTCATAGTTCCGGAGACATTAATGAAACTGAAGTTGATAGTATACTCTTGCTAACTGATGAAAGTTATATTGTGGCCGAATATGATTCTCATTTGGATAAAATTGTGCGCTTTGAGAAAGTTTTGCTGCAGAATATTACCTTGATTGAGCTGGGCATGTATCAGCAGACCAAGATATTCCAAGGTTCTTCTCCAGCCATGCTCTGCTTAAGAATCAATTATACTGTAGATGGCGCTGAGGGTTATTTTCATATGTTTAGAACAGCCAATATAAGATTCTTTAATAATATGGCTTATCCTATTAAGACCCCAGAGGAGATAACTGGTAAGTTTTATTTTCAAAAGGGACTAAGTTGAGAAATTTTAGATAATCTTTAAATTTTATCTTCCTTTTAAGAATCTATGCAATCGATTGTGGAAATGTTTCGCATTGCTTTGGATAATGTGGGTCGAGAAGATGTCCGCTTTACTACGGGTGGTATTTTACAAAGACGTAAAAGTAAAAATCCCTTATTAGAGGTGCCAAAGGTAAATGTTTTTGATATACTCAAACCATTTCTCATAGAGTATTATTGGAGTATTATTTTATTTAACGGCTCAATGACCCAGCTTGTTTAAATTTTGACAGGAGTCAATGACAGTTGTATCAAAGACAATAATATAAAGATGTTTCACTTCCATACATTGATTTGCCATATGGTCGTTTTGAAAAGTCCCACAAAAAAGGAAATTATACTTCTTTATTGGTCTAAGACAAACCTTTTAGTATACCAATTGACTTAGAATCATTTCCTGAATTTTTTTAACAATGTCGGTCCGGCATTCTGGCTGGCCGGCCGGTTATCCATGTAAGCTTGTTATCACTGTACAGGTCCTAACTTTAAAGATAATTTGACGATCTCTATACTTTTTACAAATTCAGTTGTATTTTAATAATATTAAGCACAAATATTGCTTATGATAACCTTAATCAGTGTACATAATTTTGCAGGAATCTTTCCATATTTGACCATACCTCCCATACAAGACACATTCCCAAAAGACGTTTATATGCACATAAAAGCACAAAAACGTTTATAACTCTAAAGATAAATGCATATGATTACCAAAACTTTGCACAGATAAATATTTTATAAATATAAACCAATAACCAAAATTTGGTAACAATTGATCCTCATGATACCCCCACATTTTCAACTGTACCGCCAACCCTACTTCACTTAGTCCTGAGGATTTGTGGACTCATCCAGATGAAGTAGCACAATTTCTTAGCCTTGATCTCCAAACAGATCCCCCATAAAAACAAAATTATAAAATTGTAAATGTTAGAACTGTTACAACAACAACAACAATTGATCCACTATTGACCCTAGCTCCCATAGCATTATTGGTCCATATTTGACCTAAGTAGTGAAAGGTATGATATAGTCGGGCTTGACTATAGCTTTTCTTACTTGTTGTTTGTGCGTTTATGCGCTTTTCATTGCTCTTTATTCACTTTTATTTCACATTTGACAGAAATTTATGGAATGCAATATCTTTACATTATAGATTCGTTGGTTGTATATTGGCAGGGCAGTGTTATCATTTCAATAAGTAGTCGGGATCCTATAAAATTTTTTCGAATAATTTATATTTATATCTTCTAATTTCTCCATTTTTGCAGCAAGGAATGCCTCGCAATCTATCAGAATCTCAACTTATGCAACTTAGTTCAAAGGCTCTATCAAATGTTGCCGGTCAATTCTCTAAACTCGGTCAGTCACTTAATCCCAATAAATCGAAACAAACTGCTTCAACATCATCATCAGCCAACAATTCAAAACGTACATCGCCCACATCCATGAATAAAACTGCTCAAATAAATCCTCAAGTAATGCGTCAATCACAAACTTCCATTGACAAAGCCATCGAAGCTACAGAGAAACCGATATTTACTGTAGGCCATCAGCCCAAATACTCAAGTGGTTCAGATTCCGAAGAGAATGATAGCAGTATTTATGAACCCGAAATAGATTCTGATACCGACTTGGCCATATCGGCCATAACCGCTGCCGAAAAGGTCAATTTTAATAATGAAAACAATTTCTTGCCCTCTGTCGGTATTGTGATGGGTAATGCTCAAGAGGCTGCCGCAGCCACACAATCATCTGCAGCAGATAGTTTGCAATTGGCAGATAAGGATAACTGTTCAAAGAATTTGGAAGATGTTTCTTCTATATCCATTTCATCGGTGGCTAATAATGTAACATTTCCGTCGGGTCTCTTGGAAAATGCACCGCACGTAAGGCCCATAACACCTAATCCCCAGATATGTGTACACGATGATGGTGGTAATTTTACAGCAGAAGAAGCTCTACCAAGGTCTGTATTCTATTTGTGATTGTGTTTTGTCCAACAGACCAAATTGTTGATAGTTGTAATGGTTTTGTAAACTGTAATGTAATCTATTATGTAATGGTGGCTTGCGTGTTGTTGTTCTTTCTTTTAACTTGAAAACTTTAAATGTTACAAATATTTTTATTTTTTTTTTTAAATACAGTTACAATTTAAGTTTTGAAATACCTCAATATAATTGCAATATGATTTGTTAACTATTGTATTTACTATGATTATGAAAATCATTTAAAACAACTTCTTATTTGTAGTGATTTGTAAGATATTTCTTTTTATACTCTTTTTATTAAACAGGGGCACAAAATTTTAGGATATTAGAATATGGTTTTGGTCTGATGAATTTAAAGTGAGTTTTCGAGATATACAGTAAAGTCCTCATCTATACCAAAAACTCTATAATACATATAAAGATATTGCACTACATACATTTTTTTTCAGTTAAAAGTGAAATTAAAGTGGATAAAGAACAATGAAAACCACATAAACTCACAAAGAAACATATATTTCATGAGCACGTGTGTGTGCCTTTGCATTCTCTCATGGGATAATCATCTCCATTAGTTGTTTCCGAATTAGAGTATGGGACTTTTCAAAACGAAGTGCAACATCTTTATATTATAGAGTATTTTTCTATACTTTATGGTATTGTGATGTACTTTCGGTCATACGCATTATTTTTTTCGCATTTTACTTAGATCCTTCCATCAGTTCCGACTAAATTTAGCTTGCCTTCAGCAGACCATGAGATGTTTTTCCATTTTTTTACCATCTTGGTACTCAGTCCAATGACAGGGCGTTTTAACAAAATCTAGACGCTTCCTTTATTGTCCAGCATTGTAACCTTCTTCTCCGCCTTATTATTCTTTCTGAAACTAAAAACTCTAAACCGTTTCTCAGCAGAAGCGAGGCAGACATGAAAGGGTTCCGAGTTGTCAAAACTTGTATACTGCCATCGTCCGTTAGTAAAGTTTTTTGTGGTAGTCTTTTTTGGTATGTGAACCTATTTATCAGCTTGGAATTACATTCCTTTGGTAAAAAAAAAATAATATATCGAAATCTACTGCCAACTCGAAAACAACTGATATTAAATGGACTTTGCTAATTTTCCTAGGAATAAATTTGCATCTAAATTGACCCATAAACCTCAGAGATATCATGCACTATCTCGTTTTCTCGTTACTTTTATACTGCCATCGTCCGTTCGTAAAGTTTTTCGTGGTTGTCATTTTTTGGTATGTAAACCTATTTGCCTGCTCGTAAAAAATAAGATCTTAAAAACTGCAGCCAAATAGAAAAAAACTGATATTATATGGACTTAACAAATTTTATCAGGAATGAATTTGCATCAAAATTGAGCCATAAACCTCAGAGATATCGTGCTCTAGTTGATTTCTTAGAAGACCGGCAGACATAACAACTTTTATACTGTCATCGTCTATTGAAGATGTTTTTCGTGGTTGACATTTTTGGTATATAAACCTATTTATCTGCCCGTAACTACATTACTTTCTTAAACAACTAATATCTCGAAAACTGCAGCTAACTCGAAAAGAACTGATATTATATGGACTTAGCTAATTCTCCTAGAAATGAATTTGCATAAAAATTGATCCATAAACATCAGAGATATCGTGCAATAACTGATTTTTCAGAACAACTGTAGACATGACAAAACTTTTATACTTAATATCTCGAAAACTACAGCCAACTAGAAATGAACTGATAACATATGGACTTAATAAATTTTCCGAGGAATGAATGTGCATCAAAATTGACACATAAATCTCAGAGCTCGTTTCCCAGCAGAAAGGCAGACATGATACAATTTTTATAATGCCATCATCCGTTCGAAAAGTTTTTCGTGGTTGTAATTTTTTGGTATGTAAACCTTTTAAACTACGTTAATTTACAATTATTATCTCGAAAACTTCAGCCAACTAGAACTGATAATATTTATATAGACTTAACTAATTTTCCAAGGAATGAATTTGCATAAAAATTTACTTTCGTAAATAACTTATATGTCGAAAATTGCAGCTTATTTTTTTTTTTGCATAAAAACTGACCCAGAAACCTCAGAGATATCGTGCAAAAAATTTTGTAAAAGTCTGCATAATAGTCTAAGTTTAAAACCTGTTGGCTTGAAACGTAAGCAGATCCATAGTCTTGATACCTTCCAAATATTAAAGAAATGGGATATACATATACTCGATAAAAAATTGAGTATTTAAGGCATATTATTGTGATATGTATACAAAAATATAGGCAACCGGTGTATGAATAAGACAAAGTGATATTTGAAACAATTCTAAAAAGCAGTTTAATATGTAGAACTGATATCGGTCAATAACCCATATGTTTTCTACACTAAACTTTCTTTACTTTAAAAAGTCCTTGTAAAACCTTTTGAACTGATACTAATTTTGATCGAAAGTATCGTGAATACAAACTAGTTTTAAAGAAACTGTCTAAATCGGTACAATAGTAATAGGGCTAACAACTCGCAATATATCTGATTTTCCCTAAAAATGTAGCTATAACTCGAAAACTAGAGTCAACTTTATATGAAAACAGAGCAGCCAAAATTTAATTTTCATTTTAGTTCCAAAAATTTTTGTGCCTCAGTGTTATTATACTTATTGTGAATTCAGTTAACCGATTTTTTACGTTAATTTTGTATGTGATGATATTTTATTTTTTGTAATTTGTAATAGCAATGATTTTAGTTAAATATTTTATAACTATTTTATATTTATTTATATTAAAAAAAGTATTATTTTGAACAAATAATTCCCTATTATAAAATATTTAATAATATTATAAATATCCAATTATTTATGCACCAAAAGCTTTAAATGCACAAATATATATTTGTTTTAGACAATTATTTATTTATAAAAATCCTTAAACAAATGAATAATAAAATATTAATTATAAAAATCAATTCATTGTTAATTTTTCTTTTCGTCTTCATGAAAAAAAAACACACGAAAACTTTATTTCCTTTTAAAATATTCACATAAAATAGATCAACTTCGCCCAAAGATTTAAAATTAAACATCAATAGCAGTAAATTAAATCAATTTAAATCGATGACTAGTCCTTTATCGAAAATTGCCAAGGGGGTACAAAATATTGGCATGAATTTGGATCCAAGAAAAATTGCTAACAAGGTAAAGTATAAAATTTCAAAATCTTTGTTACAAAAATATATTAACTTTCCTATTTTCTTTTTGCTTTATAGACCGGCGTTTTAACACCCACAAATCCCTCAGCGGAAAATTCTCCGCCCGAACGCAGTATGGGCAGTAAAGTCCAATTGGAGGAAATGTGGCAGGAGTCGAATTGTAAAACCAAATTAATTGCTTTGTAAACTCAAAACAAAAAAAAAAAAAAAAAATGCCTAAACAAAACGTGGAACATAATAGCCAATGCTTAATATATACTTACTTATACATATAAATATTTATATAATTAAACTTAGTAATTTACCAAATACTTACAACAAACACACAACTATTAATACTACAACAACCCGGTAGTTTAAAACTAAAAAATCGTCTGCAGTAATTGTGAAATAATCAGCCATGTCACAGAACTCAATTCCGTTCGGAATGGAATCGAATTTATTTAATTAAAAAGTTTTACTATAGTGTATTGCACTAAGATCCCAATTTATTACAATTATTTATTATTGTAATAAACAGTTTTTTGATAAAACCAAAAAATGTTGGTGGGGAAACCTTTCTTCACGCGTTTCGATGGTTGGTTAGGCCATCTCATCAGGGGATTAGCCCTAATTCTAGACAGAGCAAAAACCACACATTATATCTTTTTTGAGGGACGGAATAAATAAGAATTATTATTGTGTCCAACAAATAATATATAATGTGTGGTTTTCGATCTGTCTAGAATTAGGGATAATCCTCCTGATGAGATGGCCTAACTAACCATCGAAACGCGTCGAGAAAAGGTTTCCCCACCAATATTTTTTGTTTTTATCAAAAAACTATTTATTACAATAATAAATAATTGTAATAAATTGGGATCTTAGTGCAATACACTACAGTAAAACCTTTTAATTAAATGTTTGATGTCCCAAAATTTTTGATAAAGAATTTATTTATTTTCGAAGTAGAATTTAATTTTTATGTTTAATATTTTAACAATTTCTTTGATTAATGTTAAAACAAAGATAAATTTACGGATTTTAATTCAAAATCGTATTTTGCAATGTTTTAGATCATTTCAAGTTATTTCGGAATTTATAGAAAATAAAACCATTTCGATTGGAATTTAACTTTGGAATGGTTTCAATTCCGAACGGAATTTGTGACATGCTTGAATAACGTATTTTCCTTTTATTTGAAAGTTATATTTACTTTAAAATCCATATAGATTACAATTTTTAAACTCCATCTTTTCAAAGACATCCTCAAAATACATAAAAACAAAGTTAAGGGAAGAATTTAGAACAAGGTTGGCCATTATTTGGGTGGCGGGGAATAACAACAATTTACATTAAACAAGAAAACTTTTTCTTTATTTACTTTCTTCTTAAAAAACACAAACAAAAATTAATACTCAACTAATAATAACAAAACTTACAGCAAATACAATTCATATTTTAAGATTGATCACTGTCATTTAAAGACGCTCTCCATTTGGCCAACCTTGATTAAGAACATATATTTTCTATTTAATATTTTGATGGTAACTGGACGATTTTATGCCCCTATTGCCGTTCTCAACTCAACTCAGTTTGGTCGTCTACCAGTCGACCCAACTTTTACTCCATCAATTTATTTTTTGATACTGCGGAACTAAAAAACATTGATTTTAGCAATATCAAAATTTGGGTCGACTGGCAGACGACCAAACTGAGTTGAGTCGAGAACGGCAATAGCCGTTTCAATTTTGAAAATTTTTCCGCTTTTTTTTGACTAAAGAATTATACCAAAGTTTACATAAAATCTAATTTGATTAAGGTTATCAGAAAAAATGATTCCTAACATAACTAAACTTAACTATAAATCGGTCCACTAACTAAATAGAGATAATCGGTTGTACAGCTTAATAGAAGTATATTGAAAATATTTGCGACTTTTAGAACATTCAGTCAATATAAAGTGAAATCTCTATTCCTCTCTATTCGTAAAATCTAAATACTACCAGACCGACAGTGTAATTCGTCCAATATATTTTTATAGATCAGCACTTCGAAAATAATGGTGATAAACCACGAAATCTATAGAGTTATGAATCGAATATATGGATTTTAAAGTGAATTTTCAAGTAAAATAATACCTAACGCAATTAACAACAAATATTTTAATATGTTTTAGTACTAATTAGTTCTTAGTAATAATTTATTTATATTGGTTCTAATATAAATGTTTTCCTAATTATGTATAATTCTATAGTTTAGACTTTGGCAGAAATCGGTATTAGTCTTATTTGTATTATTGTACTTATTAAATTAGTGGTTGAAAAATTATGGTTTCTGCATGGTATTTAAGCATAAATTATTATTACCAAAAATTAATTATATATTTAAAATTTAAGGTTTTGATTTAATTGATGTTATGCAAAAATCTTAGAAAGCAATCTCATTAGGCAAATATTTGACTAAATATATTTAAACTCAATTAATATTCTTCTTTTGGAGGGATAATTTGTAGTCCATTTTTAAGGTATCAACCCTAACATGTTTTTACTAAGATCTAATTAGCTTGGACATAAAGAAAAGGGCCCTTTTTTAACAATGTTACAAGTAGAATTAAGAGCTACCATAATTTTGGGCTTATATTTGTTTGAATTAAAAGCATTCAATTCTACTCTTCTTCTAGGGTACAATCTCGAAAGTTGTTGTCAGTATGTGTGAAAAAGGGCCTTCTATGCAGTTAAATTACCAAATTCGAAAAGGTCACATCTCCACAAACTAAAAGTTTTCAGGAAATGAAAAAGGGATGCTATCAATATTCCATTCTTAACACAGTAGGTGCAGGGAAGCATTTAGAACTCATTGGTGTTAATAAATGTACATGTCAAAAAATTGGAGACGTAACATTTTCGAATTTGACCATTCAATTATAATTCCATTTGGCCGAAGAAAGGTTTTAAGAGGAAAAAATGGTTAGAGGATAAATTCTCATAAATGGATTTGTAAGCTAATAACTAGTAAATTTCAACAAAACTATGTTTTCAAATTTTTATATGTTTAGTTCGCTTGGGTCCTGGGAGGTGGCCCCTTTGTGTTACCTGCATGGGATAGAAAAGAAGACACTCTTGACTACCAGGGCAGTGACTGAGAAGGCAAGTCTCCGTTTCTTCATTCCCGACGTTATGACAACTTCTGCAGTAGACATTGCTATGAAGATTGAGTTTCCTAGCATGTAATCCCATAGTGGTAGAGAGATACCAAGACTGCAAAGCGTTTACTATCGTAAGTTGGCCAAGTTAGGCTTGAGACTGAACAAGTGTTTTCAGTATTCCAGTTGGCCTGCGCCGACCTATATAGAAACTGCTTAAATAGCAATTTTCAGACTGATAGCGCAATACCTATAAACTGGTCAATTTTCTCCTGACTGTCATGGTTATCTACACTAATTGGAACTTTGTAATGACTGCGGACCCAGAAGAGTTCTATATTGGAATATCTCACCATCTCATTGAAGTATGCCCGGCATTCACGAGTGAGAACAGATGTCGTTAAGACATTAGATAAGAAATTAGTGCAACTTGACAATCTTGTATATTCTGTGGTTCCATAGTAAATGGGCTCTATATTTGGCAGTTATTTTAGCCTGTTGAATACTACAGAACTCTGGAAGCTTAAAAGAAATGTTCGTCTCTAATAGGGGACGAAAAAGCCGGACAGTGAGCCCGCTTCGAATTAGACCCATCCGTGTATATCTTCAGGAGCCCATTTGTAGTATCATATGAAGTTTCACTGAAATATCAGCTTCGAAAGAATATGTTGGGCGTTACAATGCTACTCTTTTAAGTTCGTGTAGTGGTTGATTGCGTTCCGGCAAGTAAAACTTACTTGCAAATAAGATTGGTCTTCAAAACCTTTTAAATATTAGGAGGATTTATTCTAATAAACTCGTTATACATTTAAGATTAAAAGTATTGTCCATCACTGCGTTAGAAAAACTGGTCATCTTTTGAAGCGATCCTCTAATGGAATTAATTTTTTACTTCTTCATAAGACCAGAAGTGCTGATCAGCCAGGCCGTGTGCTATTGATCTAAGCAAGTAATGGAGAATACGGCGACTGGAGAATACGGCGGATGGGATAGGACATCAACCGATGAATTTTTAAAATTTTCTTAAATACCACGATCATTAATAAAACTCGTGAAAATGAGTCTTAAAATCATTCAGTTGGAATTTGGATGTTAAAGAAAATACAAAAACAAAATAGACAAGAAACAAATCAAAATCCAACTTATAGCAACAAAATACATGGTTTAAGAGAACAAAGAAATATAATCTCGAACATTGTTGCCACGACTCTATTATTTTTGTAAACATTGGGAATATTTTGGTAAATATTGGAAATATTTTTCCAAACAAATAAATTACAATATTGAACAACTTCAGATTTTTATATTTTTTAGATATTTTCGATCCAAAAAATTTTCTATAGAAAAAATTTTTGGTAAAAAAATTTTTATAGAAAAATTTTTGTAAGAAAATTTTCTATAAAAAAATTGTTGATAAAAAAATTTTCTATAAAAAATGTTTAATAAAAAAATGGAGTAAAAAACTTTTGCTTTCTAAAACGTTAGAACATTGAAAAAATACCTATTTTAATTAAAAATATAGAAAAACGGCAACTCTACTTTTTTTTTTTGTTCTGTTCTCTTTGCGCCGACCCGTGATTATGTTTTAGAGCGAATGATTAAATTGAGTGCAAAAATAATTGTATGCTATTCACTGTCATTTATGGAGTAGGTGTATCGGCAGATTTTTTTCCTATAACTAGAGATAGCAAGTGAATTGTTTGATCCTGACCGATTTAGGCAAATAATTTCTTTAACTTTTTCGTAATGTGAATTTATTTTTGTAATTACGTTTATTTAGTCAAATATATGTCTAACGAGTCCAGCTTTCTGAAGAAATATTTGGTTCAAAACATCAGAGGAGATAATTTTAATAGTTTAAAAATATATATACAAAATCAATTATGCATGATTGTAGGGAATTTTTTATAAAATTTTAATTATACAAAAAACGATCAATTATCTTATAATTAGCTTGTATTTAAGAGCCTTAGAAAGTTCTCAATTAATTTGTGAAATAAATATTTTACCGAAATATTCTTTAAATACATTTAAAATCCTAAAAAAATCGAATAAATAACTTATTCTTATTATAATCTTATTTATTATTTATGAATCTATGGTTATTTTTAAACAAATCTTTGTGTGTTATTAATATTAAAGAAAACATAAATTGTTGATATTTAGTTGTAAGTTTAGATTTAGAGTTTTATGTTTTAAAAGCTTTTTAAATTTATTATAATGCCAATAAAGCAATAATTGACACTAGAATTGTGTTAAAAAATATACAGATTTTAATTGAAATTATTTAAAGTTATCTACGAATTTGTAAAACGGAAATTAAAAATTGCTTTTAAGAACTTGAATAAATTTGCCTAAAATTTCGAGTTTTTAGTAAAGTTTTATTTAATTTCTAAATTTTCTTGGCTTGTAGTTTTAAATAAAAAAAGTTAATTAAATATTTCATAGAATATTATAGAAATATTATTATAATAATCACTTATAATATAATATACCCCAAGTACACTTATTACCAAAAAAAAAAAAAAAAAAGCAAACAATTAAAAGACTTGATATAAAAATACGCGAACAATTATTTAAAAAATAACTTAAATTACTACGTACAATATACAATATATACTACTATACAACAATACAACATTTACAATACACTTGTCATTTATTATGACAAAAAATATTACTATTAAATATATACGAAATATCATTCATCAACGAATAAATTTTGGAAAAATTAATACTTAAATATATTGTTAAAACGTAGAAGAAATAAATAATAAATATGATAAAAATTAAAAAGAAAAAATATTAATAATGATTCCACCGAATAAATATGAAATGAAATATGAAAATAATATTTTCAGTACTTGGGAAATTCATTTACATTATTTGTTAGACAAATATTGAAATATGTAATTCTATATTGCAAAATTTGATACTTCCTTTATTAGGAATTCGGAAAAACAAGTAATAAAGTGCTATAGTCGGTCATGTCCGATCATACGATACCCTTTTCTATAGAAAAATTTTTTTATATAAAAATTTTCTATAGAAAAATTTTTTTATATAAAAATTTTCTATAGAAAAATTTTTTATCTAAAAATTTTCTATAGAAAAATTTTTTTATCTAAAAATTTTCTATAGAAAAATTTTTATATAAACGAAAAAAAATATAACGAAAAATTTTCTATAGAAAAATTTTTATAACGAAAAATTTTCTATAAAAAAATTTTTATAACGAAAAATTTTCTATAGAAAAATTTTATAACGAAAAATTTTCTATAGAAAAATTTTATAACGAAAAATTTTCTATAGAAACATTTTTATAACGAAAAGTTTTTTATAGAAAAATTTTTATAACGAAAAATTTTCTATAGAAAAATTTTTATAACGAAAAATTTTCTATAGAAAAATTTTTATAACGAAAAATTTTCTATAGAAAAATTTTTATAACCAAAAATTTTTTATAGAAAAATTTTATAACGAAAAATTTTCTAAAGAAAAATTTTTATAACGAAAAATTTTCTATAGAAAAATTTTTATAACGAAAAATTTTCTATAGAAAAATTTTTATAACGAAAAATTTTTTATAGAAAAATTTTTATAACGAAAAATTTTCTATAGAAAAATTTTTATAACGAAAAATTTTTATAACGAAAAATTTTCTTTAGAAAAATTTTTATAACAAAAAATTTTTTTAACGAACAATTTTGTATAGAAAAATTTTTATAACGAACAATTTTGTATAAAAAAAATTTTAACGAAATATTTTCTATAAAAAATTTTTATAACGAAAAATTTTCTATAGAAAAATTTTTATGACGAAAAATTTTCTATAGAAAAATTTGTATAATGAAAAATTTTCTATAGAAAAATTTTTATAACGAAAAATTTTTATAACGAAAAATTTTTATAACGAAAAATTTTCTATAGAAAAATTTTTATAACGAAAAATTTTCTATAGAAAAATTTTTATAACGAAAAATTTTTTATAGAAAAATTTTTATAACGAAAAATTTTCTATAGAAAAATTTTTATAACGAAAAATTTTCTATAGAAAAATTTTTATAACCAAAAATTTTTTATAGAAAAATTTTATAACGAAAAATTTTCTAAAGAAAAATTTTTATAACGAAAAATTTTCTATAGAAAAATTTTTATAACGAAAAATTTTCTATAGAAAAATTTTTATAACGAAAAATTTTTTATAGAAAAATTTTTATAACGAAAAATTTTCTATAGAAAAATTTTTATAACGAAAAATTTTCTTTTGAAAAATTTTTATAACGAAAAATTTTCTTTAGTAAAATTTTTATAACGAAAAATTTTTTTAACGAACAATTTTGTATAGAAAAATTTTTATAACGAACAATTTTGTATAAAAAAAATTTTAACGAAATATTTTCTATAAAAAATTTTTATAACGAAAAATTTTCTATAGAAAAATTTTTATAACGAAAAATTTTCTATAGAAAAATTTTTATAGCAAAAAATTTTCTATAGAAAAATTTTTATAACGAAAAATTTTCTATAGAAAAATTTTTATAACGAAAAATTTTCTATAGAAAAATTTTTATAACGAAAAATTTTCTATAGAAAAATTTTTATAACGAAAAATTTTCTATAGAAATATTTTTATAACGAAGAATTTTCTATAGAAAAATTTTTATAACGAAAAATTTTCTATAGAAAAATTTTTATAACGAAAAATTTTCTATAGAAAAATTTTTATAACGAAAAATTTTCTATAGAAAAATTTATATAACGAAAAATTTTCTATAGAAAAATATTTACAACGAAAAATTTTTATAACGAAAAATTTTCTATAAAAAAAATTTTATAACGAAAAATTTTCTATAGAACAATTTTTATAACGAAAAATTTTCTATAGAACAATTTTTATAACGAAAAATTTTCTATAGAACAATTTTTATAACGAAAAATTTTCTATAGAAAAATTTTTATAACGAAAAATTTTCTATAGAAAAATTTTTATAACGAAAAATTTTCTATAGAAAAATTTTTATAACGAAAAATTTTCTATAGAAAAATTTTTATAACGAAAAATTTTCTATAGAAACATTTTTATAACGAAAAATTTTCTATAGAAATATTTTTATAAAGAACAATTTTTATAACGAAAAATTTTCTATAGAAAAATTTTTATAACGAAAAATTGTCTATAGAAAAATTTTTATAACGAAAAATTTTTTTAACGAACAATTTTCTATAGAAAAATTTTTATAACGAAGAATTTTGTACAAAAAAAAATTTTTAACGAAATATTTTCTATAAAAAATTTTTTTATAGAAAATGTTTATTGCTAAAAATTTTCTATAGAAAAATATTTCTATAGAAAAATTTTTATAACGAAAAATTTTTATAACGAAAAATTTTCTAAAGAAAAATTTTTATAACGAAAAATTTTCTATGGAAAAATTTTTATAACGAAAAATTTTCTATGGAAAATTTTTTATAACGAAAAATTTTCTATAGAAAAATTTTTATAACGAAAAATTTTCTATGGAAAAATTTTTATAACGAACAATTTTCTATAGAAAAGTTTTCATCAAATTAAAAAATCATCAAACAAAAAATATTCTTAAAAAAATGTTTGTAATAAAAAATTTTCTATTGAAAAATTTTATAAAAAAAATTTTTACCTAAAAATTTTATAAAAATTTTTTTACCCAAAAATTTTATTAAACATTTTTTATAGAAAAATTTCTACCCAAAAATTAAAAAAAAAATTTATATTGAAAAATTTTCTTTAGAAAAAATTTTTTAACAAAAATTTTAATATTTTTATAACGTAAAGTTTTCTATAACAACGAACATTTTTTTGTAATATAATTTTTCTAACGAGAAACTTTTTATAGAAAAATTTTTAGAACGAAAATTTCTATAACAAAAAATTGTCTATAGAAAAATGTTCATCAAATTAAAAAATCATCAAGCGAAAAATTTTTTTATTAAAATACTTTCTATTGAAAAATTGTATAAAAAAATTTGTACCCAAAAATTTTATAAAAAATTTTCTTGAAAAAATATTAGCCAAAAATTTTTTATAAAACAATTTTTATATCAAAAAATTTTCTTTAGAAAATTTTTTTTAGAACAAAAAATTTTCTTTAGAAAAATTTTTATAATGAAAAATTTTCGTTAGAAAAATTTTCGTAACCAAAAATTTTTATTAAATTTAGAAATATATTATGATAAAATTAGGAAACGCTAGATCATATTTCATTTAAATCTCTCCATATTTGACTATAGCTACCATACAAGACATTCTTAAAAATATTATTCTTTGCAAACATTTTTATATATATTTAGTAAGACCTAATAAAACTATAAAAATAGTACTCACCTTTTATTTTTATTTCACCTTTTTTAAAAGTTGAACTTAAATTTACATTTTATTATTTTATAAATTTTTAATTTTATTTTCATTTTATTGAAAACTTTGACTTTTATTATGTTTTAAACACACGCGCTGCGCACCCGATTGTTTTTGATTTTCACTTTATTTTATGATAAATTTAATATTTTCTAAGATATTAAATTAAAATAAAAAACACAGAAAAAACTAGGATTTTATAAAAGAAATAACTACTTCAAATTAATAAAAAAAAATGATTTAAATAGCAAATACCCACCCAAACAAATCTCTACCTCCTTTGCTAACAATGAATTAAATGAGGATCGACAAGATTATACAAAACCATTGTTTAAAACAGAAAACACATTAACAAAACCCTAGAAGCTCACGCATAGTCAGACAGTCAGTCTGTCGAACTAACCTGCCTACCAATAGACTGACTTACAGACGTACTGTTACAATATACACGTTGTTGTTATCAAGCTACGACAAGTTGCAACAGCAATAACATCTTAACAACATAACATCTTAATAATCTCTCAAATACCAGGAGATAATTGCCCATTTGACGCATAGTCACACCCACATACAGACAAACAAACGAATCGTCAATCATAATTTGCGCGGTTTTCTTAAGAAGTTTTGCAGTTTTCTCCAAACCACAAAAACAACAACAAAAACATAGACAAGAGTTTAAGTTCTCATCTTAGTTGTTGTTGTAATTTTGTGACTTTGCAATTTTTCTAGAATGTTGTTGTTGTCCGAAATTTCTTACAAACTTCAATTGCAAATAACACTTTTAATTTAATAATAATTGAAAATATTTCTATTTAATTATGACACAAACACTTTAATTAGTTAAATTAATATGAAGACACTTTTTATTTCAATCATTAATTGATTTTAATCACTTTTTATTAAAATTTACACGGAGATTGTCGACTTTATCTTTCGATGGGAGACGGAAAACTAAATGAAAGGCATGAAGAGGTGCCAGATTATTGTTTTAGACAACTGTTATATTCACGATAATTCAAATTAGCTAAGACTAAAACCATTATAGAGGGGATATTAAGTTTTGTTGATATGCAAACAGGTTGCCATTGGTTATGAAAGTAAGTAATATCAGCAAGTAGATGAATTGGTATTTCCTACTCTATTAGTTGAACCGTTTCACATCGTATTTGATACAAATTTTAGATTTATCAAGCAGAAATTAATTTTTATCGAGTTTTTTTTTCAAAGTAAATACTTTGATTATATATATATATCTATATTATATATATCTATATATCTATATATATATATATATATATATATATATATATATATATAATTCCCCGAAAACATTCCATTGGAACAAGGGGTACTTCTCTCAGACAATGAGCTGCATCCTATTCCTATTTTTAGACTCATTGAAAGGGACCTACGTTTTAACTCCGGCTCCGAGCGGCAAATGCATTAGTTAGAGAAGTTTTACATAGCCTAATACTCAAAAACCAGTGGCTAGCTGAGTTATGAGGTGAGCCGCCGCTTTTTTAAAAATTATTTTTCAAGTGGGTCTGGGCGGGGTTTGAACTTGGCACCTCTGGTATGCTAGGCAGATGACTAACCTGCTATACCATGGCGGCTCACAACATTTAACATTTTTAGATGCATTTAAAAATTATTATAGAAAAGTTTTCGGTATTAAAAATTGTTTTAGAAATAGAAACTTTTTTGGTAATAAAAATTTTTATACATAATTTTTCGATATTAAAAATTTTTGTTGAAAAATTTTCGGTATTAATTTTTATAGGGAATTTTTAAAATTTTTTATTGATAATTTTTCTGTTTTAAATTTTCTTATAGAAAATTTTTCGGTTTTAAAATTTTGAATAGAAAACTTTTCCGTATTAAAATTTTTTATAGAAAATTTTTGGTAATAACAACCTTTATAGAAAATTTTTATTGAAATTTTTTTGTATTAAAGGTTTTAATAAAAAATTTTCGGAACTAAAAATTTTTTTAAGAAAATTTTTTGGTATTAAAAAATTTTTATAGTAAATTTTTTGGTATTAAAAAATTTTTATAGGAAATTTTTCAGTATTCAAAATTTTTATAGGAAATTTTTCAGTATTCAAAATTTTTATAGAAAATTTTTCGGTATTGAAAATTTTTATAGAAAATTTTTCGGTATTAAAAATTTTTATAGGAAATTTTTCAGTATTCAAAATTTTTATAGAAAATTTTTCGGTACTAAAAATTTTTATAGAAAATTTTTCGGTATTAAAAATTTTTATAGAAAATTTTTCGGTATTAAAAATTTTTATAGAAAATTTTTCGGTATTAAAAATTTTTATAGAAAATTTTTTGGTATTAAAATTTTTTATAGAAAATTTTTCGGTATTAAAATTTTTTATAAAAAAATTTTCGGTATTAAAAATTTTTATAGAAAATTTTTCGGTATTCAAAATTGTTATAGAAAATTTTTCGGTATTAAAAATTTTTATAGAAAATTTTTCGTTATTAAAAATTTTTATAGAAAATTTTTCGGTATTAAAAATTTTTATAGAAAATTTTTCGGTATTAAAAATTTTTATAGAAAATTTTTCGATATTCAAAATTTTTATAAAAAATTTTTCGGTATTAAAAATTTTTATAGAAAATTTTTCGGTATTAAAAATTTTTATAGAAAATGTTTCGGTATTAAAAATGTTTATAGATATTTTTCGGTATTCAAAATTTTTATAGGAAATTTTTCAGTATTCAAAATTTTTATAGGTATTCAAAATTTTTATAGAAAATTTTTCGGTATTAAAAATTTTTATAGAAAATTTTTCGGTATTAAAAATTTTTATAGAAAATTTTTCGGTATTAAAAATTTTTATAGGAAATTTTTCAGTATTCAAAATTTTTATAAAAAATTTTTCGGTATTCAAAATTTTTATAGAAAATTTTTCGGTATTAAAAATTTTTTAGAAAATTTTTCGGTATTAAAAATTTTTTAGAAAATTTTTTGGTATTAAAAATTTTTTAGAAATATTTTCGGTGTTAAAAATTTTTATAGAAAATTTTTCGTTATTAAAAATTTTTATAGAAAATTTTTCGGTATTAAAAATTTTATAGACAATTTTTCGGTATTAAAAATTTTTGTAGAAAAATTTTCGACATTAAATATTTTTATTGTTTTAGAAAATTTTTCGGTTTAAAAATTTTTATAGAAACTTTTTTGGTAATAAAAATTTTTATACATAATTTTTCGATATTAAAAATTTTTGTTGAAAAATTTTCGGTATTAATTTTTATAGGGAATTTTTAAAATTTTTTATTGATAATTTTTCTGTTTTAAATTTTTTTATACAAAATTTTTCGGTTTTAAAATTTTGAATAGAAAACTTTTCCGTATTAAAATTTTTTATAGAAAATTTTTGGTAATAACAACCTTTATAGAAAATTTTTATTGAAATTTTTTTGTATTAAAGGTTTTAATAAAAAATTTTCGGAACTAAAAATTTTTTTAGAAAATTTTTTGGTATTAAAAAATTTTTATAGAAAATTTTTTGGTATTAAAAAATTTTTATAGGAAATTTTTCAGTATTCAAAATTTTTATAGGAAATTTTTCAGTATTCAAAATTTTTATAGAAAATTTTTCGGTATTGAACATTTTTATAGAAAATTTTTCGGTATTAAAAATTTTTATAGGAAATTTTTCAGTATTCAAAATTTTTATAGAAAATTTTTCGGTACTAAAAATTTTTATAGAAAATTTTTCGGTATTAAAAATTTTTATAGAAAATTTTTCGGTATTAAAAATTTTTATAGAAAATTTTTCGGTATTAAAAATTTTTATAGAAAATTTTTCGCTATTAAAAATTTTTATAGAAAATTTTTCGGTATTAAAAATTTTTATAGAAAATTTTTCGGTATTAAAAATGTTTATAGAAAATTTTTCGGTATTAAAAATGTTTATAGAAAATTTTTCGGTATTAAAAATTTTTATAGAAAATTTTTCGGTATTAAAAATTTTTATAGAAAATTTTTCGGTATTAAAAATTTTTATAGAAAATTTTTCGGTATTAAAAATTTTTATAGAAAATTTTTCGGTATTAAAAATTTTTATAGAAAATTTTTCGGTATTAAAAATTTTTATAGAAAATTTTTCGGTATTAAACATTTTTATAGAAAATTTTTCGGTATTAAAAATTTTTATAGAAAAATTTTCGGTATTAAAATTTTTTATAGAAAATTTTTTGGTATTAAAAATTTTTATAGAAAATTTTTCGGTATTAAAATTTTTTTATAAAAAAATTTTCGGTATTAAAAATTTTTATAGAAAATTTTTCGGTATTCAAAATTGTTATAGAAAATTTTTCGGTATTAAAAATTTTTATAGAAAATTTTTCGTTATTAAAAATTTTTATAGAAAATTTTTCGATATTAAAAATTTTTATAGAAAATTTTTCGGTATTAAAAATTTTTATAGAAAATGTTTCGGTATTAAAAATTTTTATAGAAAATGTTTCGGTATTAAAAATGTTTATAGACATTTTTCGGTATTCAAAATTTTTATAGGAAATTTTTCAGTATTCAAAATTTTTATAGAAAATTTTTCGGTATTAAAAATTTTTATAGAAAATTTTTCGGTATTAAAAATTTTTATAGGAAATTTTTCAGTATTCAAAATTTTTTTAAAAAATTTTTCGGTATTCAAAATTTTTATAGAAAATTTTTCGGTATTAAAAATTTTTCGGTATTAAAAATTTTTTAGAAAATTTTTCGGTATTAAAAATTTTTTAGAAAATTTTTCGGTATTAAAAATTTTTTAGAAAAACTTTCGGTGTTAAAAATTTTTATAGAATTTTATAGAAAATTTTTCGTTATTAAAAATTTTTATAGAAAATTTTTCGGTATTAAAAATTTTATAGACAATTTTTCGGTATTAAAAATTTTTGTAGAAAAATTTTCGGTATTAAACATTTTTATAGACAATTTTTCGGTATTAAACATTTAAATAGATAATTTTTCGGTATTAAAAATGTTTATATAAAATTATTATAGAAAATTTTTTGATATCAAAAATTTTTATAGAAAATTTTTCGGTATTAAAATTTTTTATAGAAAATTTTTTGGTATTAAAATTTTTTATAGAAAATTTTTTGGTATTAAAATTTTTTATAGAAAATTTCTCGATATTAAAAATTTTTATAGAAAATTTTTCGGTATTAAAAATTTTTATAGAAAATTTTTCGGTATTAAAAATTTTTATAGAAAATTTTTCGGTATTAAAAATTTTTATAGAAACTTTTTCGGTATTAAAAATTTTTATAGAAAATTTTTCGGTATTAAAAATTTTTATAGAAAATTTTTCGGTATTAAAAATTTTTATAGAAAATTTTTCGGTATTAAAAATTTTTATAGAAAATTTTTCGGTATTAAAAATTTTTATAGAAAATTTTTCGGTATTAAAAATTTTTATAGAAAATTTTTCGGTATTAAAAATTTTTATAGAAAATTTTTCGGTTTTTTTTATTTAATTATTTTTGGAATTGTTAAAAACACGATCTGCGCACCCGATTTTTTTTACTTATTTATTGATTTTTACTATAATTTACGATAAATTTTTAATCATAATTAAAGTAGAAAAAAATATAGAAGAAAAACTCTAATTATCATACGATTATGCAAAACGTTTTATCAAAAGAAAAAACAAAAACAACAATATAATAATACACGGCCTCACTTACCCTTGGCTAAACTGCAAAAGCTATAATAGTAAATCAAATAACATCCAAGTTCCCTAAATTTGTTCACGCATAGTCAGTCAGTCTGTCAAACTGTCTACGAACAGACTGACTAACAGACATACTCTTAGAATGTTAAGCTACGGCAAGTTGCAACAGCAATAACATCTTAATAACATCAACATCTTAACAATCTATCAAATACCAAGAGATAATTGTCCATTTGAAGCATAGCCACACCCACATACAGACAAACAGACGAATCGTCAGTCATAATTTGCGCGGTTTTCTTAAACAAGGTTTGCAGTTTTCACTAAATCACAAAAACAACAAAAAGTTCTAATGTTTGTTGTTGTTGTAATTTTGTGACTTTGCAATTTGTCTAGAATTTGTTGTTGTCCGAAATTCCTTACAAACTTCAATTGAAAATAACACTTTTAATTTTATAATAATTGAAAAGATTTCTATTAACTTATGACACAAACACTTAATTTAGTTAAATTAATATGAAGACACTTTTTATTTCACTCATTAGATGATATTAATCACTTTTTAAGAAAATTTACACGGAGATTGTCGACTTTATTTTTCGATGGGAGACGGAAAACTAAATGAAAGAGATCAAGAGGTACCAGATTATTGTTTTAAATAACTGTTATATTCACGATAGTTCAAATTAGCTAAGACTAAAACCATTATAGAGATGATATTAAGTTTTGTTGATATGCACACAGGTTGCCATTGTATAGGAATATGAAATAACATCAGCAACGTTTTGCATTGTACTTGAAACAAATTTTAGATTAATTAACCAGAAATTAAAATTATCGGCTTTAATAATTTAAATAGAAAATTTTCACTATTAAAATTGTTTCTATATAAAAAATTTTAATAGAAAATGTTTTTGTATTAAAAATTTCAATAGAAAAATTTTCAGCATTAACAATTTTTATAGAAAACTTCTTGGTATTAAAAATTTTTACAGAAACATTTCGGTATAAAACATTTTTCGGTATTAAATATTTTTATAGAAAATTTTTCGGCATACCCAATATTTAAAGAATATTTTTCGGTATTAAAAATTTATATATAAAATTTTTTGGTATTAATAATTTGTATATAAAATTTTTCGGTATTAAAACATTATATAGAAAATTTTTTTAATACAAATTTTTATGAAAAATTTTCGTTATTAAAAATTTTTATAGAAAATTTTTCGGTATTAAAAATTTTTATAGATAATTTGTGGCTATTTAAAATGTTTATAGAAAATTGTTCAGTATTAAACATTTTTGTTGAAAATTTTTCGGTATTTAACATTTTTATAGAAAATTTTTCGGTATTAAAAATTTTAACAGAAAAATTTTCGGTATTAAAAATTTTTTAAGAAATTGTTTCGGTGTTAAAATTTGTAAAACAATTTTTAAGTATTAAAAATTTGTATATAAAATATTTCAGTATTAAAAATTTTTATAAAAAGTTTTTCGGTATTAAAAACTTCTGCGGGAAGCAAAATCTACATACAAACTGTATGGCTGAAGAAAATTTGATGTATAGGAACGAATTATCAGATTTTCGTTCATATTACAAAGTAGTAACGATAAAACTGTAACTACTTTGTAAAATAACGCAAACCACATTTTGAAGGTGCTACAGTAAATCAAAAAAGTTGGCTAGTTGGCTTATGTCACCAATGATCACTTTCGATTTCTCCTAAACGTAAAATTTTCTATAAACATTTTTAATACTGAACAACTTCCTATAAAATATATTTATACATTAAAAGTTTCTATATAAATTTTAAATACCAAAAATTTTTTCAATAAAGAAAAATTGTTTAATACATACAGAAAAATATTCTATAAAAATTTTTCTTAAAAATTTTTAATATCAAAAATTTTTGTTTATAAGTTTTTAGGGTCAAAAAATTTTCTATAGAAGTTTTTAATACAGAAAATTTTTCAATAAAAGTTTTTAATACAGAAAATTTTTCAATAAAAATTTTTATCACCAAAAAGTTTTCTACAAACATTTTTAATACAGAAAATGTCTTTATTAAAATATTTAATACCAAAAATTATTAAAAAAAAAATGTTTCATAACTCAAAATTTTCTATTAATATGTTAAATACCGAAAATTTTTCAATAAAAATGTTTAGAACCGAAAAATTTCATATAAAAATGTTTAAAACAGAAAATTTTTCTATAAAAATTTTTAAAGCTGAAAAAAATTTCTATAAAAATTTTTAATATCGAAAAACTTTCTATAAAAATTTTAAATACCTAAAAACTTTCTATAACAATTTTTAATACCGAAAAATTTTCTACAAAAATTTTTTATATAGAAGAATTTTCTGTAAAAATTTTTAATACCGGACAATTTTCTATAAACATTTTTAATACCGAAAAATATTTTATAAAAATTATTAATACCGAAAATTTTTTTATAATAATTAATAATACCTAAAAATTTTCTATAAAAATTATTAATACTGAAAAATGTTCTATAAAAAATTTTTAATACTGAAAAATTTTCTATAAAAATTTTTTATATGAAAAAGTTTTCTACAAAAATTTTTAATGCCGAAAAATTTTCTATTGAAATTCTTAATACAAAAAGATTTTCTATTAATATTTTTAATACAGAAACAATTTTAATAATGAAAATTTTTCTTATATCAAATTTTTGTTTATATCAAAATAATTTTTATTAAATTATTTATGATAATAATAAATTTTGCAAATATTTATATTTCAATACTGAAAAACTTTCCACCTACAGATGTTCTAGAAAAAGAATTTATATGTATGTATCTAAAAATATTCTACACAAAATCTCTTTTTCTAAAATCGATAAAAATAATATTTTTTTTTTTAATTTTGTATGCCGAAAAACTAGTTCTAAAAAATATATACATATATATCTAAAAATATTAAATGCACAAAATTTTTACTTTGAAAAAAAAAACTTGATAAAAATAAATTTCTGCTTAATTAATCTATCTAATTCTATCAAATACGATGTGAAAGGTTTCACCTGATAGAGTAGGAAATACCAAATCATCTACTTGCTGATGTTATTTCCTATTCCTATACAATGGCAACCTGTGTGAATATTAACAAAACTTAATATCTTCTCTATAATGGTTTTAGTCTTAGCTAATTTGAACTATCGTGAATATAAGAGTTGCCTAAATTAAAAATCTGGCACCTCTTCATGCCTTTCATTTAGTTTTCCGTCTCCCATTGAAAGATTTAGTCGAGAATCTCCGTGTAAATTTTATTAAAAAGTGATTAATATCAATTAATGAGTGAAATAAAAAGTGTCTTCATAATAATTAAACTAATTTAAGTGTTTGTGTCATAAGTAAATAGAAATCTTTTCAATAATATTAAAATTTAAAGTGTTTTTTGCAATTGAAATTTGTTAGCAACTTCGGATAATAAGAAATTCTAGAAAAATTGCAAAGTCACAAAATTACAACAACAACTAATATGAGAACTTAAACTCTCGTATATGTTTTTGTTGTTTTTGTGATTAAGCAAAAACTGCAAAACTTGTTTAAGAAAACCGCGCAAATTATGACTGACAATTCGTCTGTTTGTCTGTATGTGGGTGTGACTATGCGCCAAATAGACAATTTTCTCCTGTCCATTGTTGTTGTTAAGATGTTATTATTGTTGCAACTTGTCGTAGCTTGATAACAACGCGTATATTGTAAGAGTATGTATTTTAGTCAGTCTGTTCGTAGGCAGGTTAGTTTGACAGACTGACTGTCTGACTATGCGTGAACTAATTTATGCTACTGGGTGGTTCTTATTTTAGCTTTTGTAGTTAATCAAAGGGTAAGTGAGACCATGTTGTTGTTTTTGTTTTTTCGTTTGATAAAGCGTTTTGTATAATCGTATTATAATTAGAGTTTTTCTTCTGTATTTTTTCTACTTTAATTGTGATTATAAATTTATCGTAAATCAAAATCAATAAATAAGTAAAAAATCGGATCTTGTTTCTAACAATTTTACAATATATGTAACAAAATTTTCTATAAAATTCAATTCCAAAAATAATTAAATAAAAACTGAAAAATTTTAATAACGAAAAATTTTCTATAAAAAGTTTTAATACTGAAAAATTGACTATAAAAATGTTTAATACCTAAAAATTGTCTATAAAATTTTTTTTTAATACCAAAAAAATGTCTATAAAAAATGTTAATACCAAAAAATTTTCTTTAAAAAATTTTAATACCAAAAAATTTTCTTTAAAAAATTTTAATACTGAAAAATTTTTTATCAAAACTTTCAATACAGAAAAGTTTTCTAAAAAATTTTTATTAACAAAAAATTTTCTATTCAAATTTTTAATTCCGAAAAATTTTCTTTAAACATTTTTAATATCGAAAAATTTTCTATACAAATACAAAACACCGAAAATTTTTATATAAAAAAAAAGAAAAATTTTCTATAAAAATTTTAAATACCAAAAATTTGTCTATAAATATGTTTTAATACCAAAAAATTTTCTATAAAAATGTTTAATACATACCGAAAATGTTTCTACTTTAACTTTCAATATAGAAATATTTTCTATAAAAATTGTTATTACCAAAAAATTACCTATTTTTATGAAAATTTTTTATACCGAAAAATTTTCTGCTAAAAATTTTCAATAATTTTCTATAAAAAATTTTAAAACCGAAAAATTTTCTACAAAAAATTTTAAAACCGAAAAATTATCTATAAAAAATCTTAAAACTGAAAAATTCTCTATAAAAATGAATACCGAAAAATTTTCAACAAACATTTTTAATACCATAATCATAATTTTTTTAATAACGAACAATTTTCTATAACAATTAAAATTTTTGAAAAAAAAATTTTCTATAAAAATTTTTAATACCGAAAATTGTTTTATTAAAACAAAAAATGTTCAATAACAATTTTCTATAAAAATGTTTAATATCGAAAAATTTTCTATTCAAATTTTAAATATCGAAAAATTTTATATAATCAATAAAAACTTTCTATAAAAATTATTATTACCAAACAATTTTCTATAAAAATTTTTAATAAAGAAAAATTTTCTTTTGAAATTTTTAATATAAAAAAATTTTCTATTAAAACTTTAAATACAGAAACATTTTCAACAAAAATTGTTATTACCACAAAATTATTAAAAACTATTAAAGTTTTTTATACCGAAAAATTTTCAATACAAATTTTTAATACCGAAAAATGTTATATTAAAAATTTTAAATACCGACAAATTTTCTACAAAAGTTTTTAATACCGAAAAATTGGCTATAAAAATTTTTAATATCTAAAAATTGTTTATAAAAATTTTTTATTACCAACAAATTTTGTATAAAATTTTTAACGCCATAAAATTGACTATAAAAATTTTTAATACCGAAAAATTTATTATTTAAACTTTCAATACAGAAAAATTTTCAATAAAAAATTTTCTATAAAAATAGTTATTACCATAAAATTTTCTATAAAAATAGTTATTACCATACAATTTTCTATAAAAATTGTTTATACCGAAAAGTTTTCTATAAAAAATTTTAAAATCGAAAAATTATCTATAAAAAATTTTACAACCTAAAAATTCTCTATAAAAATTAATACCGAAAAATTTTTAATTACCAAAAAATTTTCTATAAAAATTTTTAAACCGAAACATTTTTTATCACAATTTTCTTAAAATTATTAATAACGAAAAATTTTTAATAAGAATTTTTAAATGGATCTAAAAATATTACTTATAATCAAAATCATTACTTTGAAAACAAAAAGTCAATAAAAATTAATTTCTGCTTGATTAATCTAAAATTTGTATCAAATACAATGTGAAACGTTTCAACTAATAGAGTAGGAAATACCAAATCATCAACTTGCTGATGTTTTTTTATATACCTATACAATGGCAACCTGTGTGCGTGCATATCAACAAAACTTAAAATCCTCTCTATAATGGTTTTAGTCTTAGCTAATTTGACTTATAGTGAATATAACAGTTGTCTAAAACAATAATCCGGCACCTCTTCATCTCTTTCATTTAGTTTTCCGTCTCCCATCGAAAGATAAAGTCGACAATCTCCGTGTAAATTTTAATAAATAATTATTAATATTATCTAATGAGTGAAATAAAAAGTGTCTTCATATTTATTTAACTAATTAAAGTGTTTGTTTCATAAATAAATAGAAATCTTTTCAATATTTATAAAATTAAAAGTGTTATTTGCAATTGAAGTTTGTTAGGAACCGACAACAACAAATTCTAGAAAAATTGCAGTCACAAAATTACAACAACAACAAATATGAAAACTTAAACTCGTATATGTTTTTGTTGTTTATGTGATTTAGCGAAAACTGCAAAACTTGTTTAAGAAAACCGCGCAAATTATGACTGACGATTCGTCTGTTTGTCTGTATGTGGGTGTGACTATGCGCCAAATCGACAATTATCTCCTGGTATTTGATAGATTGTTAAAATGTTGTTGCTATTAAGATTTTGTTGTTATTAAGATGTTGCAACTTGTCGTAGCTTATTAACAACAACAACAACGCGTATATTGTAACATTACGTCTGTTGATCAGTCTGTTCGTAGGCAGGTTAATTTGACAGACTGACTGTCTGACTATGCGTGAACTAATTTAGGCTACTTGGTGGTTCTTATTTTAGCTTTTGTAGTTAAGGAAAGGGTAAGTGAGACCATGTGTTATTTTATTGTTGCTTTTGTTTTTTCTTTTGATAAAGCGTTTTGTATAATCGTATGATAATTAGAGTTTTTCTTCTGCAGTTTTTTTCTACATTATTTATGTTTATAATTCTTATAAAATATATGTAAATTTATCGTAAATTAAAACGCAGATCGTGTTTTTGACAATACAATTTCACAAAATAGTAAAATGTTCTATCTCCAAAAATGTTAACAAAAAAACAAAAAAAAAATTTCTATAAAAATGTTTAATACCGTAAAACTTTCTATAAAAATTTTAATATTTTTAATATTTTTCTATAAAAATTTTTAATAGTAAAAAATTTTCTATAAAATTTTGAATACCGAAAAATTTTTTGTAAAAATTTTTAATACCGAAGAAGTTTCTAGCAAAACTTTTAATACCGAAAAATTTTCTTTAAAAATTTTTGACACAAAAAAATTTTCTATAAAAATTTTTAATGCCAAAAAATTTTCTACAAAAATTTTAAATATCGTAAAATTTTTTATAAACATTTTTAATACCGAAAATTTTTTATAAAAATTTTTAATACCGAAAAATTTTCTTTTCAAATTTTTAGTACCGAAAAGTTTTCTATAAAAACTTTTAATACTGAAAAATTTTCTGTACAATTTTTAATACCGAAAAACTTTCTATAAAAATTTGTCTTCTTCTGTTATCCTTGACTCCCAGTGGAGCATAGGGCCTATAAAAATTTGTAATATCGAAAAATTTTCTATGAAAATTTTTAATACCGAACAATTTTCTATAAAAATTTTTAATACCGAAAAATTTTCTATAAAAATTTTTAATACCTAACAATTTTCTATAAAAATTTTTAATACCGAAAAATTTTCTATAAAAATTTTTAATACCGAAATATTTTCTATAAAAATTTTTAATACCGAAAAATTTTCTATAAAAATTGTTATACTAAAAATTTTTCTATATAAATACCGAAAAATGTTCTATACATTTTTTTTTATACGAAAAAATTTTCTTTAAACATTTTTAATACAAAAAAATTTTCTATAAAAATTTTTAATACCGAAAAATTGACTATAAACATTTTTAATACCTAAAAATTTTCTATTTAAATTTTCAATACAGAAAAATTTTCTATAAAAATTGTTATTACCAAAAAATGTTCTATTCAAATTTTTTATACTAAAAAATTTTCTACTCAAAATTTTAAAACCGAAAATTTTCTATAAAAAATTTTAAAACCGAAAAATTTTTTATAAAAATTTGTAATACTGAAAAATTGGATATCAAAATTTTTGATACCTTAAAATTGTCTATAAAAGCTTTTTTATACCAAAAAATTTTCTATAAAAATTTTTAATACGGAAAAGTTTTCTATTCGATATTTTAAAACCGAAAAATTTTCTATGAAAAATTTAAAAACAGAAAAATTATCTATAAAAAATTTCAAAAATTAACTATAAAAATTAATACCGAAAAATTTTCAACAAAAATTTTTCATACCGAAAGATTTTATATAAAAATGTTTATTACCAAAAAGTTTATATAAAAATTTTATGACCGAAAAAACTTTTCTACAAAAATTATTAATAAAGAAAAATTTTCTATAATCATTTTTAAATGTATCTAAAAATATTACATATAATCAAAATCATTACTTTGAAAAAAAAAACTCGATAAAAATCAATTTCTGCTTAATTAATCTAAAATTTGTATCAAATACGATGCAAAACGTTTCACCTGAAAGAGTAGGAAATACCAAATCATCTACTTTTTGATGTTATTTTATTTTCTTATATCAAACCTGTTGCATATCAACAAAACTTTAAATCCTCTCTATAATGGTTTTAGTCTTAGCTAACCTTAATTGTAGTGAATATAATTGTCGAATAAAACATTAATCTGGCACCTCTTGATCTCTTTCATTAGTTTTCCGTCTCCCATCGAGAGATATAGTGGACAATCTCCGTGTAAATTTTAATAAATAGTTATTAATATCAATTAATGAGTGAAATAAAAAAGTGTCTACATATTAATTTAACTAATAAAAGTGATTGTGTCATAAATAAAATGGAAATCTTTTCAATAATTATAAAATTTAAAGTGGTTTTTGCAATTGAAGTTTGTTAGAAACTTTGGACAACAACAAATTCTACAAAAATTGCAAAGTCACGAAATTACAACAGCAACAAATATGAGAACTTAAGCTCTCGTATATGTTTTTGTTGTTGTTTTTGTGGTATGGAGAAAACTTCAAAACTTCTGAAGCAAACCGCGCAAATTATGACTGACGATTCGTCTGTTTGTCTGTATGTGGGTATGACTATGCGCCAAATGGACAATTATCTCTTGGTATTTGATAGATTGCTAAGATGCTGTTGTTGTTGTTAAGATGTTATTTCTGTTGCAACTTGTTGTAGCTTGATAACAACAACGTGTATATTGTAACAGTGCATCTGTTAGTCAGTCTGTTCGTAGGCAGGTTAGTTTGACAGACTGACTGTCTGACTATGCGTGAACAATTTAGTTATATATATACTTTTACTTCTAATGTTTTTTTAATGTATTTTCTTGTCAAAAAAAAAAGGAATGGTTTTGTATAATCATATGAAAATCGATCCTCATTTAATTCATTATTAGGAAAAGGGGTAGGGATTTCTTTGGGTGAATATTTGTTATTTTAATAAATTTTTTTTATTTTATTTTGAGTAGTTATTTTTTTCATAAAATCTGAATTTTTTTCTTTAGTTTATTTTACTTTAAAAATTTACTCTAAAATTATAGAAAAATAAAATAAATTTATCATAATATCAAGTGAAAATCAAAAAATAAATTAAAAATAATCGGTTGCGCAGCGCGTGTTTTTAAAATATAATGAAAGTGAAAGTTTTCAATAAAATGAAATAAAATTTAAAATTTGCAAAATAATAAAATGTAAATTTAAGTTCAACCCTAAAAAAGGTGATATAAAAACAAAAGGTGAGTATTATTTTTTGTAGTTTTATTAAGTCTTACTATACGTGGGAGTTTAAAGCAGCTCTCTTATAAGATTGATTTCAAATTTTGCAATAAAATAAATTTTTAAGAAAATCTTGCAAGGGAGATTTAGTCAAATTTAGACAGATTTTAATTAAATGTGGTAAAGCAATTAAAATGCTCCTAATTTTATTTGATAAAATTTGTCTGTAAAAATTTTTTAAACCAAAAAATTTTATATAAAAAATTTTAAAATGGAAATATTTTCGATACAAAATTTTAAAACCGAAAAAATTTTTCTATAAAAACTTTTGAATACCGAAAATTTTCCATAAAAATTTTCTACCTGAAAAATTTTCTATAAAATATTATAAAACTGAAAAATTTTTTATAAAAAATAAAAATTTTCTTATTAAGATGTTAACATCAAAAAATTTTTTCAAAAAAAATTTGAGTTCCGAAAAATTTGCTTTAAAAAATTTAAATACTGAAAATTTTCTATAAAAAATTTTAATACCGAAAATTTTCTATAAAAATTGTTTATACAAATTTTTAATAATACCGAAAAATTTTCTATTTTATTTTATTCAGAAAAATTTTCTGTTAAATTTTTATACCGAAAAATTTTTATAAAGGTTTTAAAACGAACATTTTTTTTATTAAACTCTTGTATCGAAATATTTTTTATAAAATTTTTATACCGAAAAATTTTCTATTAAACTCTTGTATTGAAAGATTTTCTAAGAAATTTTATACCGAAAAAATTATTATTATAAAATTTTTATATCGAACATTTTTTTTATAAAATTTTTATTCCAAAAAATTTTTCTATAACATTTTTATTCGAAAAATTCTTTATTAAATTTTTGTTCTCAAAAATTTTTATACCGAAAATATTTTCTATAAAATTTGTTATACCAACAAATTTTCTATCAAATTTTTGTACCAAAAAATTGTCTATAAAATTTTTATACCGAAAAATTTTCTATAAAATTTTTTACCGAATGATTTTCTATGAAATTTTTTTACCGAAATATTTTTATTATGATAATTAAAAACGAAAAATTTGTATAAAATTTTTATACCGAAAAATTTTCTATAAAATTTTTATACCGAAAAATTTTCTATAAAATTTTTATACCGTTAAATTTTCTATAAAATTCTTATACCGAAAACTTTTTATATTGATAATTTTTTTATAAAATTTTTATTTCGAAAAATTTTCTATAAAATTTTAATTCGAAAAATTTTCCATCAAATTTTTGTTCAGAAAAATATTAATACCAAAAATATTATCTATACAGTTTTTTATACCAACAAATTGTCTAACAAATTTTTATTCCAAAAAATTGCTATAAAAATTTTATACTGAAAATTTTTCTGTAAAATATTTATAACGAAAAATATATAAATTTTTTATACCAAAAAATTGACTAAAAAATTTTTATAACGAAAAATTTTTTATTAAATTTTTATACCAAAAAATTTTCTATAAAATTTTTATGTTGAAAAAATTACTATAACATTTTTAAACTGAACACTTTTCTATAAAATTTGAATACCGAACAATTTTCTATAAAATTTTTATACTGAAAAATATTCTATATATTTTCTATAAAATGTTTTTATCAAAAAATTTTCAATAACAAATTTTAATACCGAAATTTTTTTTATAAAAAATTTTAATACCGAAACATTTTCTATAAAAATTTTTAATACCGAAAATTTTTTTATAAAAAATTTAATACTGAAACATTTTCTATAAAAATTTTTAATATGAAAAATTTTGTTTAAAAAATTTAAATACCGAACATTTTTTTACAAAAATACCGAAATTTTTCTTTAACAATTTTTATTACATAAAAGTTTTTTCTTAAAAAATTGTAATACCGAAAAATTTTTAATATCAGAAGATTTGGTTTAAGAATTTTTAATTCAAAAGCAAGATCAATACTGAAAAGTTTTCTATAAGTATTTTAAATTTTCTATAGAAAATAGTATGTAATTAAAAAAAGAAAAATTCTTTAAAAAATTTCAGTAGCGATTTTTTTTTAATTGTTAACAGCGAAAAATTTTCTACAAAAGTAAAAATAATACAATACCGAAAAATTTTTTATCAAAATATTTAATTTTCTTTTAAAAATTTAAAGAACGAAAAATTTTTGTTATCGAAATAATTTTTACAAAAATTTTTAATATCAAACATTTTTCTTTAAAAATTTTTAATACGAAAAATTTTCAATAAAAAATTTTAATTTCAAAAAATTTTCTATAAAAATTTTTAATACTTAAAAATTTTCTATTAAAATGTTTAATACTTACAAATTTTCTATAAAAATTTTTAATACTTAAAATGTTTCTATAAAAACATTAGCACAAACTTAACAATCTTACCAAAAGTATAACCTATAGCACACGCTAATATGTTAAGGAAATGAAAGGAAATTGTAAAAAACTGTGTTTGTGAATTCCCTTTGGTTTGGGTATTTACTTTTTAGTTAAATGCTTAAATTAAATTCGCTTTGGTTTGTGTATTTACTTTTTAGTTAAATGCTTAAACTAAATTCGCTTTAAAACAAAATGCCCATGGTTGGTATATATACTAATAGGTTGAGGAAACGGAAGAAAATATAGTTTTGAGATAAATCGTTATTGGTTTTATAAATACATAAATAGAAGTTTGATTCTAAGAAAATACCAATGTAAAATATGTACTTCCGAGTAAGAACAATGTCAAACGTTTGAAATCTGATGACTTTTACATTTGAAATCTAACGTTTTTTCAAACTTTTTTCAAATCTGAACAAACGATTGAGATTCATATTTATTTTCAAATTATGATTTAAAAAATTATTGCTTCTCAAATTCATTTGATAATAAAGGTATTTCCAATTTGAGAATAAAGTCCTCTTTTGCTGAGAACGCTATTATTCTCAAATCAGTATCAAACGTTTGACCTTTGAAAAAATATTTATTTTCAAATCATTCTCAAGTTTTTAAAAATATTTTTATAGTTTTATGGGAAGTAAAATTTTAACAAAAAGTTTACGCTACGTAATTTGCACTGAATTCATTATATTTTTTAATTAAGCAGTAAAAAATATTTGTTCAGTCATGTCATAAATTCCGTTCAAAATGAAATCATTTCGTAGTTGAATTTTAGATTCAGAAAAATTGTTAACAGAATTTGTCAGTTTTTCTGAAGTTCTAGCTTTAAGTTAATACAATTTTTTGAATTTGTAAGAATGAATTTTAGCTATTTTGAATTTAGTTTTTTGTGGATTGGATGAAAACAGTTAACTTCTGCGCCGTTGTCGACTCATATGGGAAAACATATGTTTTTAGTGAGAAATGGTTATATCTGTCAATAATTGTGCTTTAAACAAGTGCTAAAGTTCTTTTTGATTATTTTTATAACTTTCACCACCATAGGTGGAAAGGGTTTTATAAGTTTGTGCTGTTGTATGTAATGCATAGAAATATTTTAGTAAACCAATAGGCTTAGAACTGAGTCCGTCTGGACGGCTGGCTGGCTGCACCCCCATGTAAACCATGTAATCAAAGTACAGGTCGCAATTCTAAAGATAATTTGATGAAATTTGACATAGATAATTTTTTTTACAGTGGAACTATGGCTATTAAAATTCGTCAAAATCGGCCCATTATTTATGGTATGTCCCACTTCCTGGAATTGCTCCAATGCAAACTCATCTATTAAAACTAAATGAGACAAAATCTCTAAAACGCTCATTAATCTATACATAATGAGAATTTGAGCTTAGTTTTTGCATACATAATTTTTGTAAAAACTGTAATCAATTTGTCAAATTTCGAGATAATCGGTCCACATTTAACCCTAGCCCTTATATAAGTCCAAATAATGAAAACAGCTAAAATATATAAGTTTTGAGAAAATGTTTGTATAATGGCAAAATTTAGCAAATATTTGTCTTTATACAGGAAAAAGAACACCTTTCATCTTAGTGGTGAAGGGTATCCTATGGTCGGGCTTGACCGACTATAGCACTTTCTTACTTGTTTTTACAAAATTTACAAAAAAATACTAAACTTGGGGTAGGTAAGTTCGTTAGTCTACGCTGATAAGCCCAAAATGATTTACCTCTTAGAGGACAACATTCGATGGGTTATTTCCGATACACGAAAACAAATGTTGAAAAAGTCATTAAAAACTGGACCTCGAGATTAGACTACGCCCGATCCAGCTGTGTCGGTAATATTTAAATTAGAAGTTATATACCTTAAGAAACACTCTTAACAATTAAAATCTCTATCGGAAAAATTTAAATTACTTTCCGAGCCGACCTAATAAATTGAAAAGTATTTCATATTTGAAGCCCTAATGCTTTAATATTACATCTAATTTGTAAATTTTGTATGTAAACATAAATAGGAGCTTCAAAAACTTCAAAGTTTTTTAAATAAATCTCAAAAATATTATTTTCTAAGATTGAAGCCAAACTAAAAACAAAACATAATTCAATTATACTTAATATCAAAAATCTCTTCTAATACCTAACACACTTTATCCATCATTTGAAATTTGTATCGAAAATCTATGTCCTATAATTAATCACTCTAATGATCACTAATTAATCATAATTTTTGGGGAAACAAAATACCCGATACCAGGAAACAGTCAGGAAAAATCATTCGTACAACCAAACATGAAAATCCCACTCTCAGTGTTGACACTTTAAGAGACAAATACCATACACGCCCGAAGACAATAATTTAAAATTTTATGAAATGTCTATTCTCATGTTTTGGTTTAATTTAAAAGCAGAATTATAAATTCCATACAAATAAATCATGTCAACCCCTAATTATGGATAAGAGATAAAATATGAACATATTCACACATATCGTTTTGGGTAATATTTTGTAGCTACTGAAATGTTTGAGTCAATTTATATTAACACATTTTACAACAGGAGATGACATAAACAAGGTCATCGTCATCTCCATCATCAATGCTTTGGATTATTTTAGATTTAATTAAACAAAATTAAAACAATCAATACATGTGTGAAGAAATAGTTGTTTCTATATACCTAGATCTTAGAAAATTTTAAACAAACCCTTGTTATGTTCGAAACAACAAACCCCTTTTCATGCTCATCGTTTGACTTTCTTCCTTTAAATTAAATGACCCTTTCCCTTAAAGAAAAAGAAGGAGTTACTCTTTGTCTAGAAGACAAAGAATTTACCTTACAAAACAACAGTCGATTTCATTATCTTGTCTTCTCCTCAAATCATTTTAATTTAAAATCTTCCTATACATAATTATCTCATCTCCCTGTTGCCTTAGATTCCATAACCACCATGATAATTTTGCTATTTCATTGAGAGAATGATACTCTTAGATTTTCTTACTTTTCATTTTTAAATTGGAAATTTGATACCTTAAATGGGCGCTAACTTTAGTCACACTATATTTATTATGAGGTTTTCATTACACAACATTCCTTTGCCACCACCAGAAGTATCTGTCAGGGTTGAAACCTATATACGCACTTTCAAATTAACAAAGTGTGAAGATTTCAGTTTTTCTTAAAGGTATAACAAATTCATTATCCACCTCTTCCTCCTCCTACTTACTTTGACTTGTTCACAGCCATTGATATCATCGTCGTCATCATCATCATCATCTTTAGAGTTTTCCTTGGTTGAGCAATTATTAGACTATGAAGACTCTCACTGTTGCTTCAGTGGGTGTAGTAATTTCTTTATCAAATTATGTCAACTTTTGTTTTTGTTTGTTGTTGGGTTCTTAATTGTAATCTGAGTTGATTAATACCAAATGCTTGGGATTATGTGTGGAATATTGACAGGGATAAATTTCGTTACTCTTAATACTATGAATCGAATCGGTTGGATGATGTGAAAGGTGTTTCTTAAAAATGACAAAATACATAGCGCATATGGGAAATTTGTCATTTGATCGATAGAATCCAAAATCGTGTATCATGAAATACATACCTCCAAAAAATTGTATTATTTCCATATATGAAAAAGAAGCTTTCAAAAACATAACTCCAGATCCAATAGCTCCAATAGATCCTATTTGATCTGAGACTGGATGTTTTAGAATTAAAAAAACATGTGCACGATCTTCTATCTACTTAATGCAACAAACCAAATCCCTGCTTCCACAGAGGTATGTCAACGGAAATGGCGATGGATAGGCCACACACTTCGAAGGCCAAATACCAACATTGCTCGATAAGCGCTTCGTTGGAATCCACAAGGAAGCGGCCGTCGTGTTGGTGCACCTGCTAGAACGTGGAGAAGATCAATTGATGCGGAGTTACAAGCAGCAAACTATTCATGGAATGATGTATGCCTAACATCTCGCAATAGAGTCCGATATAAAAGGATGGTTGAGGCCCTATGCTCCACTGGGAGTCAAGGATAACAGAAGAAGAAGAAGAAGACGATCTTCTAACAAAGAGAAGCTTTTAGGGCCAAGTTAGGGTCGTACTACTTACAACAATTTATTTATATCTCCCTTACTGTGTAACATAGCTTTAATTTGATATTCTGGTATCCCTAAAGAAGATTAGTATTAAGATGATGTTGGAATAGCAGTCAGGAGAATATTTTGGATAACACTCGGATGGCCATTATTACTAAGGCAAAATGGGCGGACGATCACGGTCTTGTTGTAAATCCAAAATTAGTTGTATTCAATAGGAGGCTTACAAAAAACAAGAAACACCTAGATAAATACTGTCTGTAAAATATAGTGTATACCTTTCCTGGCAAGGGGATAGTCGAAAAGAAGCTATAAAGCGTTTTATTGTTCAACAATGCAATTGCATGTCATGTCTTTAATAACGGCGAAGTTGAGCTTTTTGATATTATTTACACGCATTATGTAAGCAGTATCTGGTTAACCGAGCCTTGCTCGAAGTTTTAGAAAATTTTAAACTTTTTATAAATTTTATTTTATAATGTATATACTTGCGATACACTTTTTATTTGTTTAAAAGTAAAAAAAGTACCAAAAATAATTTTCACACATTATTCGTCTTGCTCGCCCATTCTTCCAAAAAGTTCCTTTTATTTTTCCAGCTGATCAAAACGCAATTTAAATTTTGTTTCCATACCTATTACTTTAAAAATTATAATGTTACCAATTTTCCCCCTTTTGTCCCCTAATTTCAAAAAAGCTCCATATGCATATTTGATACATCTTTGGTACCAACTGAATTCCGTACATTTTATTAAAACTCAGTTAACATTTTGTTTCTATTCATATTACTTTATGAGATGTTAAGTTATAATGTTATCCCTTTTTTTTAATCCATTTTGCCCCCCGAAATCAAAAAAGTACCATATACGTGTTCAATATTTTTTTCATATGTATTGATTGCAGTACAAAATTCCTTTCTATATTCATTGCTTCAAAAGATAAGAGTGGGTTAAAAGGTACCAAAAAACTATTTTCCTTTTTATCCCCTATTTGGCATAGTTTCAAAAAAGTACCAAACACCTGTCCGCTTGTTTTAGCAGCTGTTCAAAACGTAATTTTAATGATTATTTCTATGCTTACTACTTTAGGAGATAAACCGTTTTCTATTTTTTCTCCTTTTTACTCGTTCTTACTGTCTTTAAGGCAAAATTTCCAAAAGTTCCTATTTGCCCGACCTATATATCAAAAAAGTACCCACCGTTAAAATTTCGTCAAAATCGTTAGAGCCGTGTTCGAGATAGGCATTTTAAATATATATATATATATATATATGTATATATATATATATATATATATATATATATATATATATATATATATATATATATATATATATACATAAATATATATATATATATATATATATATAGATATATATATATATATATATATATATATATATATATATATATATATATAAAATTATTGCTCGTTTAAAGATATAAGATTTATCCCTACAGCCAATTTGAATTTTTTTATACCGACGCGTCGCGACGGTGTCCAGTCATCATTGATTATACTCTGACTGTACACATGATACGACAAGAAAACTTCATAAGAATGAGTGATTGACCAAAATTCCTGGCAAAAGAAATGTTTTGGGGTCAACTAACTCCAAAGACCTACAGACAAATATCATTTGTCTCACAAATGTAGAACAGACAAGAGTTAGTTATCTTACAAATTCGGCATGAACTTTTAAGCTCTTACTGCGATATAGTGCAAACAAATAATAGGTAAATGGACGTGTTTACGAGGATGTACTCAACCGAGGCAGATTTGACCCAATTTAGATAGGAAACTTTCTCCCATATTACTCTCACTATCTAGCCTTTTTGTAAACTTATTTGGGTTCGCCGAATGATGCCCTGTATTCGTTTGGAAGACATGCATTTAGGCGGAAGATTGCGAAGAATAAATTTTGCAAGAGCTGGGGTACAAAAAGGAGAAATCAATAAAATGGAGAAAAGCACTTTTTCTGACCTGTTCGTAGTAAAGCATTTATTTCATTGGAGACCTATGCTATCTGGCTGACTTATTGACTGACTTAAAAGCTGTTAAAAGCGGTACGGATTCTTCAATTGGGGGAGCTTCTTCTTTTGTTATGCTTCACTCCCAGTGGAGCATAGAGCCTTGACCATCCTTTTATATTGGACTCTATTGCGAGATGTTAGGCATACGTCATTCCAAGAATCCAATTGACCACGTTTTAGCAGGTGCATCAACACGACGGCCTCTTCCCTGTGGGTTCCAACGAAGCGCTTATCGAGCAGTGTTGGTATTTGGCCTTTGGAGTGTGTAGTCTATCCATCGCCATTTCCGTTAATATACCTTAATAGAAGCAGGGATTTGTTTTTGTCACGTTAAGTAAATCTTCATTTCTTATGCGGTTCGGCAAAGGTTTGAGGCGTCTATCGTTGGCATTTGTGCGTTTCCAAGTTTCTCAGCCGTAAACAGGATATACTAGACATTCGAGTTGCATATTCGTAACATGGTTGTTGTTGATATTTGCCGAGAATTCCAAATAGCTCTAAGAATGCCAAATGTAGGTTTTGCCTTGCTAATACGCAATACAATAACCCCGTCGGCACCACCTTTTGTAGATAACAAACTTCCAAGATAATTAAAGGTACCTACACTCAGGAAATTATTGCAGTAACTGATTGTATGTTGTTTAGGAAATTTTCGGTTATGTTGTTTTCAAATGAATATTCAATTAAATTTATATGAAAATTGATTTTTAACATATTTATACATTTGTTTAAAAAACAACCAACAAAAAAATATTGAAAATCCGTAACATTTGAAAATATCAGTTGTTTAGTTTTTAAAAATTTTTTCAATTATTGTATCAAATATAATTCGTATTTGTTTAATTATTGGTTTTCCTTAAGTATCTTAGGTTTGCTTATTGAAGAAACTTTTTATAATACTGGACGCCTATCACGGGGTATGGCCTAAGCAAACACCAAACTTTGTTTTGTCTGTTTGGTTTTTTGATGCCTTAAAGGATATAACCTTTTTATGGTTTCGTCTTTTATGTTACGTTAATTACAAAAACAAATGAAAATTGTATGTTTTACGGAAATTTTACGTAGTTTTTTACCATTCAATTTTTTAAAAATAAATGAAAGTTTCCGTTTTTTATACTAAAAATGTAGTTTAAATTTTTGTCAGTAATTTTTTTGAAAACAACTGAATATTCCGTTTTTTAAACTGAAAATGTAGTTTAAATATTTGTCAGTTAAATTTAAATGAAATATTTATTGAATTTGAATAAAAAATCAGTTGACCGGTTTTTAAATGAATATTCATTTATTTCAAATTACATTTTAAGTTAATTTTACTTACATAATATTCTGAGTGTACACATCCAATAACCTCGTTATTCACATTGATGTATGTTGACGGCTTTGCGTCATAGCCTCCTGGTATATTCTTTGTCATGAAAATATTGATTTCTAGGCCAGTAGCCCGAGATTCAACAGTGACAGCTTTAGTATTTTCTTGAAGGTGGCCTGAGTTCTGGCTTAGAAGACTTACGTCATTTGCATATTCCAAGTTCTCGAGTTGTTTAAAGGATGTCCTTTGGATATCGCGTCTATCATTTAAAGCCGTGCGCATTATATTTTCGATGACAAGGACAAAAAGTATATGGGACAATATACTTCCTTGCCTTACTCCAGTAGTGACTTCGTACGGATTTGACAATTTACCCTAGTGTAGGATTTAATATTTAAATTTCAAGTACATTGCAGTCTTTAGAGTCACTGATATTCGATTCCAAATTATTCGACTTAGTATTTTGCTCGAAATTGAAAGAAGTGTTATACCTCAGTAGTTATTGCAGTCTTTAGAGTCACCGTTTTCTAGTATAACTTCATTCCAGAAGGTTGGCAGAGTTTCTTTTGCACATATGCCACAGTCTCGCTGATCCTTCAAAATCGCATAAAAGCATCTCTGCTGAGATATAACAGGGAGAGCTAGTGATATGCTTTTTGATAGCTTCTGTGTTATTTAATACAATGAACTTCATAGTCTATGTAAGTATGAATATCTTCAAATGGCCCTTCTATCGTTGAAATGTGTATAAATTGAAAAAGGGCCTTGATTCGAAGTCATTGCAGATCTCTGGAGTTAGGCGTTTAGCCTGGACGACTAGTAAGATTTCTATGATATTTACATAAGGATGTCGATTTAGATTCGTCAAGATCTTAAAATATAAAACTCTGTCGTAGACACAAACATATTTATTGAAAAACACTTTTTAACAAAACCTTTAAAAATAACATGAAAAATGTTTAATACTTTTTGTATATGGGCGAGCAAAGGCACAAAAAGGGTAAAAACATTTTTTTTGAACCCTAGTTTGTTTTTTGAACTAATGAACTTTAAAATAAAGTACGAATATAGAATAACTTAAAACTATTTTTTGGTACTTTTTCTTGAATTTTTCAAATGCGATTTTGGTACATTTCATGCTGATAGGAAAAATGGGTAAAAAAGAAAAGAAGGTACTTGGAGTTTTTAGAAAATGAAACTATTATTATGTAAAAATGGGGTAAAAACTATTTTGGGTCCTTTTTATCTTTTAAACCAAATGAAAAAAAGCTATGAAATGAAATAATTTAATTAGGTCTAGTAGGTCGTGCCCAGATAGTCTTATTTAAAACGATTTACAAATCGTTAGTTTAATATAGAAAGGCCCTAAGTCGTTTTTCATTCAAATCGCTTCTAAAAACTTTATCTAATATTATTTTGTAAAAATTATTTAATCTTAAAAAACATTGTTATAGCATTAAGTTCTTTAGAGAATTTAGTAAAAAACTGCGTTTAGAAAATTTCGATATCTTCAAAACTTAAGATTTTATTTAGTTTTTTTTCCCTCTCCTGTAATGTAAGAAAAATACTAGTTAGGGCTTTTCTATATTAAAGTAACGAAATATCAATTATATTTTAAAAGAAAAATTTGCACCAAAATTTTCTTTGATGAATTTTATTTAAAAAAAATTATCTCTAAAACAATTTTAAGCCGAAAATGTTTCTAAATACAGCTTTAGCTTTAGACCAAAAAAATTGCACATCTTTTAATAAAAACTTCTTAATTAAAGAATAAATGGAACATTCAATCATTAATATCCAAATTTCATAAATTTATCTAAAAGAATTTAGATATTAACTTTCCTCTCATACTTTTTCCTACACAGTTGGCCATTAAAATGAAATTATTCAAAAATATGATATTTATTAAATGTCAATAACATAAGGGCCCCAAATACTGCAGCACATGCTGATCACTGATGTTTACACAAGTGATAAAATACCAATAAAACACAACAATAAAGTAAAAAGGACATTTACATATTCAGAAAACAGTAAAACAGCCGCAACTCAGCATCAACACAAGTTCAACAACAATAAACAAAATCACAAAAAAAGGACCAATAATGGCAATACTCATCAAAAAACCATTAACCACAATCCACAAACACATACATACGAATAATACGCAGATGATGTCCTGCGTGTGTGTTTGGGCAACGAAATAACTCCAATAAAGACAAACAAACAGCCAATCACTGTAAAAGGACTTTTGATATGAATTTAATGATTTTTGAACTTTTGCTAAAATACTGATATGACTTTTTATTCTTTACTTAAGACCAACGAAGATTCGCACATTGACAGGATAATGAATGGCCATAGGAAAGAAATTACGAATATTGGCAAATGGCGAAAAGTAATTGTTTTGTCATCAGAAGAAAGTAAAAGTTAATCAATCACAACTGAAAATATATTTGGAATATTTGTTTTTTGTTAAAACTAAAACTATGTAGAAATAGTGTGAGAAAAGTCTTTGGTTTCAAAAATAAATTATGATAATGTAATTGCTTTGGTTAAGCCTTAAAGTATAATAAATGAAAATTTATTTTCAAATACAGCACACTTATTTCAAAATTGGAATATCTAATCAGTTTTCCTATAAAATTGTATTATTGTCATAAACTAACGAAAATACAAGAGTTTAAAATCGGTACTAAAAGGAAGTTATTATAGTCTTTAATAGGATAAAGCTAATGTTTGAGATTTAAAACAGTGAATTCAATTTCAGATAACTTGAAGATTTTTGCATGCAAAATTAAAGTTCGTGTTTAAAATTTTCTCAACAAAATTTGATGAGATATTCGGAAAGAAATTTCGTTTTTTTTTAAGGAAACACATTTTAGTATAATAAATATTTTATTCAAAAAGAAAGAGTATTCGCAAATTGATCCCAATCTGTTACACTTATTTATTAATGTAACAGACAATTCGTTGATAAAAAGCCAAAAAATGTTTGCGGAGAAATCAATTCCTTGACTCGTTTCGATGGTTGGTTAGGCCATCTCTTCAAGAGGAGTATCCCTACTTTAAGACAGATCGGAAACTTCGCGTTATTACCTATTTTACAAACACAATCATTAAGAATTATGTTTCTAAACCATAAGTAAAAGCTCAGATTATCGACTGAACAAAACACAAACATTTTTAAGTTTCCATCTTCCTTCACTTAAATATTTTATCAAATTATATATGGGCAAATCCTGCGTGACAGACGATACAGACGGATTTTGTTGTACTTAAATGAATTCCATTGTCGATATACAAGAGATATCTTTGCACAGATTTCAGAGAATAATTAACCCATCGATTATACGATCGAATGGTATTTGTTAATTTGCATACTTGTTTTGGAGGAAAAATATATTCGCTTTCAAAGTGCTGTGGCGGACGCTACATAAAATAGAAGTGACATTTTTTTCAACACGTGTTTCTGTAATTTTCATCAAATCGGTTATAATAATAAAAAAATTGTAAATATATTAAAGATAGAGGAAAATCAGTGGATTTAAAGTTTCCAGTTTCATAAAATTCATAAATGAACTGTTGCGGACGCTACTTGACGATACGGTTTTAAATATGAAATAAATCAGTGCAAATAACGGTGTTATTTGTTCCCGAATTTCATCTTCTTCCTTTTAATTTTCGCGGTTAAAGATGCGATTTTTGGGCACAAGATAATATTTCACAAAACGGCTACATTAATATATTTATTTAAAGTTTTATACTTTCTACATCTTATTTTTCGTCCCAAGAAAAAAAAAAATTTAAAAGCATCAAATTTGCCCCACTGTATGCTTTTTTTAACAGTGTTATTGCTTAATGAATAAGACAGACATGTGTTCGTAAATTTTGTATTTAAAAAATATCATTTTGAAAAAAATATATACTGTGGCGGACGCTACACACTTTCCTTTACATATTATTCTGTAAAATGCTATATTAACATCTATATGTTTTTAGCCTTTACGAACCAAGTTCAATTGGAGAAAGAGAAAAAAATAAAAAAAAAAATCTTTTTTTCTGTGACGGACGCTACATTCTATGAGACCTTTTTTACTTGACGTAATTTTTATCACTCCAATTACTTTTGATGAGGTCTTTTACGTATAATTGTATAAAATTAAGCAGACTTTGAGCCTCTACTGAAATTTGATGACTAAATGGAAGTTTTTGCGATTTTTAGGAACTTATAAAAAACCTATTATTCTAAAAAAAATTATAAAAATTGGAGATGGGGGCAAATAAAGACCTGCCATTCACGAGGAGAGCAATCAAAAATATTATCCATTATATATTCTAAAGGATCAACAAATGGTAAATTTTTTCATAAACACAAATACGTGATTTTGAAAGTTTTAAAATTGTGTCATTGGTTTAACGTTTTTCGGATTTGCCCATATTGGTATTAAAATGTTTACCATGTTTCTTGTAGTAATATGATTTTACACTAGGTGGTTATTTACCTCTTCCCTTTTTTTGTTAATGACCGAAACAAATAATAATCCGAAGGCTGAAAACTGGTAAATATGGTCGGTGTGACATTATATCCCATTTAAGTGACCAAACTTGTATGTGATTTCCCATTTTATTGATGAAAGACTACACATTTTCTGTTGAAGTGCATTAATCTGTTTGTTGAGCCGATTGTAAACGTTGAAAAACGATTTACTTAAAATTCCACCAAACAGATAAAATAACATTTTTTGGTGGATATTGGCTTTCGAAATGCTGTGAGCCGATTAATTTGAGGGAACTATGACTAAGTTGATTAGGACGTCGACTGTACCAGGGTTCGAACCCCAGACATTTTGTAAGTATAAGCACTACAGCTTTAACACGCCACCGATGTAAAAGAAATAAAATTAGATATAGAACAAAAAGCTTAATTTATGTGTCTACCTAGAAACGGATAAGCAGTTACAGGTGAATAATATAAAGTTTTTTCTTCTTCACAAGCATTAAAATTTTTACTATCCCCATTCCAAAGAAGGTATACCAATTCGTATATGTATATTCGTATATGCAATTGTATAGTCAGTATTTGTCTGAGTGTTACTAATATTTTTGATAAGCCTATATCTTGAGCTTCGAGCTAAGGTTTTAGGTCTTCTTAGTTATCATAAACAATTAAATTTAATAAATTTAACCTGAAACCGATTTTATGTGTTGTTTTCTGTAGATTTGCGACACCTAATGATTTATTCAGCGTCAATCTGCCTTTCGGAAAGTGTTACATCTTTGTCATCAAAATTGACGGATTAAAATTCGACAAACTAGATCTTAAATAGACATAAGCCACTTGTCCGCCCTGTGATATTGCAACGATCAGAAAGCTTGGGGGAATTATCATCCATTTTTTTTAATGAAAAAGACCTTAGACTTCCTTTTTTTTCTATCGACTTATACTTCTAAAAGTTAATTATCGTAAGTATTCCGATTAAGGGAAATATTCACAGTAAAAGATAGATAGAAAAGAGGAGGTGTGGCATTGATAAAGCTTAAACTGATTGTCGAGTTGAAGGGGTATATCGAGCCCTTAGATTAAAATGATCGCAAGCGACAGAAAAAATTTTGATCGTAAGCGACAAAAAATCTTAAATAAAGAAAAACGGTGAATGTCTTGGTACATAACATTGTTAAACTTTGTTAGTTTGCTACTTTCGACAAACTAATTAAATAGTTTAGAAGTTATGGTGCAAAGTATTGTATGTGAAGTTTTTAGCTTTACTTCAATAACTTTTAAGCTACCGGGCGGATTGTGGAAATATGCAGAAATCCACCAATGGGTAGTTGAAGTTTCAGACCAATTTTTAAAAACATGTCCACTTTTATCACAGTGGCCTCTACACTGAGCCAAAGTTAAGCACCATTGTATGTAAAAAATATTGGTCCGTATAACTTTCGTAAATATAAACCTATCGAAAAGATTTTTACACATTCGAAAACAATTTACTTAAGAAAGAAAGAAAAATATGCTTACTGTACTACGCTACCTCTAATAGTTTAAGAGATATTTAACGGAATGTCGCTTACGATTATTTAAATGTAAGGGCTCGATATGTTGAGCCATTAATTCAATCGGTAGTCAGTTTAGCATTGCCAGAAGCGCTTTGAAGTTGCAATCCTACACTCAGGAAATTATTACAGTAACTGATTGTATGTTGTTTAGGAAATTTTCGGTTATGTTGTTTTCAAATGAATATTCATTTAAATTTATATGAAAATTGATTTTTAACATATTTATACATTTGTTTAAAAAACAACCTATAAAAAATACTGAAAATCCGTAACATTTGAAAATATCAGTTGTTTAGTTTTTATAAATTTTTTCAATTATTGTATCAAATATAATTCGTATTTATTCAATTATTGGTTTTCCTTAAGTATCTTAGGTTTGCTTACTGAAGAAACTTTTTATAATACTGGACTAGAGCTGCAAAACTATCGATAGTCGCCCCACTCGATAGTTTCGATAGTCGATAGTGGTCACATTCGATAGTTTCGATAGTCTGTCATAAAACTATCGATACTATCGATAGTATCGAATTCTTAAAATTACATGCAGAAACAATTGTTAACTTTAAGTACTAACAAACTAAAATAAATTTAGAGAAAAGACATTACACAAATATCAAATTAATTTTTAATCATTTCATTCATTTTGTCCAATCAACACATCAGATCAAATGCATAGTTTACAGTTCAATTCATTTTGAATAGTTTTTAAAATTGATCATACCAACTTAGAAATCTCCGTCGACTCATATGCACGAACATTGCTAAATATCATAGCCTGATAAAATACACAGTTAACGATTTAATTCAATTTGAGTTATTTTCAGTTGCGCCACCTGACGGAAATTAGTCATACCAACTAAGAAGCCTTCGTCAGCTCTTACGTAATAACTTTGCTAAAGAGTAATTTTCAGTGGTTCCACCTGTCGGAAATTAGTCATACCAACTTAAAAACCTTCGTCGGCTCATTCGCAACAACTTTGCTAAAAACCATAACATGATCAAATACATAGTTTACTATTCTATAAACGTCATACAAACATTCATTTGTTTAAAAGTTATAACATTACCAATTTTTCCCCTTTTTATCCTATTTTCAAAAATGTTCCATATGCATATTTAGTACTTGGTACCATTTGGATCCGGTATATTTTATAAAAACGCAGTCAACATAGTAGTCAATGGTTTATATTACTTCATGAGGTGTTAAGTTATCATTTTATCCCTTTTTACCCATTTTGGACCCCAAAATCAAAAAAGTACCAAATACGTATTCAATATTTTTTTAACATTTATTGATTGCATTACAAAGTTTATTTCAATATTCTTTGGTTTAAAAGATAAGAGTGGCTTAAAAATAGTACCAAACAAACTATTTTCACCCTTATTTACCCAAAAGTACCTGTTCGATTATTTTAACAGCTGTTAAAAATATAACTTAAATTTTGTTTATATGATTATCACTTTAGGAGATATAGCATTTTCGATTTTTCCCCTTTAAACCCACTTAGAGGCAAAGTTTCCAAAAGTTCCTTCTTACTCGACCTATACATCGAAAAAGATACCCACTGTCTAAATTTTATTATTTAAAGATACCCACTGTCTAAATTTTATTAGAATCGTTAGAGCCGTGAGATAGCCATTCTTTATTTATATATATATATATATATATATATATATATATATATATATATATATATATATATATATATATATATATATATATATATATATATATATATATATATATATATATATATATATATACAATTATTGCTCGTTTAAAGATATAAGATAAGATTAAAATCAGCAATCATGTATCGCGTAGGTACCTCCTGGAGTAAACTATTGTATATGGCTTGCCTTTTAATTGTTCAGCTTTCAATTTCTCATAGGCAATAAATAACAATGTTTTTAAAATAGGTTTCAATATTTTTACTTTTAAACTAAATTTGTTTATACAGTCTTGACTAAAACAGGGTTGCACTACAAGATTCAGAGTATGAGCGAAACATGGCAAAATGTCTTTTTTACAATAAATCGCATGCTTTTATCATTGTACTGTTTTTATCAGCAACAAATGATGGTTTTTCCTTTTTCCGTTATACCTGACATTGCTATATTTTCCGCATTGTAATTATACGACGATGACTTTCGATATAAGTAGCCAGTTTTGACCATCTTTTTCTTGAATATATCACTTACACAAGTTAACATTCGCTAAGCTAAAGATATAATTTTAGTCTTATTGACTAATTTCATATTTATTTTGAAAATATCCACCGACACCAAAATTTTTCCGAACAATTAATTTAAAATATGCCGCCAACCTATTTTTGTCGATAGTATCGCTATCGGAAAAAAACAATCGATAGCACACTAAAAATGAAACTATCGATATTATCGATAGTACCATCGATAGTTTTGCAGCTCTATACTGGACGCCTATCACGGGGTATGGCCTAAGCAAACACCAAACTTTGTTTTGTCTGTTTGGTTTTTTGATGCCTTAAAGGATATAACCTTTTTATGGTTTCGTCTTTTCTGTTACGTTAATTACAAAAACAAATGAAAAATCCGTCCATTCATTTTTTTAAAAATAAATGAAAATTTCCGTTTTTTATACTAAAAATGCAGTTTAAATTTTTGTCAGTAATTTTTTTGAAAACAACTGAATATTCCGTTTTTAAAACTGAAAATGTAGCTGAAATATTTGTCAGTTAAATTTAAATGAAATATTTATTGAATTTAAATGAAAAATCAGTTGACCGGTTTTTAAATGAATATTCATTCATTTCAAATTACATTTTAAGTTAATTTTACTTACATAATATTCTGAGTGTAATTGCACTTATAATAATAATTATCAGAGCTAGGAATTTTAGAATTTTGTGGATAGAACCACCTGAAGAGTTCAAGCCATCAGGCTTTGCCTTGGCTTGACATTGATATCGCAAAGATAATAAGGAATGAAGTGCAATGCTGGGTATGGCGTCTAGACTCCAGGACTCCAGAATGACCAATTGATATTTGGCTGCTTAGTTAAAATAAGTTCAAGATCAATTCAGGGGTACCGCAACGCATTGTTCTTTCTCCTAGTCTATTTCTCATATTCATTAATAACCTTCTATAACATGTAAGGGATGTTGGATACCAAACAACGGTTGTGATTGGTAAGCCCAGACTTATCTTGGTTATCTTTTATCTTAACTGTGAACACTGACCTCCTCGTGGTAACACCCGGGAACTACTTTAAGAGAAGTTCAAAAATTCAATTCAAAGACCAAGTAAAGGAAAATCTTCAAAGCTTGTCTACGATGGATTTCTAAAATATGTTCGGCCTTTGACCTTAAATATGCTCGGCCTTTGACCTTAACTTCCAACCGTAACTACTCTTTTGTAGATTACAGTAACATATGTATGCCATTCATATTCATTCAATCATAGACCGATTCCTTTACTGATTGATGTTATGAGGCAAAACATAATTGAATCATTAAATTGCTATCTTGCATAGAATTGACTTTAAGTCACGTAAGTGTTGTATGCTGGCGCATAAATGTACAGCAGATCATTCTACTTCATCTGTTTTCATAGATGGCGTTATTATTTAGGAATTGCATGCTCATGATGTTCTGAACATGAGAATTCAATATGATATTTTTAGGACAAATTTGCAAGTGTCGAAGGAAACATTCAATTGTTTCGAATTTTTAAAACGGTGTAAGAGATACTTCAATCCAACTGATTTTCTGAATATCTACTACATCTATATCCGACTGAAGATGGAATGCAACTCTCACATATGGGCCGGTGCTTTAAAGCGGAGCCGTCCAGCTCTACAGCACAATGTGCAAACTTTTGAGCTTTCACACCGACACACTATGTATGAGCGAGACGCAACTATGTTTGTCCCGCTTACACTTACGTTAAATTGTCTTTTCAAAGTCAGTGCCGCCAGATTAGATTTCTTTGCTCGATTACATAAATAATGCTCGAAAAAGAAAAATTTAAATCTGGCAACACTGACCGTAAGAGCTTTCAAAGCTGTTTACCACAAATACAAATATTAATGTTTGTGTTTTTGGACAAGTCTGCTTTATGTTGGGTTTATATAACTCAAGCGCCTGACGATTGAGTAAAATTAACATGTGTTTTGTTTATTGTAACAAAAACAAAATACATGTAAATTTCACTCAATCATGAGCCGCTTGAGTTATATAAACCCAACATTAAAGTCTATTTTAGAACTTTGGAGAGTGAAAAAAGTGCTCATCGGAGGTTTAACTAATTATATTGATTCACTGAAGCACCGTCTCAATGTAGGATGTGTCACATTGCACGGAAGTTTTTCCTTATAGTTGCAATATAGGAAAATTCAAATTTAATATCCTCAAACAGAACTTCCTCTACTCGTCTCTCCACAACCTATTTGTCTACTTCCAGCACTATGCATAGCATAAGTAAGTGGTCAAGTCCAGAGTGCTGGTACTACTTAAAGAAACTGAGACAGCTTGATAATATTCCGATGTTTCTTCCAACATAAAATTTCCGATACTTACCAATACTCCATCTGCATTAATTTAATTCTTTTAACTTCTGTCAATAAATGACATTTAGAAGAATTTTGTAATCCGTTTGGCATTATACTAAAACACGAAGGGTAGTTTACGCCTGATTGGATACTCTTGATGTTATTCCACAATGATTATGCCAACGTATTTAGTTTCTTCTTTTCTCATTTCCATTTTCTTTAGTTCTTGATTTTTTATTTTTTCTTTGCTTTTGTCAAGTTAACTACAGGCAAAACTGGATAAGCTTTTTTCAACCATAGCATCATGGTATATTATTATCATCATGAGTTGATTTTGCTGTTGTTGGCTGAGACTGCTGCTATAATTTGTTGTATGTTATTGGAGTTGTTGTTGTTGCTATTGCTATTGTAAAGGCCATAACTTTTATGTTCATTAAGTGTGTCTGTGCTAAGACTTGGAAATTGTCTTTTGAATGTTTCAATTACACGCCTTCTTAAGCACTGCATTGCTTTAACATCGTCGTCATCATCAGCGTCATCATCCACACCAACACACTCGTATATGAAAAGTTCAACTTGAGTCGAAAGAATGACAGGGTAGGAAAGCCTTGTGCTAATGTCGGGATACAGGCTTAAAAAGTCTTACAATTTTCAGATACCATCATGGCAGTACATCCAGGAAATGATCGTTTCATTGATTATAGCAACTTGTTGTAGATCTCTGGTTCCACAAAATGTTCTCGGCTTAACAAGAGAGTTTAATAATTCAACGTTCTGTCGATATCGTTCCTTTATTGCTTCGTCTTATAGGTGAAAGCCTGGGGTCACAGATATTATCCTACAATTCTTCTCATAATTTTCACTTGCCCACCCCTGCTCCAATATATGTATTCCTTTTCTATATCTTGAAAATACATAGAAAAACGTTTGAAAAGAAAACAATTCAAAAGCAGATTTATATGAACTCAATAATACCATCTACTACATAAAACTTGTTCCAATTACAACCAATTCGAGCTACGACTTTACTACTAAGGATATCTTTTGCACTGTCTATGTATGTACAATTATCTCTATATACATAATCTTAACATCTTTATGGGTTTTGTTCCTTCTTCCTTTATTAAGAGCTCATTTCTTCTAGTTGGGTTGTAAGTGTTTGTTATGTTTATATGTTTTAAAAAAGACATTTATTGGATAATAGTACAAATTGCCAACATAAAAGCTGAATAATTTACGGCCTTTTTTTCGTTTTTGTGTTTCAATGAATTTAGTTCTACATGTTCATACTACAAATAGTAAAAATAAGGATATTCTAGGCTTGAGTTAGTTTTAGGGATGTGGGGTAAATATTTGTCGTATTTAGTATATGGTTTTATTATGTCACCTAAAATTGTTTTGTCAGGGATAGGGGAAAAAGTGTGCGTCTATTTAGGGCAGAGGTGTAAGAGAATGGCTTAATTGTATCGCAAGATGATATTGTATCTTTTAATGAAAGCTCACATAAGATGATATTGACAATAATCCCGATTTTCACACATTAAAAGCTATTTTAGGAGGAGGTTTGAAAAATTGGTTTATTCTGATCATAAGATGAGGACAATTTAAAAGAAATGTGTATAAATATTGACGTTGAGTTTTGGATATTTTCCCGGTTTTTACTTAGCCTGTGGTTTTGCAATTCTTCTATCAAAAATGTTTAAAAAGATAATTTCCGAATATTAAAGACATCTTTAAAAGTAATTAGCGACAGTATATTTTAGTCTGATCTCTGTTTTTTGGCTTTCTCAACTTGTGCTTTAGTTTTCGTTAATATTCACACACAAAATTTTAAAAATCGATTTTTAATAAAATTTATTTTATTACTTTCCAGGATAACTAGCATTAACTATTTTATGTACATCTTATTTAGTAAAAATTTATTTCAAAATAATAACTATTATTTAATCTAAATAAAAATAAAAGGGTTTCAAATTGCTCCAAGGAAAATCCATTTAAGCAATTTTCCGTAAACCCCAATAAAACATTTAAATTACAATTATTTATGTACATTTACCTTTTTGCCCAGGGCTTATAGTTAAATCATGTACAAATAGTACAAAATTGTACAAATTGTCTTTTCTGAAATCAATGCCATTAGTTATATTGTATCTTAACTAAGTAATCTTTCTAATTTCTTTAATTTATTTAATATATTTTGTAATAAGACCAAAAATACACACAAACACACACACATACACTTCAAAAGTATCCTTAACATATTTGTTGTACAAATTAGTGTAGTGTAAAATCCTTTCAAATAAAACTAAATTATATTTACATACGATCAATAAAACAAATTTGATTTTAATCAATAGAAAATCTCGACATTTTCAAGAAAATTTATTTTCAAACATAAGCAATATAGCACACACACACACATAGATATGTATATATGCAAACAATTTTCATCTTAAGGACCCCTTTATAATATTTCTTCATTTTCTTGTACTAGTCGTCCTTCCTTCGAATTCTTCGAATCTAAAGTGAAATTCATTCAAGTGTATCATAGAGTATTTAACCCAGCTTTTAACAATAAAATTAACTAATACACACAGAAAGTGTAAAAGGACGAACTAGAAGATGCTGAAATATATAAGGAAAAGTTAAAAGTAGTATAAGTATAATAAAACACAACTACAACTATAACAAGTGGAAACTACTGCAACAATAGAGGCTATTAAACTAAGGACTCTATGATGTATATGCTATTTTATACACCCAAACAAATATACTTATATAAGGATATAAATTTCCTTACATTTTTTATGGCTATGTGAGTATGTGCATGTGTGTTTGTCTCTGCTAAAAGATAAAACCAAACAAACTCTTCTTACATTTAAAATAGTGTCCCCAAATTAATGGTTTAAGTCGAAAATGTATTTAGCAAAAGGAAAGAAATTTATCTTAAGTTTGGGAAAAATGTTAAGTGCCAGAGGTGTAAAAGAATAAAATAAATTATTTTGTTTTCTAACTACATGAAGACTGAGTTAGTTATTTTGAATACAAACTTTTGATAAGACACGTGCTTAAGTTAATATGATATTTAGTCGGTCTAGCATTTATTACTAAGTCCAAATATGGACGAAATGTTAATCAATAAGATAAATGATCTAATTAGACGTTTTACTGCAGTGTATTGTACTAAGATCCCCATTTATTACAATTATTTATTATTGTAATAAATAATTTTTCGATAAAACCAAAAAATGTTCATCGACGCGTTTCGATGGTTGGTTAGGCCATCTCTTTTGGAGGATTATGCCTAATTATAGAAAGAGCGAAAAGCACACATTATATCTTATTTGAGAAACAGAATAAATACGAATTATTGTGTCCAATAAATATCAACATAAAGCGATAATTATCTTCTGAACAGAAACACACTACATTTTTCAGTTTTATCTTTTCTTTATTTCCCACACTTTTGTTGTTGCTTTTTTGGCGACTTAGACAAAAGTGCTATAAAGAGGATTAAAAAAAGAATGATTTAAATTGGTTCAAATCTATAAGGATCATCTATATTCCAAAGGACTTTTTTATACCAATCGATTTAGAAAGTGATTCTGAGTCTATCGGTATAATTAAGGCGACTTTCAAGCCTTTAAAATAAATATTAACAATGCAAACAAATAATGGTCAAATATTTTAGAAAAGAGTGTCCCGAAAAATAAAAGTTATGTTTTTTAAACCCATACCTCCTAATCTTTTTTCGTATGACGCCATGCTGCTATCATCGCAAAGAACCATGGTCCCATTTGTAAGAGGAAAATGGAAGTATTTTTGTTTTAGAGAAATTCCAAAAAATATAATAGATTCTAAAACAGAACTAAAACTGTTTTCATTTAAGTCATAATCAAATATTCAAGGTGTAGTTTTGGACTTGCAATTTTCACCCCAAAATTCTTGTCCTTTACGACGTTTCCGAGGATATGCAGCAAAAAAAAAAAAAAATATATATATTTTAGAAAACAATTAAGAATGTTATATTCTTATATACCCACCATCAAATTTAGAAACGTATCTTATAAATCTACGAGGGTGCAGCAGATTCAAAATATAGACAGACAGACAGACAGACAGACAGAGAGACGGACAGATAGATATAAAGACAGACAGCCAGCCAGCCAGCCAGACAGACAGACAGACAGTTAGACAGACAGACAGCCAGCCAGCCAGCCAGACAGACAGACAGACAGACAGGCAGGCAGACAGACAGACAGACAGACAGATAGACAGACAGACAGACAGACAGACAGACAGACAGACAGACAGACAGACAGACAGACAGACAGACAGACAGACAGACAGACAGACAGACAGACAGACAGACAGACAGACAGACAGACAGACAGACAGACAGACAGACAGACAGACAGACAGACAGACAGACAGACAGACAGACAGACAGACAGACAGACAGACAGACAGACAGACATACAGACAGAAAGACAGACAGACAGACAGGCAGGCAGACAGACAGACAGACAGACAGACAGACAGACAGACAGACAGACAGACAGACAGACAGACAGACAGACAGTTAGATAGACAGACAGACAGACAGACAGACAGACAGACAGACAGACAGACAGACAGACAGACAGACAGATAGACAGACAGACAGACAGACAGACAGACAGACAGACAGACAGACAGACAGACAGACAGACAGACAGACAGACAGACAGACGGACAGACAGACAGACAGACAGACAGACAGACAGACAGACAGACAGACAGACAGACACACACACAGACAGACAGACATATCGCTAAAGGTTGTTAGACTCTAAATATTTTACCAAATGGTTAACCACACTCTCTATTGCATTGGAAACGGCTAAAGAAATAGCTCTATAGGAAGGGAATAGGGTTCTAAATAAGTGCTTTAAAAATCTGTGATTACTGTACAAGATTTTAAAGAATATTTACCCAGCCGTACTGTTCGCAAGTCGAATTTACTTCCCGCAGAAGTTTTCCCACATTCAAATCAAATGTCCACAAATGGTACTCCTTCTATCCTCCTTCCCATAACCTATTTCCCTAGTTCCAACACAATGCGTTCCATTAGTAGGGGTTATCCCCTGAGTGCTGGTTCTAAATTAAAAAAAAAACAAGTAAGAAAGTGTTATAGTCGGTCAAGCCCGACCATACGATACTCTTCACCACTAAGGTCGAAGGTTTTTTTTCCTGTATAAAGATAAATATTTGCTAAATTTTGCCATCATACAAACATATTCTCAAAACTTATACATTTAAGCTGTTTGGACTTATATGAGAGCTAGGTTCAAATATGGACCGATTATTTCGAAATTTTGTAAGTTGATTACAAGTTATTACAAAAATTATGTGTGCAAAAAATAAACTTAAAATTCTTATTATCTTCGGATTTACGAGCGTTTTAGTGAATTTTGTCTCATTTAGTGCGTTTTGAGAAAAGAGTTTGTATGGGAGCTATGGTCAAATGTGGACCTATTTCAACAAAATTTGGTATAGTGATTTAAGTTTATAAAACAGCATTTGTTATAAATTTCATGAAAAATATTGATTTTTGTGGCCAATATATCGATTCCAGGAAGTGGGACCTATGGGAGGTACCATAAATAATGGACCGATTTTGACGAATTTCAATAGTCATGATCCCATTATCAAAAAAATGATCTGTGTTAAATTTCATCAAATTATCTTAAGAATTGTGACCTGTAGTTTGATTACAAGGTTTAAATTGGGGTCCAGCCAGCCAGACGGACGGACGGACGGACGGACATCGCTAAATCGATTCAGATTATAAGCCTATTGGTATACTAAAAGATGGGTCTAAGACAAATATTTCTATGCGTTACATACATCAGCACAAACTTAAAGTACCCTTTCCACCTATGGTGGTGAAGGGTATAAAAATGTCGACTACTAAGCATATCATATCATATTCTAGCTGGGTTCAATTCCCGGTCACGGCATCATCAATTTCTGTAATTATAAATTTCTATTAAAAATATTTATTATGATAGAAATATAAAAAATGCTTTACTTCTCCTTTTCACTACCTTTCGCTTTTCTACTATCTCCTTTTGTTTAATAGTTCTGATAAATTGGCCAACAATTTTGTCACACATTATTAGTTTTAGGAAATGAATCGAAATTTATGCAGAAAGCTAAGCATACAGTTTTATTCTTAGAACTAGATATTCCAATTTTTCTTTAGTATAATAATACAAAATCTGGTCTCTTCTTTTTATTACATTATATTTTTTTATTTGGCAAAATATGCAATGATATGCAGATTCTTTATGTACTGTACTAAAATAAAGACTTTAGCGTTTAATTTTAGATATAATTTGCAATTATATCCTACATTTCCTCAAATATATGCTAGTTTAAACTTTTGCCATTTTAAATTGACTAATCTTACCCTTTGTAATGCTCAAATATCCCTTAAAGGAATTATACTGAAAAACTATTTACAATTTATTGTTATTAGTGGGTGTTTCCCTCTTTTGACCTTTTCCCCACAAAACCACTATAAAATATAGAAAATTTACTTTAAAATTATAATAAAGTTTTATGCATAATCAATTACAAACTGAGTATTATTTGTTTAATAGATTTAATTTAAATACCAGCAAGCAACCACCTTTTAGGCTCATGTTTGAATAATTTTGTATATGTTTGCATAATTTTGTGTTAATTTTTCATAAAACTAAATAAATCACTTGAAAAATCCACAATTAATAAATGACCTGGAAAATTTCTAAAAATTTTAAAATTTCAATAAAACAACAAAAATAATGCCATAATAATGCGAGTAATAATAAATTTAGAAAAATCTAAATTCTAAAACACAATAGACAAGTAATGTAACGTAATAACCTCTGGATCGGATGGATAACTATTTAAATAAATGACCAACATATTCAAAATCTATGAAAAATAGGTAGAAAATAATAATAACAGAATTAACCACTAAAATTTTATAAATCAATTCAATTTTTCGATATGCAATTTAGGCATATGTTGTAAATACAAATATACAAGTTTAGATATGTACGAGTATGTGTGTTGAAAGGATGAGCTAGGATTTTTCTATTCTAAAGATCAAAAATCACCATAACACTTGAGTAAATTAAATAGAAAATTGGAAATATGCAGATGTGGATTTAAATGTCAAGTGCTGGAAGTAGCCAGTTGGAAAAGAAATTGCTGAAGGTATGAGTTTAGCGAAGAATATCTACAAATGAGATAATATCCAAACACAGGGAAAATCGATTCTTATTTGATTAAATCTTCCATAATAGAACTTATATAAACATTTACTAAACGCTAAAATTCGCTATCAATCTGTCCATATTGGAGCTTCAATATAACTTCACTACCAAAATTATATATCATAAGAGGTTTACAATTTATGTTTAGAAATAAGAAAAAAATGAAAAAATATTTATAGTTGCGTGACCGGGGATCGAACTCAGGCTTAAAAAGATATCTTATGTTTAGTAGTCGGCATGCTAACCCACTTAGCTATAGCACCCACTATCTATGAGCGTTAAATAGTATTCCAAGAATAACATCATAGGAGTAACCTTTTTGATCATCTAACTGTGCAAAATCTGTCTGCCAAAATATAAAATAACTATCGAATTTCAGGCCCTTAAATGTTTGATTTTTAATGAATATGCTTTTTGTTATTGTATTTTTAAACAGTAAGTTTAAAAGTCTCCTTCGACTAGTTTTTTAATCGCGGAGACGACAAGTCGTTTTTTGGTCTTCCGAACTGGCCAAAAAAGACTCATTTGGGTGATTTTTCAAAAAAATTCCCAGTCAGCATTTAGAAGATTAATCTTTTAAATGACTGGGAATTTTATATCGAAATATTTTCGATAATAAATTTTTCATCGAAAAATTTTATATCAAAAACTTTCTATAAAAAATTTTAATAACGAAAATTTTCTTTAAAAAATTTTATATCGAATATTTTCTTTAAAAAATTTTATATTGAAAATTTTATATGGTAAATTTTCGTTGATAGCAATAAATTGTTTTCCTGTAATAAAATTGATACCGAAAATTTTCTATGAAAAATTTGACATCGAAAATTTTCTATGAAAAATTTGACATCGAAAATTTTCTATAAAAAATTTGACATCGAAAATGTTCTATAAAAAATTTTATATTAGAAATTATACATCAAAAAATTTATATTGAAAATTTTACATAAAAAAAATATATAAGATTTTTTATAGAATATTTTCATATACATTTTTATTGAAAATATTCTATAAAAATTATTATATAGAAAATTTTTTCTAAATTATGTCGAAAATTTTCTATAAAAAATTTGATATCGAAAATTTCAAATGAAAATTTTTCTATAGAAAATTTTCTATGAAAAATTTGATAACGAAAATTTTCATTAAAAAATTTAATATCGAAAATTTTCTATAAATAATTACATACCGAATTTTTTTTTTTTTTTTAATTTAATATCAAAAATTTTCTATAAAAAATTTTATTTCAAATATTTTCCATAAAAATTTTATATCAAAAACTTTCGGTAAAAAAATTTTATATCGACAATTTTCTATAAAAAATTTTATGGCAAAAATTTTATATCGAACATTTTCTATAAAAAAATTTATATCGCAAATTTTCTATAAAAAATTTTATATTAAAAATTTTACATCAAATATTTTTATTGAAAATTTTACATCAACAATTTTTTATAAAAAATTTTATCAGTAAATTGGTCCGTTACATTAATAAATAAATGTAACAGAATTGGGATCAAATGCGAATAGTCATTATTTTTATAGAATTTTATATCGAAAATTTTCGATGAAAATTTTATATCGAAAATATTTATAGAAAATTCTATATCGAAAATTTTCTATAAAAAATTTGATAACGAAAATTTTCATTAAAAAATTTAATATCGAAAATTTTCTATGAATAATTTTATACCGAAAAATTTTTTTTTAAAAATTTAATATCAAAAATTTTCTCTAAAAAAAATTATTTCGAATATTTTCTATAAAAGTTTTATATCAAAAACTGTCGGAAAAAAATGTTTATATCGACAATTTTCTATAAAAAATTTTGTGGCAAAAATTTTATATCGAACATTAACTATAAAAAATTTTATATCGCAAATTTTCTGTACAAAATTTTTCTATAAAAGATTTTATATTAAAAATTTTACATCAAAAAATTTATATTAAAAATTTTACATCAACAATTTTTTATAAAAAATTTTATTAGTAAATTGGTCTGTTACATTAATAAAAAAATGTAACAGAATTGGGATCAAATGCGAATAGTCATTCTTTTTAAAAAATTTTATATCGAAAATTTTCTATGAAAGTTTTATATCGAAAATATCTATAAAAAATTCTATATCGAAAATTTTCTATAAAAATTTGTATATAGATAATTTTCTATTTAAAAATTTTGAGCGAAAATTTTCTATAAAAAAATATTTGTCAAAAATTTTCTATAAAATGATGTATACCGAAAGTTTTCTATAAAAAAATTTTATTACACAAATTTTCGATATAAAATTTTGTAAATTTTTCTATAAAAACTTTTATATCGAAAGTTTTTTATAAAAAATTTTATATCGCAAATTTTCTATACAAAATTTGACATCGAAAATTTTCTAGAAAAAATTTATATGATTTTATATTTAGAGGTATAGAACTTCGAATTGAAATAAAACACAAGAAAATCGTTTTAATGTCCATCAATTTGGCTTTATTGGAAGGATAATTTTATGCCATTAATGTTTAAATATGATTTCGGGCATGTGGCCGCCGCGGCTGGCTCGAATAAAGCCAATTCTACAGGTCCAATTTTCAACTACTTTTTCGAGCATATGGGGCCGTATGTTGGCAATAACGCCACGAATGTTGGCTTCCAAGTCCCCTAACGTTTCTGGTTTGTTGGCGTAGACGAGCGACTTCACATATCCCCAAAGAAAATAATCCAGTGGTGTCAAATCGCACGATCTTGGTGGCCAATTGACAGGTCCATTCCGCGAAATTATGCGCTCATCGAATGTTTCCTTCAATAAATCAATTGTGACGTGCGCTGTGTGGCATGTAGCGCCGTCTTTTTGGAACCACAACTCATCCACATTCATGCTATCCAATTGGGGAACAAAATAGTCGGTTATCATGGCTCTATACCGGTCTCCATTTATGGTAACTGACTCTCCAGCATTATTTCGGAAGAAGTATGGCCCAATGACTCCACCAGCCCATAGAGCACAGATGTAATGGCGTCTCAAGGGTCTCATGTGGATTCTCTTCACTCCAAATGCGGCAATTTTGCTTGTTGACGTAGCCATTCAACCAAAACTGAGCCTCATCACTGAACAAAATTTTGCGATGAAAATCAGCATCGAGATCAATCTCATTTTCGGCCCATACACCAAAATCACGACGCATTGCATGGTCTCGCGGCTTTAATACTTGCACAAGCTGGATCTTGTAAGGTCGCAAGCCAAGATCTTTGCGCAAAATCTTCCATTAAGTTGATGGACAAAGCTCCAATTGCTGTGCACGGTGGCGAATCGATTCATTCGGGTCCTCTTCAACACTTTGCTCTACAGCGGCAATTGTTTCTTCGGATGCGTATTATCACATAGAGTAAACGTAGTGCGGAAACGATCCATGGTTAACCGAATTAATTGCTCTGATGGACGATTATGTAGACCATAAAATGGACGGAGCTTGCGGTAAACTTCGCGAACTGAACCATTATTTTCGAAATAAATTTGCACGATTTGCAAGCGTTGTTCTTTTGTCAACCTATTCATGATAAAATGGCAAACCAAACTAAATATTAATCACTTGACAGCTGACAAAATGGCCGCCAGTTAAAAAAGTGATGCCAACTTAAAGTTCTATACCTTAATAAAAAACATCAAAAAATTTATATTGAAAATTTAACATCAAAAATTTTCTATAAAAAATTTTACATCGAAAATTTTCTATAAAAAATTGTATATCGAATATTTTCTATAAAAAATTGTATATCGAAAATTTTCTATAAAAAATATTTATACCGAAAAATTTCTATAAAAAATTTTATTCCGAAAATTTTATATCAAAAATATTCGATAAAAAATTTTATATCGAAAATTTTCTAAAAAAAATTTTATTACAAAAATTTTCTATACAAAATTTGACATCGAAAAGTTTCTATAAAAAATTTAATATTAAAAATTTTACATAAAAAAATTAATATTGAAAATTTAATTTTAAATCGATAATTTTCTATATTAATTTTTATATCGAAAATTTCGGACATCGCTCTGTGCTGTGGTAGGCAGTATAGGTTTTCAGCCCTAGATGAGTTCATTGACAAACTCTTGTTATGTCAGCGTCACGATTTAATTTCAGTTTTTCGACATAATTTTTATATTCCCAATTAAGAAACCTTGAAAAAGATAATCCTTTCTAATTTCCTACTTGACCTTTTTATCTAAATACCAAGAATTTCCCCCCATCCTGTCATTGTGGTAATAAATAAATCAATCAATAAATAGATTCCGAAGAATTTGAAATTGAGAAAACAATTACAAAAGAATATTCTATATGTATGTGTATTTCTCTAAAAATCTAAAGTTAATTGAATAATGGTCACAGTGGATCCTAAAGAACTAGACTCTACAATCCAGTCATCCATTTACTCACTCTTGACTTAAATAGATAATATGCTAATATTAACAAATTGTGGTTATTTACCGAGTTCGGCCTACATGAACATTGAGATACCCACAATCAATACAAATGATTGGTCTTCTTTTGCTCTTGTTGTTGTGGGTTGGTTGGTTGCTATTGAATTCTTACTTAGGTATCATCACTATCTATGTTATTTTGGGTATATAATTGTTAAACCAAATGTTGTCATCTTCAATTTCAAATTCAATTATAAAATCCGTAAATTGCCATGAGTGAACAAATAAAATGAAATTTGTATCTCTGGCTTTTAAGATGAACTGTGCACAGTGGGTTCGTAGAAAATAGAAATAATTTCTACACTCAATTTAATCCACAGAAATGAGCTCTGGAAAAGAACAAGTGCTTTGCAAATATAAATGGAACAAGGGTCTAATCTCTAATTAAAACACATGCCATAGTAATAGGGAAAAACAGTGTTGGTATCTCACTATGCGATGATGTTCCGGACAGTTGTTGAAGTTTGATAACCTTATGTAACCAATCATCATTTTCATCACAAGATTATGTGTTATCACACAATATTGCCTTCCTATTCGAATATTTTATTAAGATTCCGCTTTACCATTTCATGCATGTGTTGCCTCATGGCCCCAATCTTCAAAAGGCTTGTTATATAATTAAATGGCAAATGGCTGTCATCTGCTAAAGAGTTGAATGTTTCATCTTAAAAGTCATTTAGAAACATAGGAAATCGGATAGGATAAAGAAGCTAACATTAACAATCTGGACCGGTTGAACAATAAGTATTCAAATCTCTAAAACTTCAAAAATATACATACATTGGAGTGTCCCAGAAAAACTGAAAGTCGATGTTGGGGGTACATTTTATCCCAATAATCCAAATACAAAATTTCATTCAGATCAGATATCGGGAAAGCGAGCCGACTTGACGCCAAAGTTTGGCGTTATATGGGAAAACTGAGGGTTTTTCTTTAGATTTCTTCAAAATGTTTCTACTTTGAATATGTTTTTAAAAACATTTTTAACAGCATGCTATAGATAACAATAAGCTTTGCAACGAGATATAAGACATTAATATCGGTTGAAAGATTTCCTAATTATTAAGGGTTTCCCAAAATATTTTACATCTTTGAGGACGCTCCTGAACATATGCAATAAAAAAAATTATTATTTTCAATAAATTTTAAAAAGTTTGACTGGTTTTACTTTTTTGAGACCTCAAGTTATTTAATTATCCTTCTTTGTTGCAATGGGCTTACGTTAAGTCACTTTTGCATAGGACGAAAAAAAATATTTTTTTCATACCGTTTTCAAAACTGCTTTTTTGTTTTTTTGAATAGTTTGTTAAACGAATTTGAAAAAACTAAAAAAAAAGTTCCAGAGTGTTAGTAAAAACACCCAGCAAAATAGTACAAGGAAGGAATTAAATCGATATCTCTAACAGCTTAGCCGTACCTGCGACTTAAAGTCAAAGAATTTGGACAAAAACCCAATTTTTCACCAAAGTTATAAAAAACAGAACTATAATTATTATTGTTTCGATGTTTAGAAATATATATGTGAACTTTGGTTGAAATCGGATATTATTAACCCTATTATCACCAGGGTCAAAAGTAAAATTTTTAAGACATTATTTTTTTTTAAATAGGCACTAAAAACTACATGTTTTTGTTATTATATTTGAATAAAAATTCGACAAATCGTTCAAAGAAGCCTTAATTACATTTTTATACAAATTAACCCTTGTGTACCCATAGGCTCCAAATGGTTCAAGTTTTAAATTGACAAATAACTACTTATATACGTATATATGCGTGCTAAAATATACTTCCAAAATTTTCTTTCTGTCATATGTTTTAAAAATTAACCCTTAAATAAAAAGTAAATTTTTAAAAAATTTCCTATAAAAAGTAATTTTTTGAAAAATTTCCTATAAAAAGTAAATTTTTGAAAAACTTCCTATAAAAAGTAAATTTTTGAAAAAATTCCTATAAAAGCAAATTTTTGAAAAATTTCCTAAAAAAAGTAAATTTTTGTAAAATTTCCCATAAAAATTAAATTTTTAAAAAATTTCGTATAAAAATTAAATTTTTGAAAAATTTCCTGTAAAAAATAAATTTCTGAAAAATTTCCTATAAAAAGCTAATTTTTGAAAAATTTCCTATGAAAAGTAAATTTTTGAAAAATTTCCTAAAAAAGTAAATTTTTGAAAAATTTCATAAAAAAAGTAAATTTTTGAAAAATTTCATAAAAAAAAGTAAATTTCTGAAAAATTTCCTATAAAAAGTAAATTTTTGAAAAATTTCCTATAAAAAGTAAATTTTTGAAAAATTTCCTATAAAAAGTAAATTTTTGAAAAATTTCCTATAAAAAGTAAATTTTTGAAAAATTTCCTATAAAATGTAAATTTTTGAAAAATATCCTATAAAAAGTAAATTTTTGAAAAATTTCCTATAAAAGGTAAATTTTTTGAAAAATTTCCTATAAAAAGTAAATTTTTGAAAAATTTCTATAAAAAGTAAATTTTTGAAAAAAATACCTATAAAAAGTAAATTTTTGAAAAAAATACCTATAAAAAGTAAATTTTTGAAAAAATACCTATGAAATGTAAATTTTTGAAAAATTTCCTATAAAAAGTAAATTTTTGAAAAATTTCCTATAAAAAGTAAATTTTTGAAAAATTTCCTATAAAAAGTAAATTTTTGAAAAATTTCCCATGAAAAGTAAATTTTTGAAAAATTTCCTAAAAAAGTAAATTTTTGAAAAATTTCCTAAAATAGTAAATTTTTGAAAAATTTCCTAAAAAACTAAATTTTTGAAAAATTTAATAAAAAAAGTAAATTTTTGAAAAATTTTCTATAAAATGTAAATTTTTGAAAAACTTTCTATAAAAAGTAAATTTTTTAAAAATTTCCTTTAAAAAGTAAATTTTTTAAAAATTTCCTTTAAAAAGTAAATTTTTGAAAAATTTCCTATAAAAAGTAAATTTTTGAAAACTTTCCTATAAAAAGCAAATTTTTGAAAAATTTCCCATGAAAAGTAAATTTTTAAAAAATTTCCTATAAAAAGTAAATTTTTGAAAAATTTCCTATAAAAAGTAAATTTTTGAAAAATTTCCTATAAAATGTAAATTTTTTAAAAAATTTGTATAAAAGGATTTTAGAGGTGCCTAATCTATTCAAGAACATTCCGATGAATGAAACCAATTTTACCAACCAAACAATTTGAAATTTTTAAAAAATTGACTTTTTATAGAAAATTTTTAAAATATTTAGTTTTTTAAGAAATTTTTCAAGAATTTACTTTTTAAGCAATTTTTCAAAAATTTACTTTTTATAAGGAATTTTTTCGAAAATTTACTTTTTATAGGATCAATTTTTTTTAAATTTACTTTCTATAGGAAATTTTTTAAAAATTTACTTTTTATAGGAAATTTGGGGTCATTTGGTACAACGACTTTCAGTTTTTCTGGGACACTCTAACTTACATGTATAAAAAATCAATCAAACATAATTGTTACATCCATATGTTTAATCAAAACTAATATCAAGTTTTATTTGAATGACCTGAAATAAATATATACCTTCTAATGATATTTTATACAAATTGTAATTATAATTTTACAACCCTGATATTCCCACATTTACAAGGCAAACGTTGTGATGCTTCTCTTATACATACAAGATTGACCCCTAAGAAGGTTTGCTTGATACTTATTGCAATACGAGTATATGTTTCAATGAACAGCCAAGGGGTCATCTATTCCCCTTAGAGACAATAAATTGAATTATTTTTCGAATTTGTAACCGCAACAGGAGGAGGGTGTTCAATAATGTCTAATAATGCATTCCTATTTCTATGACTGTAAGTACGAATTTGTGAACTTGTTACGGCATTTAAGGGCAATTTTTCAATTATTGTTTTAGCACCAACTCTACACTTCGTTGGACAGTTTGCAAAAACAACTTCCCTTTTCAACACACACTTTATTAGATCCTTTAAGGACAAATGTCGCAGTTATTTCCGTAGGCTTTGAAATCCCCTCTTGACCATTGTAACTGAGTAGACAATTATAGATTAGTACCATTTGTTTTGTGTTTCGTTTGATTTGTATTTTGTTCATATTAAATTTCTGAATGATTTCTTGTGGCGAATTTAGCCGGTAATAGAATGTAACGACTTTGATTCTAACGAGAAAATATCAAATGTCAGTGGGAGAGAAAATTAAGATTTATGGGGTTTTTTGGAAAAGTAATGGTTTGTTTTATAATTAGATGTATTATTAGATTAGTTTGAAATGATTGTGAAGAATATGTTTTGTAAAATTTAAATTGATTGAAATGGGTATTGATTACATCTGATGATTTGGAATTTGATAAGAATTTCGAACTTATATTTAATGATTTAGGATCAATAATCGGGCAAAGGTTCGTTTCTAAAACATAATATTTTGTAGTTCGAATATTTTGTAGTTCCAGAGTCTGATACTTTGCTTAATAGGTAAACTTGATTATCACGAAATTTTATATCAGGAGGGAGACTTGTTAATAAGAAAAAATACAAATTAAGAAAAAAAAATAAAATTGTCAGCAGCAATCCGACAATTCCCAAAAAAATTTTGAAAATCTCTAAAAACTATTTTTTTAGTTTTTTTTATGAATATTTCTCTTAATAAATCTGGGGTGCAAAAATGATTTGCACAGGATAATAATAACATACAAAAATATAAAAAACTTGTTTTGAATTTTTAATTCTAGCTTTGCGATTGGAAAAAATTAGGCATAAAGTGAGAAACAGTGTAAAAAATTGGTACTTTTTAAGAGGCTTTAGCATGAAGACGAAATCAAATTTAGGACAATAGTTCCATTTATAGCTTTCCTTATTAAGTTCTCTTTTTAAAAATTTTAAATATTGTTCATGTTTCTTAAAAAGTTTTTCTTATATCTCAAAAAGAATGCTATCACTTTTTTTGACTGAAAAACGACAAAAACTTAACTTTTTTGAAAACATTTAATTTTCGATCGGCTAAAAATTGTCCATCAATTTTTTTGAGTGTGGTTTATACACTTAGAAATAAAATGAAATAAATTTCGCAAAAATCGGGGAAAAAACTCAATCCAATATTAGAAAAATTCTAGGCCTAAGTCGTCAAACATTTGAAATTTTTTATTTCAAAGTCGAATATCTCAAAAACTATAGATAATAAATCATACGTGTAGCGATGTTTTGAAGATGTCATCTAGCAGGTTTTCTATATACAAAAATATTTTTTTTTAAGTTTAACTGTAGTGTATTGCACTAAGATCCCAATTTAGTACATTTTTTATTATTGTAATAAATAGTTTTTTGATAAAACCAAAAAAAATGTTGGTTTCCTCGACGCGTTTCTGTGGTTGGTTAAGCCATCTTCTTCAGGAGGACTATCCCTTATTCTAAACAGAGCAAAAACCACACATCATATCTTTTTTGAGGGACAGAATAAATACGAATTATTGTGTCCAACAAATATTAACATGAAGCAATGATTATCATCTGAACAGAAACACACAACATTTTTTAGTTTATTTATAATGTGTGTGTTGTGTATATCTGTTCAGATGACAATCATCGCTTTATGTAAATATTTGTTGGACACAATAATTCGTATTTATTCTGTCCCTCATATAAGACTTTTTTTTGGTTTTATCAAAAATCTATTTATTACAATAACAAATATTTGTAATAAATTGGGATCTTAGTGCAATACACTACAGTAAAACTTTTTAATAAAATGTTTGATGTCCCAAAATTTTTGAAAACCCTTTTTTATCGGATCTAAAATGTGACTTCTATATCATTTTAAATTTTCGAAAAAAAACCGAGGTGCCCTACTTAGAGGGTATATAGCTCTCCTCCTGATGAATCTACTGACTCCAAACTCTAAACTTAAACAATTTAGCTTACGGTTTAAAAGTTTTTGCAATTTTATGATAATTGAGCTTACAGTTTAAAAGTTTTTGCAATTTCATGATAATTGAGCTTTGTGCCAATCGACTGGACCATTTCGTGAGATAATACGTTCTCCAAACTTGGTTTTCAATAAATTGATTGTGACATTCGGCATGTGGCTTGTGGTGCCGTCCTGTTGGAACCACATGTCTAGAAGTCTATATCATCCAATTGGAGCCAAAAATATTCGGTTATCATTGAACGGTAGCGATTCCTGTTTAAAATTAAGTGCCGGTCTTGATTATCTCGAAAGAAGTACGGCCCAATGACGCCGCCGGCTCATAAGCCGCATCCAACCATAATTTTTTCGGGATTGCTGCCTGACCGGTAACGCATATTATATTTATTCAGCCAGAAATGAGCCTCATCGCTGAAGATGATTTGTCTCTTAACGTTGAGACTCCGAAAGTAAATTTTAGTAAATTTGACTCTTTGTTGGCTCTTATATCTTTCCATCCACCTTATTGTCAAAAGAGCAGCAAGAAATATGGCGTCGTCTGCTATCCCTGTCGATGTGCATTTGTAGCGCTCTTATTGAAAAACACGATGCATGGAAAAACAAGCAAAGTGTGAAATTGCCTACGGAGTCCATAATATCGGGAATTGTTATATGATAACAAGAGTTGGGGACTATTTGTGGTATATTTGTTGTTATGAATAACCAACCATCAAACCGAATTTCTTGAAAATTTCATAATATGTATGAGATATAATGAAGTTGAAATATACCAGATTTTTTTGGAATCAGAAGAGGCCGTGACCCTCCCATGTGAGACAAATACTTCTTAATATATTTAATATTGTTACATTTTTCCTTTAAAAACGTGGATGAATTCTTTTTGCAAAAAACCGAAAACAAAATTAAAACACTTTATGTCGTTTTTACAAAGTTATATTTTTATTAACTTTAGAGTTATTACTTTAAACACAGTTCACAAAATCGCTTTACAAATATTCTTAGTCTCACTGTTCTCTTATACGCGTCTCAATTAAAACTGTTCCCACAATATTCGTCCATCAGCCTTATATAGTAGAGAAGAGAGTTTCTAGCAATTTCTGCAGACTTAAACAAGAGATTACACTAAAAATGTGGCTTACGAAAGTTCATGCATGTTCCAATACATTCTTACATGATCAAGAACACGCTCATACATACGTTGTACAAATGGATTACCCGAAGTTAACAGTAACAGAGAGAGAATGTAGATAAAAAATAAAAATGTTGCTACGCATACTCTTTACAGCAAATAAGAGAAACATGTTGCTCTGCTTATAGACATAAACAGAATAACAACAATATCAACAGAAAAATTCTACAAAACTAGGGGAATAATTAAAAGCTGTGTACTTTGCATAATGGGGCGGATAACTTAAAAATTCGTGACAATATAAAATAAAATTTTTCTGCAGAATAACTCCCAAATCGTTGATCTCATAAAAACTTGCGTTATCACGCTTAATGACAATTGTTTAAATGTATTTTTCAATAAAATTTAAGAGGTCGTTTTAAAAATATGGTTAACTAACTGGGGGATACGGGTCTTGTTTTTTGGTCTTTTATCATAAAGTGTTGTTGCAATTGTTTAATTCAGGAAAGTACAAATGAAATTAAAAAATGTTCGGGAAATTTTTCACATTTGCGGCTACCTAAATGCGTTAAGAATCATTCATAGGATATTCATATGTTGTAGAAAGTTGTTTAAAAAGATCTTAAGTACATTTTTGTTGTTGATGGTTTCCTTAAATTTTGAACGGTTTGCTACCTACGGACCTGAACAGGAGAAAAAAGCTAAAAAAATATATTTTTTAAGTTTTTGTGATTTTGATCTTTAAGATTAATTTCTTTTGATTGTATATGTACACAATATGTTCTTTGTGGCAAGAGCTACGACTTTGCCCCAAAGAGTGAATCAAAATTCCGAATGGTTTCTAAGATATGAGTCTGAGAAAATTTTTACTTTTTTGCAAAATTGACACAGAGGCCCTTTTCTTTTGGGGACCCTACAAAAGGAGGATATGTTTGGGCAAAACTAGGAGACACGGACCTTGTTTGGTATTTTATCAAGTAGTGGTGTTAACCATGTACTGACTATTTTTCCATGATCAAAAAAATTACATACAGTGTAATTTATTGAAAACTTTACAAAACAATTTAATCTAAAGTTTTAAACCCTTTAGGCTGAACGTTTAAAGAATGTTCAATATGTATTTACATTTAATAGATTTTCGTATTTATTGTTCGTTCAATAACTTAAATCTCAACAATTGAAATTTTTGCAAAGAAAACCCCGCCTTAGGGCAAGGGTTAAGTGGTGGTTGATTTAACTGAAAGTAAAATAGAATTAAGGTACAAGTTGTAGCTAATGAACATTTATTACCTTGTAATACAATAATGATTTTTAATTGTTTTGTATGTGTTTTTTTTAATTGTACTTTTAATTTATGTCAATATGTAAACATTTTTTGTATTGTTAAAAAATTGTGTATGCTTTCGACTGTTTACAAAAATTGAGTGTTTGCATAAACAATTGGTACTTGTCAAACAAAATATGTAAGTGAATTGATAATAGAAGCTAAGGGGGGGACAGTAAATTTTGAGTTATACTGGCATATGAGAATTGAATTTATCTTTTGTTGAAACTGATTTTGGACTTACTTCGAAAGTCTAAAATCAGTTCCAGAAATATAACCTAAATTTCTTGTACAATAGTTCAAAACGACAAGTCTGATTGATTCAAAAATTGGTTAGAAGATTTTGTATATTTTATTAAGTTAATACTTATTTCCCCCTAAATTGATGGTTTTTGGTGTTTTAATTACATTTGAACAATTTATGAATAATATTCACTAAAAGTAGATATTAATCCTTTCTTGTAATCCTTATTTTCTAAAACTTAAATATTTTTGTTGTTTTAATGCTGGTGTGTGTTTTCTGATAAAATGAAAGAAAAATAAAAGTTATTTAAAAGGGTTGTTTTGTTGTAACTTTTACCAGTAAATAAAATAGAAAGTTTATTGTGGGTGAGAATTTTAAAGAACACCCTATAGTTTGCATTACTGGTCATATACAAATTATTGCACACTCGTAAACTTCTCAACTCATCCCTTAAGAACTTTAAATACTAATTTACCTCAAAATAATCGTATACTTTTTTACTTTTATATATTTACTTTTATAGGAAATTTTTCAAAAATTTACTTTTTATAGGAAATGTTTCAAAAATTTACTTTTTATAGGAAATTTTTCAAAAATTTATATTTTATAGGAAATTTTTCAAAAATTTACTTTTTATAGGAATTTTTTTAAAAAATTACTTTTTATAGGAAATTTTCAAAAATTTCCTTTTTATAGAAAATTTTTTTAAAATTTACTTTTTATAAGAAATTTTTCAAAAATTTACTTTCTGTAGGAAATTTTTCAAAAATTTACTTTTTATAGCAAATTTTTCAAAAATTTACTTCTTATAGCAAAATTTTTCAAATATTTACTTTTTATAGCAAATTTTTCAAAAATTTACTTCTTATAGCAAAATTTTTCAAAAATTTAATTTTTATAGGAAATTTTTCAAAAATTTACTTTTTATAGAAAATTTTTCAAAATTTTATTTTTTATAGGAAATTTTTCAAAAATTTACTTTTTATAGGAAATTTTTCAAAAATTTACTTTTTATATGAAATTTTTCAAAAATTTACTTTTTATAGGAAGTTTTTCAAAAATTTACTTTTTATAGGAAATTTTTCAAAAATTCACTTTTTAAATTAAATTTTTCAAAAATTTACTTTTTATAGCAAATTTTTAAAAAATTTACTTTTTATAGCAAAATTCTTTAAAATTTCATTTTTATAGCAAATTTTTAAAAAATTTACTTTTTATCAGAAATTTTTCAAAACTTTACTTTTTATAGGAAATTTTTCAAAAATTGACTTTTTATAGGAAATTCTTCAAAAATTGACTTTTTATAAGAAATTTTTCAAAAATTTCATTTTTATAGGAAATTTTTTTAAAAATTTACTTTTTATAGGATATTTTTCAAAAATGTATATATAGAAAATTTTTTGAAAATTTATTTTTTGGAGGAAATTTTTTAAAAATTTAGTTTTTGTAGGAAATTTTTTAAAAATTTACTTTTAATAGGAAATTTTTAAAAAAATTACTTTTTATAGGAAATTTTTTAAAAATGTACTTTTTATAGGAAATTTTTCAAAAATTTGCATTTTATAAGAAATTTTTCAAAAATTTCCTTTTTATAGGAAATTTTTCAAAAATTACTTTTTATAGGAAAATTTTCAAAAATTTACTTATTATAGAAAATTTTTCAAAATTTACTTTTTATAGAAAATTTTTCAAAATTTACTTTTTATAGGAATTTTTTCAAAAATTTCCTTTTTATAGGAATTTTTTCAAAAATTTACTTTTTATAGGAAATTTTTCAAACATTTACTTTTTATTGGAAATTTTTCAAACATTTACTTTTTATAAAAAATTTTTCAAAATTATAACTTTTGTGAAAAAGTTGGTATGGTCGCAATGCCATAGTTAATGGTCACCTATATTAGCACTACTGTTTAACATACCCACCGTAGAGTACCCAAAAATATTTACTACACTCAGTTAACCATTCCCAAAGTATTCCCCAAAAATGTTTATTATTAAGCAAAAATTTATATTGCGGTGATTATATTATGATTGTTATTTTGTTGTTTTTATGATTGCGGTTAATAAACTCCCCTCTTCTCCCTTTACCAGCCTTAATAAAGGAGCAATCCTTCTCATTCCTCGAAAAAAATCACCAGTTTAATATTATATTTTTCATAAATGGCAGAAGAAACTATAAACGAATGTTCACTAAAATCCCCAAGGGTTATAGTAAATGAATACGGAAAATATGATTCTAAAAGCTAAAGAACGTGGTTCTACCTTATACAGCTGAGAGTCCTGGCGGAAACGTTTATTTGTTTGTTCGATGGGTTGGTTGTTTGGGCTGGTGCTGCTTCTGCTGTTGTTGATGGTCTTTTGGGATTTCCTTAATTTAAAATGTTTGCAATTGCGCACATAATAATAATGAAATAATAACCTCATCATATAACAGATTTTTGGAAGCTGTGTATATAGTATACGATTAATATTTTTCTACACTGAGACAAAAAATAATTTTTTTAAAAAACTTTTGATATAAAATTTTTTATAGAAAATTTTCAATACAAAATTTTCAAAGAAAATTTGCAATATAAAATTTTTTGTAGAAAATTTTTAATCTAACAGTTTTTTAAAGAAAATTTTTGTGTATTTTTTATAAAAAATTTTTGATATACAATTTTTTATAAAAAATGTTTGATATAAAATTTTTTATAGAAAATTTTCGATACCAAATTTTTTATAGAAAATTTTCGGTACAAAATGTTTATAGAAAATTCTCGGTACAAAATTTTTTATAGAAAATTATCGGTACAAAGTTTTTTATAAAAAAATTTTCGGTACAAAATTTTTTATTGAAAATTTTCGGTTCAAAATTTTTTATAGAAAATTTTCGGTACAAAATTTGTATAGAAAATTTTCGGTACAAAATTTTTTATAGAAAATTTTCGGTACAAAATTTTATATAGAAAATTTTCGGTATAAAATTTTTTATAGAAAATATTCGGTACAATATTTTTTATAGAAAATTTTCGTTACAAAATTTTTTATAACAAATTTTCGGTACAAAATTTTTTATTGAAAATTTTCGGTATAAAATTTTTTATAGAAAATTTTCGGTACAAAATTTTTTAAAGAAAATTTTTGGTACAATATTTTTTATAGAAAATTTTCGGTACAAAATTTTTTATAGAAAATTTTCGGTACAAAATTTTTTATAGAAAATTTTAAGTACATAATTTGTTATAGAAAATTTTGTATACAAAATTTTTATAGAAAATTTTCAGTACAAAATTTTTTATAGAAAATGTTCGCTACAAAACTTTTTATAGAAAATTTTCGGTACAAAATTTTTTATAGAAAATTTTCAGTACAAAATTTTTCATAGAAAATTTTTAGTACAAAATTTTTTATAAAATTTTTTATAGAAAATTTTTTATAAAATTTTTTATAGAAAATTTTCGATACCAAATTTTTTATAGAAAATTTTCGGTACAAAATGTTTATAGAAAATTCTCGGTACAAAATTTTTTATAGAAAATTATCGGTACAAAGTTTTTTATAAAAAAATTTTCGGTACAAAATTTTTTATTGAAAATTTTCGGTTCAAAATTTTTTATAGAAAATTAGCGGTACAAAATTTTTATAGAAAATTTTCGGTACAAAATTTTTTATAGAAAATTTTCGGTACAAAATTTTTTATAGAAAATTTTCGGTACAAAATTTTTTATAGAAAATATTCGGTACAATATTTTTTATAGAAAATTTTCGGTACAAAATTTTTTATAACAAATTTTCGGTACAAAATTTTTTATTGAAAATTTTCGGTATAAAATTTTTTATAGAAAATTTTCGGTACAAAATTTTTTAAAGAAAATTTTTGGTACAATATTTTTTATAGAAAATTTTCGGTACAAAATTTTTTATAGAAAATTTTCGGTACAAAATTTTTTATAGAAAATTTTAAGTACATAATTTGTTATAGAAAATTTTGTATACAAAATTTTTATAGAAAATTTTCAGTACAAAATTTTTTATAGAAAATGTTCGCTACAAAACTTTTTATAGAAAATTTTCGGTACAAAATTTTTTATAGAAAATTTTCAGTACAAAATTTTTCATAGAAAATTTTTAGTACAAAATTTTTCATAGAAAATTTTCGGTACAAAATTTTTTATAGAAAATTTTCGGTACAAAATTTTTTATAGAAAATTTTCGGTACAAAACTTTTTATAGAAATTTTTCGGTACAAAATTTTTTATAGAAATTTTTCGGTACAAAATTTTTTATAGAAATTTTTCGGTACAAAATTTTCTTATGAAAATTTTTGATATCAAATTTTTTATAGAAAATTTTTGACATACAATTTTTTACAGAAAATTTTCGACATCAAATTTTTTATACAAAATATTCGACATCAAATTTTTTATAGAAAATATTTGATAGAAAATTTTCGTATAAAATAAAAATTTTTTTACATAAAATTTTCAAAATTTTTAAAAATTTTTTGATATAAAAACTTTTATAGATAATTTATCGATATACAATTTTTTTTTGATTAATATTTTAAAAGAAAATTTTCAATATAATTTTTTATAAAACAATTTTTGTTCAAAAAATTTCTGCAAAAATTTTTCGATATAAATGAAAATAATATTTTGATATTTACAAACTTTTTTCTTTCAGTGTAAGTATGTATTTAAACGTAAATTCAATGTAATTACTTTAGCTTTTTTACAATATTTGCAGTCGGACGGTAAACAGCAAAGCATTTTCGTCCTGTTTTCCTTTTCGTTTAGTGAAACTAATCATTTTTGTTGTTGTTGTAGTTGTTAACGTCCTTTACCACCCTTCCAGCGAAAAACATTAAAAACTGTTTTACTTTCCAGCCCGTGATTTTTTGTTGTTGTTTTTAAATATTTTCATAAAATTTTAACTTTTTGCCTTGTAAATGTGTGTTACACATACATACACACACGTAGGAAGTAAGACTAAGGATACTTCCTATTCGTGTCCTTTTCAGTTAAGTGAGGGTAATTGCAATTAATTTCTTGTTTTGTTTAAAAAGTGGACATTTGTTATTGTTGTTCTTTTTTTCTATTTATTTTGTGGTTTATAAGGGTCCGTCCGTTTCTTTATTTCTTATTTCATTAATTTGATTTTTTATCTTAAAACTTTTGTTTACACATTTTGTTGAGATAAAATCATTTTAAAATATTTATTTTTTAAAACCCTGATTTTTTCACTTTTTATTGTTTATAGTTTGTTTAGAGAGAAAAAAAAGTATTAATACTTTTCTCCATTTGGCCATTAATTTGATTAGCTTGTGCCAACAATTTAGATTTGCTATTATTGATAAATCTGTCATGATTTTTTTCCTCCCATAAATTATTAGTTTTAATGAGAATTTTTGGGTGCTAATGAAAGGGTTTTGATTTTTTTATTAAATCCTTTGCTGAGGTTTATTATTTTTTTGGTCATTTATAAATTAACACAATATGATTTAGTAATAATGATGGTAAAGGTTTCTAAAATGGGGGTAAAAGAAGTCATAAAAAATAATATTTTACAATTAACAACTAATGCGAAATTACAAATTTGTAAATGATCTTCATTTTTCAAATTTTTTATATCGGAAAATTTTCTATAAGAAAAATGTTTATATTGCAAAGTTTTCTATTAGAAAATTTTTATTTTAATAAATTTCTGATTTCTTCTGTAGGAAGACATTTTATATCGGAAAATTTTATATAAGAATATTTTTTGTATCGGAAAATTTTCTGTAAAAAAATTTTGATATGAAAGTTTTCCATATCGAAAAATTTTCTATAAAAAAATTTTTTATATCTAAAAATTTTCTTTAAAAAAATTTTTAATATCGTTATATTTTAATATTTATAAGAAAATTTTTAATATCGAAAAATGTTCTATAAGAAAATTTTTAATATCGATTTTTTTTTAGGAAAAATCGAAGAATTTTTTACAAAAAAATTTTTAATATCGAAAAATTTTCTATAAGAAAATTTTTAATATCCAAAAATTTTCTTTAAGAAAATTTTTAATATCCAAAAATTTTCAATAAGAAAATTTTTTAAATCGAAACATTTTTTATAAGAAAAGTTTTAATATCAAAATATTTTCTATAAGAAAAGTTCAAATATCGAAAAATTTTCTATAAGAACATTTTTAATATCAAAACATTTTCCGTAAGCAAAATCGCAACATTTTTTAGAAGAAAAGTTTAAATATCAAAAAATTTTCTATAACAAAATTTTTAATCTCTATAAAATTTCTATAAGAAAATTTTTAATCTCTATAAATTTTCTATAAGAAAATTTTTAATATTGAACAATTTTCTATAAGAAAATTTTTAATATCGAACAATTTTCTATAAGAAAATTTTTAATATCCAAAAATTTTCTATAAAAAAATGTTTAATATCGAAAAATTTTCTATAAATAAATTTTTAATATAAAAAAATTTTCTATATGAAAATTTTTAATATTGAAAAATAAGAAAATTTTTAATATCGAAAAACTTTCTATAAAAAAACTTTTAATATCGATTTTTGATATCGCAAAATTTTCTATAAGAAAATCTTTAATAACGAAAAATTTTTTATTAGAAAATTTTTAATAACGAAAAATTTTTTATTAGAAAATTTTTAATATCGAAAAATTTTCTATAAAAATATTTTTTATATCGAAAAATTTTCTGTATATAATTTTAAATAAAAATTTTATAAAAAAATTTTTATATCGAAAAATCTATAAGAAAATCGAAAATATTTTATATTAAAAAAATTTTCTTTAAAAAAATTTTTATATCGAGTAATTTTCTTTAAAAAAATTGTTTATATCGAAAATTTTTTTTTGTCAAAAAAAATTTCTATCAGAAAATTTGTAATATCGAAAAATTTTCCATAAGAAAGTTTTTAATATCGAACAATTTTTTGTAAAGAAATTTTTAAAAATTTTGAAGGTTTTTAATAAAAAAAGTTTTTATATCTATAATTAATTTTTATAGTAAAATTTTCGATACACAATTTTTATAGAAAAATTTTCGATATAAAATTTTTATAGAAAAATTTTCAATATAAAATTTTTATAGAAAAATTTTCGATATAAAATTTTTGTAGAAAAATTTTCAATATAAAATTTCTATAGAAAAATTTTTTATGTAAAATTTTGTAGAAAAATTTTTAATATGAAATTTTATGGAAACATTTTCAATATAAAATTTTTATAGAAAAATTTTCAATATAAAATTTTTATAGAAAAATTTTCAATATAAAATTTTTATAGAAAAATTTTCAATATAAAATTTTTATAGAAAAATTTTCGATATAAAATTTTTATAGAAAAATTATCAATATAAAATTTTTATAGAAAAATAAAATTTTTTTAGGAAAATTTTCATTTATAGGAAAATTATCAATATAAAATTTTTATAGAAAAATTTTCAATATAAAATTTTTATAGAAAAATTTTCGATATAAAATTTTTATAGAGAAAATTTCGATATGAAATTTTTATAGAAAAATTTTCAATATAAAATTTTTATAGGAAAATTTTCAATATAAAATTTTTATAGGAAAATTTTCAATATAAAATTTTTATAGAAAAGTTTTCTATGTAAAATTTTTATAGAAAAATTTTCGATATAAAATTTGTATAGTAAAATTTTCGATATAACTTATTATAGAAAAATTTTCGATATAAAATTTTGATAGAAAAGTTTTCGATATAAAATTTTTATAGAAAAATTTTCGATATAAAATTTTTATAGAAAAAATTTCGATATGAAATTTTTATAGAAAAATTTTCAATATAAAATTTTTATAGGAAAATTTTCAATATAAAATTTTTATAGAAAAATGTTCGACATAAAATTATTTTTGAAAAATTTTCGTTATAAAATTTTTCGATATAACTTTTCATAGAAAAATTTTCGATATAAAATTTTGATAGAAAAGTTTTCGATATAAAATTTTTATATAAAAATTATCTATATAAATTTTTTATAGGAAAATTTTTGACAAAAAATTTTTATAGGAAAATTTTTGATATAAAATTTTTATAGAACAAATTTTGATTAAAAATTTTTATAGAAGAAATTTTCATTGAAAATTTTTATAGAAAAAATTTTCGATTGAAAATTTTTATAGAAAAATTTTCAATATTAAATTTTTAATAAACTTTCGATATAAAACTTTTATAAAATTGTTTATAGAAATTTTTTGGATATCAGTTTTTTTAGAAAATTTTTGAGATTGCAATATTTGTCTTCCTTGTAATATTACATCAATTGTATATATGAAATGCCTTTAGTTATGTCCCTTAAACTGGCCCTTAAAAGGTCACATAAACCAGGAAGAAAGGAAAACAATAAAAAACATCCTCTTAATTTAAATCAAACATAAGTGCAACAAACACTGAATGCCCCCGAAACAAAAAGTGGCAAAAATGTCTCGAGACAATAATGAAATGAACAAAAGGAAAAAATAGTAGCAGCAGCAGCAGGAAAACATGAGACCCTGCAGCGTTAAAACCATCAAACAAAGACAAGCAAATAATAAATACTCGTTCATATACAAAATAAAATTGTATATAAAATACTTATATTTTCAAGCCAAGCAACAAGGATAACAGCAGGATACGAAGAGTCCTCACTAACATTCAGCTAATAAACACCACTAATATGACAGTAGACAGACAAATTTTGAAGTGGTGGAAGAAGTGATCTCGGGGTAAGCAAATGTGTTTACAAGGAAATCACGGCAGACAGACAACACGGACGAATAGTTAAATAAGGGACGAAGGTATATGATTTGTAGCCAACAAAAGTTTATTACGATGCAAACACGCAGTCTAATTTAATAATTTATCATTTTTTGCTGGAAGGCAATAAAATCAAATAGGAAACAAGATTATTTAAATTTTTTTGGAAAGGAAATTTTAAGTGCGTGTGAATAACAGTGGTTAGAAAGAATTGATTTCGATGAGAAAATTACAAAATATTTGTTTACATACATCTTGTAAAAGGATCAATAATGTCTCTTAACTGACGATATTGCAAAAAGTACCTAATAATATTTATATTTACTAATTTTTAAAAATCTTTAAAAAATAAAAAATATGTTTTCAATGTCCTGGATCAACCAATAATATTTAGAAATAAAATTAGTCCCCAAATTCATAAACGATTAAGAAAATGATCAAAGACTTATTTAAGAATTTTGTATGGAAAATTTTATGAATTTAAGTTAAAACTACAATTTTAAAACTAATAAGATATATCAACCTTGAAATTTCTTCTTCTACTGTCATCCATGACTCCAAGTGGAGCATAGGGCCTCAACCTGAAATTTGTTTATAAATACTATTATTTTGTGTTTTTTAAAACATGAGAAGTATTTAGAGTATTTAGCTTTACTATTGTTTTGTAAAGATTTAACTTTGTGAATTATCTCACTACCTATTCAGACTCCTTCTCGGCTCGGTTAAGCCCTTTGATACTTTTTAGCATTAGGGTTAAATATGGACTAATAGTCAACAAACTTATAGGTATTTTTTTAATACTTAAGACTTACCCCCTTATTCTTTAAAGAAGTAATAAAACTACACAAGCATACACGGTTTTGGATCTAAGCAACCAAAAGCTTTTTCTAATATTATTTGGAGCGGTGAACCCGAATCTGTACTACCTTTTTTGATATTCATTCTAGTTTTCGAGACATTAAATCAACACATTTTTTAAAATTTGTATTCATTACAAAGTTTTAAATTAGAAATTAACCTTTCTATACCCGCACAAATTTTTGTAACGCATATACTAGCGCATGGTCTCACAGGTTGAAAGTTTTAATTATATGATTTACATAAAATCGTTTTGTCAGTATCACAGACCGACGCGCTGGTATAAGAAGGTTAAAAGCCATCAAACTGAGTCGCTTGTACTGTTAGGAATCTCTTTCACGCATTAAAGTTCAATAGTAGTACCTAAAATAATGTAACGATTATTAAGTATAACATATAATGTTCAGCATGGGTTCAAATCCCAGCCTCGGCAAACATCAATTTCCTTTATTATTAATTCTATTAAAGTTATAATTTTATGCTGCTATTGCCTGGCGTCTCCAGCCACCAGGTAAGAACTATATCCAATTCCTACTCTAAACTCCTTGTGGTACACCCTGGTAATATGCAACCTAGTTAAAGTAAACAACCCGTGTGGGATTCTAGGTCAGGGCGGTTATCTTTGAGCCATTTCAATGTTTTTGGTCTAAGGGTCTTAGATAATTGATCTTGCTGAAGTACGAAACAGTAGTGGTTCACTATACAAATGTGGCTCGTGTCTTTGAACTCATCAAAAACAACATTACAGAATATACTACTCCAAGGGGTAATCATGCAAGAAATCCCCCTTCAACGGTAGCTGGCATAAGGATTTTAGAGGTGCCTAATGTATTCAAGAAACTTCTGATGAGTGAAACCAATTTTATTTGAAAATATTTTGACAATAAAATCCACTTGAGGCCCTAGGCTCCACTAAGAGTCAAGGATAACTAAAGAAGAATAACTAATAATAACTGAATAACTGAAGAAGAATAAATAATAATTACCACAGCATCCCCCATCGGCGGTAAACCTATACTAAAGACTCTATTATATAAAGATGTTGCACTTCCATACATTGATGTGCTATGGTCGTTTTAAAAAGTCCCATAAAAAGAGAGTATACCACTTTTAATCGAATTCGGAAACATCTAATAGAGACGATTATCCACAAAAGAAAGCTAAGGCACAAACACGTGCACATGAAATGTATGTTTGTTTGTGCGTTTATATGTTTTTTATTGTTTTTTATCCACATAAATTTCCCATTTGATAGAAAATAATGTATGACGTGCAATATCTTTAATTATATTGTCTTTGCCTATAGCAATAACACGCTGTCGATGTAAAATAAATAAAATTGGCTTTAGAACAAAAATTTACTTTTTATAGGAATTTTTTTTTTTTACTTTTTATAGGAAATTTTTTAAAAATTTACTTTTTATGGGAAATTTTTCAAAAATTTACTTTTTATAGGAAATTTTTCAAAAATTTACTTTTTATAGGAAATTTTTCAAAAATTTACTTTTTATAGGAAATTTTTCAAAAATTTACATTTTATAGGAAATTTTTCAAAAATTTACTTTTTATAGGAAATTTTTCAAAAATTTACTTTTTATAGGAAATTTTTCAAAAATTTACTTTTTATAGGAAATTTTTCAAAAATTTACTTTTTATAGGAAATTTTTCAAAAATTTACTTTTTATAGGAAATTTTTCAAAAATTTACTTTTTATAGGAAATTTTTCAAAAATTTACTTTTTATAGGAAATTTTTCAAAAATTTACTTTTTATAGGAAATTTTTCAAAAATTTACTTTTTATAGGAAAAAATTTACTTTTTATAGGAAATTTTTCAAAAGTTTACTTTTTATAAGAAATTTTTCAAAAATTTACTTTTATAGGAAATTTTTTCAAAAATTTACTTTTTATAGGAAAATTTTCAAAAATTTACTTTTTATAGGAAATTTTTGAAAAATTTACTTTTTATAGGAATTTTTACAAAAATTTACTTTTAAAAGTTAAAAGTTTACTTTTATAGGAAATTTATCAAAAATTTACTTTTTATAGGAAATTTTTCAAAAATTTACTTTTTATAGAAAATTTTTCAAAAATTTACTTTTTATAGGACATTTTTCAAAAATTTACTTTTTATTGGAAATTTTTTAAAAATTTACTTTTTATAGGAAATTTTTAAAAATTTAATTTTTATAGGAAATTTTTCAATTATTTACTTTTTATAGGAAATTTTTCAAAAATTTGCTTTTTAGAGGAAATTTTTCAAAAATTTGCTTTTTAGAGGAAATTTTTCAAAAATTTACTTTTTATAGGAAATTTTTCAAAAAATTACTTTTTATAGGAAATTTTTCAATTATTTACTTTTTATAGGAAATTTTTCAAAAATTTACTTTTTAGAGGAAATTTTTCAAAAATTTACTTTTTATAGGAAATTTTTCAAAAAATTACTTTTTATAGGAAATTTTTCAAAAATTTACTTTTTATAGGAAATTTTTCAAAAATTTACTTTTTATAGGAAATTTTTCAAAAATTTACTTTTTATCGGAAATTTTTCAAAAATTTCTTATAAAAATTAAATTTTCTCCTGGTTATTTGACGGTTAATTTCCAAAAAAATATCACCGAAAGATGCTTTTGGAAGTACATTTTAGCACGCACATTATGCATATATAAGTAGTTATCTGTCAGTTTAAAACTAGAACCATTTTGAGCCAATGGGTACGCATAGGTTAATTTGTATAAAAAAGTAACTAAAGACTTCTTTGAACGATTTGTTTAATTTTTATTCAAATGTAATAATTAAAATATGTAATTTTTAGTACCTTTTTAGCAAATTTCAACGAAAACTTTTTAAAATTTATTAAAAATATTTTTTTTATTGCATATGTTCAGGAGCTTCTTCAAAGAATATTTTGGGAAACCCTTAATAATTAGGAAACTTTTCAACCGATATTAATGTCTTATATCTCGTTGGAAAGCTCATTTTGTTATCTGTAGGATGATGTTAAAAAAGGTATTTAAAAACATATTCTAAGTATAAACATTATGAAGAAATCTAAAGAAACCCCTCAGATTTCCCATATAACGCTTTCTCGATATCTGATCTGAATGAAACTTTGTATTTGGATTATTGGGGTCAAATGTGTCAAATTTAGGGAGTACGTCTTTTGGTACCAACTACTTACAGTTTTTTTTGGACACTCTAATATACACTATATATTAATATAGAAAAGCACTAACTAATATTTTTCTTACATTACATGAGAGGAAAAAAACTAAATAAAATCTTAAGTTTTGAGGATACAGAATTTTTTTTAACGCAGTTTTTTACTAAATTCTCTAAAGAATTTCATATTATTATAATATTTTTTAAAACTAAAAGATTTTTAGAAAATTATATTAGATAAAGCTTTAAAAAGCGATTTGAATGAAAAACGACTTAGGGCCTTTCTATATTAAAGTAACGATATGCTGTATTTGCCTGAGTCTTCCTGCTATTCAAAAAATAAGAAATATTGGATGACCTTATTTAAAAATTGCTTTCCAACCACTGTGCCTTTTTCGCACACAGTATACAAATGAGGGCTGTATCGTTGAGCTATTAGAACATTTGCTGTACAATTGCAGTGTGAATACAATTAAGAGGAGTTAATGTCAAGTATCGCTCTAGTCTATTGTTCACATTTTAAAATAATTTAAATGTGTATGTCTGTTTGAAGTCGACGAATATAAATTATAAATTATCATATGTAAAGCGAAAAAACAACTAAAAGGATTTCAAACAAATCCTTTTGTGTTCAACTCCAAAAAGTAGTTAAGAAATAAATTAAAGGCTTTTAAAGTAAATTTACAAATTAAATGAAGTGCAAAAATTCAAATTTTTCACAATTTTAGAAAACAACACCCATGAGGTTTAACAAAAGAAAAGTAATGCCTAATTTTAGGTAACATACCCGTAACCCATTTAAATGTTTTTTGTTTTTGCAAAACTATTACTAAAACTTATGTGTGAATACATTAATTTGAAAAAAAGCAAACAAAGAAGGAAATTTGTCATTTCAATCGATTTGTGAAAGGGTTGAATTTGTCTTCTCTCGCTGTTTAAAATCATTGTAATTTCTTTTTATTTTATTAGTATTTTATTGTTAAACTGAATCAAAATATTTTGATTTATTTAAATACAACCCTCTCGTTTATCCAACAAATATTTAGAAAATTTTAAAAGAAATTACTTTAAGCCTTTTGTAACGGCTTAAGTGACACTTGAATTATTTGAAAGTGTGTGTATTTATACTACTTATCCTTCTAGTCCTTGATTGATATATCATCAATTGTCAATATTTTCGTGCTCAAGTATTTTATAGAAATTTCATTTCGAATTGATTTGCTTTAAATTCTTTATTGTCAATACTTTAATTCAAAAATGTAGAATAAATATTTATTTGCGAGTCCTTTAAATCCCATATGTGTTCAAATATTTTCTATTGTATTGACTTTATAATGTTTTGTATTTATTTTGGTTTATTTTTTTTTCTATTTTCCTAATACTTTTCCATATTGTGTGAATATGTTATCTCCTGTTTGAGGTCGCCTTTCTATTATGTATTTGTTTAGGTCGCTTTAAATATTTAAATATTTTTTTGATATCCAAATAGAGAATTAGGTGTTGTTTTTTTTGTGTAAAAAAAAAACTTTTTTATTACTTTATTTTTTATTGTTGTTGTCATGTTTTGTTATATAGTGGTTTTTTATATAAATAGGAATTTATGTCCTCGTTGCAACTCATATTTAATTGGTCTGACAAATTGTGTAGTGGCCGCTACAAAGTAGTTAACTGAGTTAAGTTTACTTGAATAAGGGATACGCTGAAAGAAATTTTTATTAATTTAAATTTATAAGTGTTCCACTAATACTTTTTTGTACTCCGTTCTTTCTGAATAAAAATTGTTTTATAAAGAAAATGACTGACAAACAGTTAATTTAACAGAAATATACTGCCTAGTGTATATATGTATATATATATATGTATATATAGAACTTTTCTATAATAAATTTTATCATCAAACCTGTTATAGTTTGTCATTTATTAGCAAATACACAATAAGCATACTCAAGGTTATACAGGAGCAAAATGTAAACCGATTTCGCCCAATTTCAATACCAAAATTTTCCATGAAATGAAGAATATTTTTGCCAAGTTACTTTATCTTGCTTTCAACAGTCTGTTGGACAGGCAGACAGACAGACAGACGGACAGACGGACAGACAGACAGACAGACAGACAGACAGACAAACAGACAGACAGACAGACAGATAGACAGACAGACAGACAGACAGACAGCCAGACAGACAGACAGACAGACAGACAGACAGACAGACAGACAGACAGACAGACAGACAGACAGACAGACAGACAGACAGACAGACAGACAGACAGACAGACGGACAGACAGACAGACAGACAGACAGACAGACAGACAGACAGACAGACAGACAGACAGACGGACAGACAGACAGACAGACAGACAGACAGACAGACAGACAGACAGACAGACAGACAGACAGACAGACAGACAGACAGACAGACAGACAGACAGACAGACAGACAGACAGACAGACAGACAGACAGACAGACAGACAGACATACAGACAGACAGACAGACAAACAGACAAACAGACAGACAGACAGACAGACAGACAGACAGACAGACAGACAGACAGACAGACAGACAGACAGACAGACAGACAGACAGACAGACAGACAGACAGACAGACAGACAGACAGACAGACAGACAGACAGACAGACAGACATAGCAGATCCAATAGTATTTGATCTGAACTTACATTACAACAACTTATATATATTATGAAGTCTTTGGATCAAGTATGCTCTGAAAATAAGTAGCAGTGAAAATAGAATTTAACCTATTGTCAGATAAATCTTTACTTAAATAAACAAATGGTTTTCAGGGAAGCCTTTAAGAAATTATGGAAGAACTTCTACTAGGGCATGCTTGATTCATCCATTTGTGAATCACAGTCACCAAATAATGATATACTATCTACTGACTGTCCTTAACCCCTTAAGGAGAAATGACGAGTGTCGCCTGCAAACTTTTTCTGTACCAAATTCAAAATTGACGTTCTATGCCCGCCTTATATTTAAATGTTTCAAAAGCAGTATTAGTAAATTTAATAAATTTAATCGAAATTAAATCGTGTCGCAAGGGGTTAAACAAAAAAGTGCTTAAACCAAACAAACCACCAGGTTTTGATAATATTTCTCTAAATTGCTAAATCAGATCAAAGAACTAGTGAACGATTGCTGGAACGAAAATCTTTCAAACGATCTGACTAATAGGTTAGGCTAAGTAAGTGGCTGACATTAAAATCCGTGTCATTTGGATCCTAGAAAGTTGTCCCTTTGTATTACCTGCAGAGGAAGGAGAAGATTAAATTCTTGACTACCAAATTTATGAAGGCTCTATTAAAGCCAGCCAGATTTAACAATGAATGACCCTTTTATATATATATATATATATATATATATATATATATATATATATATATATATATATATATATATATATATATATGTATATATATATATATATATATATATATATATATAATTCCCCGACAACATTCCAATTGGAACAAGGGGTACTTCTCTCAGACAATGAGCTGCATCCGATTCTATTTTTAGACTCATTGAAAGGGACCTACGTTTTAACGCCGGCTCCGAACGGCAAATGCATTAGTTAGAGAAGTTTTACATAGCCTAATACTCAATAACCAGTGGCTAGCTGAGTTATGAGGTGAACCCCCGCTTTTTGAAAATTTATTTTTTCAAGTGAGTCTGGCCAGGGATCGAACTTGGGCCTCTGGTATGCTAGGCGGATGACTAACCTGCTATACCACGGCGGTTCACATGACCCTTTTTTACGAATATTAATATGGGAAGCCCAGATGGTGAGTTGTAGTTTATGGCCCGTATCACCAGAAGCCGAAGACTTTTTGTAATTTTCGTAAATATCACGATCACTTATTTTCTCGAGTTTCATTAATACTCGAGAAAATAAGTATTATAGACATTCAGTTGGGTTTTGCCGCTTTGTTAAAGAAAAAATATAAACAAGATCTAATTTATAGCAACAAATTATACAGTTCGAGATAATAAAGAATTACAATCTCGAACAGTGTCGCAATATATTACAAATAATTATTATTGTAATAAGTAGTTTTTTGATAAAATCAAAAAATGTTGGTGGGGAAACATTTCTCGATGCGTTTCGATGGTTGGTTAGGCCATCTCATCAGGAGGATTATCCCTAATTCTAGACAGAGCGAAAACCACACATTATATATTATTCGAGGGACAGAATAAATACGAATTATTATTGTGTCCAACAAATACCAACATAAAGCAAAGATTATCATCTGAACAGAAACACACAAACATTTTTCAGTTTTATCAATTCGTTATTTCCAATACTTTTGTTGTGGCTTTGTTGGCGATTAAGACAGAAGTGCTATAAAGGGGGTTCAAAGAAGATTTAAATAAACAAAAGTTTATTTTATAACTTGGTACAGGTCGTTGTCGAGGAAAGGTTTCCCCACCAACATTTTGGTTTTATTATACTATTTATTACAATAATAAATAATTGTAATAAATTGGGATCTTAGTGCAATACACTACATTTAAACTTTTTAATTAAATGTCCCAAAATTTTTGATAAACCTTTTTAAAAAATTTTAAGTAAAAACATTCTATTGAAAATTTTTTAATACAAAATAAAAAAAATTTCTATAGAAAAATTTGGATAAAAATATTTTCTATAGAAAAAATTTTTGATAAAAAATTAAAAAAAATCCTATGGAAAAATTTTTGATAAAAAAATTTCTTAAAATGTTTAATGAAAATATTTTTAAAAAGAAAAATTTTCGTTAAAAATTTTTTTTCTATAAACAATTTTCGATAAAATTTTTTTCTATAGAAAATATGTCGACAAAAGTATTATTCTATACAAAAGTTTTCGATTCAAATATGTTTTTATAGAAAAATGTTCGCTAAAAATATTTTTTTATGGAAAAATTTTCGATAAAAATATTTTTCTATGGAAAAATTTTCGATAAAAATATTTTTATATAAAAAAATTTTCGATAAAAATATTTTTCTGTAAAAAGATTTTCCATAAAAATATTTTCCGATAAAATATATTTCTACAAAAATTTTTTTTTTAAAAAAATGTTCTATAAAATAATTTTTGATAAAATTGTTTTTTATACAAAAATTTTTGATAAAAAAATTTTCTATAAAAAAAAATTTCTATAGAAAAATTTTTGATAAAAAGTTCTATAGAAAATTTTTGATTAAAATTTCTTAGCAAAAGTTTTGATACAACAAATTTTCTATAGAAAAATTTTTGATAAAAAAATTTTCTATAGAAAAATTTTTGATAAAAAAAATTTTCTATAGAAAAATTTTTGATAAAAAAATTTTCTGTAGAAAAATTTTTGACAAAAAAATTTTCTATAGAAAAATTTTTGATAAAAAAATTTTCTATAGAAAAATTTTTGATAAAAAAATTTTCTATAGAAAAATGTTTGATAAAAAAATTTTCTATAGAAAAATGTTTGATAAAAAAATTTTCTATAGAAAAATGTTTGATAAAAAAATTATTGATAAAAATTTCTGTAGAAACATTTTTGATAAAAATTTCTATAGAAAAAGTTTTAATACAAAAAATTTTATAGAAACATTTTTGATAAACAAATTTTTTATCGATATTATTGGAATTATCTTGTTATGGCCCTATGCTCCCTCAAGGAATAAAAGGAATCCATAGATAACGGATGCAACCGAATGAAAGATCTAGGGTAGCACTCGATTTAATGGAATGATTTTAACAAGTATTTTTTATTGTACCGAAAGATAAACATTTTAAATCTATCTACAGAAATTATATAACCAAAGAGAGATTTCTGTGAGTGTATGTAAAATTCCGCCATTTTTTGATGAAACCTCAAAGGATTTTTCCATTTTTTAGCCATCTATGCCATTGACATAAGTATCCTTGTTGTTTAGTTGTTTTTTATGTCTTTTCATATTTACGCGAATATAAATTGAGGTTTTTATCAAAGTTGATGTGTCGAAATCTCGTTTAAATTAATGAGTTTATATGTAGTCCACGATTATTAAATGGTACCATATAACAGAGGAATAACAACAGAGAAGAAATTAGAAAATGTGAGATGGTGATAAAATAAAGAATATAAATGAAAATATTTACACAAAATATAAGTCCATATAAGATTTTCTTAAAATAAAATATTGAAAAAAATAGGTTTTATTAATTACTGCTTTCAAGAATAATAAATAGTTACAATAAGCTTTGGAAATCTAGTACACCACTCTTAGTAATAACTTTTTAAAATTTTTTGGTTAAAAATTGAATAGTTTGATTAATTATTTTCTCTTTAAGTTTGTAATTCCTTCATAAGGTAAGAAAATACTTTTTCCAAAAGAAAAGCCCCAGTCTAAATATTACATTTGTTAATTAATATAAAAGACAGTTTATTGATAAAAGCAAAAAAAAAAATGTTTTTTGGGATAACCAATGTGGAAAGTGAAGAAAGATGAAACTGAAAAATGTTTGTGTTTTCTTTTGTTCAGTCGATAATCTGATCTTTTACCTTTGATATACAAACATAATTCGTAATGATTGTGTTTGTAAAATAGGTAATAATGCGAGGTTTTCGAAAAGTAGTGATACACCCAGCGTTACCGTTATGCGACTAAAGCCGCAATTTGTGACTTTTTAGGTGGCCTGCGACGCAACCTGCGACTTTTCTTCTATGGCCCTTTTTTGCCACTTTTTCGAATTTTGTGCGACTTTTGACACCTTTTTAGAAAATTATTTAAAATTTTTATTTTTAGTCCATATTCAATATCTCAACTAAAATTCCCTAAAATTATTGTAACTTAAGTATAAATGCCATCATTTTGGTCTCAGTTTGCTATCTAAAACCATTAAAAGCAATATATATTTTGCACGATTTTCAAAATCTTCATACAATTTTAGAAAAAATTATTTTTTGGTGCGCTTTTGCTTTTAGGTGTTAAATGGCAAAAATTCAGTTTGCGAGGTAGTTTGGAATTTTTATACATATTTGTCGTATGTTATATCAACATGGAGAACATAATTGAGATATATATCAAACGATGCACAACTGAAAGATCTACCAATTCTGATCTATTTTTTAGGAATATATTGAGGGGGCCGAAAAATATGCGAAAAAAATTTAAAAGTGGCGAAAACGTGATTATATTTTGGCAGTAGTATTTGAATGACGAAATTAAAATTTAGAGGGCAATGAATTCATCCCTCAAGTATGGTGCCTATATCATAAAATAACGACTGGGTCCAAATGAAACGAAAAAAGAAGACGAAATATGAAAAAATCATTCGATTTTTTACGTTTTCGAAATTTGCATGCCAATCACGCTTAGAAGTGCAAACTTGCGCTACTAAGATTTTGCGTTCAATATACCTGTAGACTTAGGAGTTCAAATCTGTAATTAGATTTTTCGAACACTTAAGAGTACAAAAATTATTCGAGTTGAAAGTCGGTTTTATAGGAGATAAAGCTGTTTGATTTTTGCCTATATATAATATGTTTTCAAGTATGAATTGTTTTATAGTCTTTTGTTCATTGTTAAAAAAAAAAAATGTTATAAAAAAGTGTGCGACTTTTTTATACCCTTCACAGGGTATTATAAGTTTGTGCTGATGTTTGTAACGCATAGAAATATTTGTCTTAGACCCACCTTTTAGTATACCAATAGACTTAGAATCACTTTCTGAGTCGATTTAGCGATGTCCGTCCGTCCGTCTGGCTGGCTGGACGGCTGGACCCCCATGTAAACCTTGTAATCAAACTACAGGTCGCAATTCTAAAAATAATTTGATGAAATTTGGCATAGATAATTTTTTTGATAATGGGACCATGGCTATTGAAACTGGTTAAAATCGGTCCATTATTTATGGTACCTCCCATAGGTCCCACTTCCCGGAATTGCTATATTGGCCACAAATATCAATATTTTTTCATGAAATTTAAACCAAATATAGCTTATGTAAACCTAAATCAATCGTTGAAATCGGTCCACATTTGACCATAGCTCCCATACAAACTCTTCTTAAAAACGACCTAAATGAGACAAAAAAAAAAAAAAAACACTAAAACGCTCGTAAATCTAAAGATAATGAAAATTTTGAGCTTATTTTTTGCATACATAATTTTTGTAACAACTGTAATCAACGTGCCAAATTTCGAAATAATCGGCCCACATTCGATCCTAGCTCTCATATAAGTCCAAATGGCGGAAACAGCTTAAATATATAAGTTTTGAGGAAATGTTTGTATGATGGCAAAATTTAGCAAATATTTGTCTTTATACAGGAAAAAGAACACCTTTGACCATAATGGTGAAGGGTATCATATGGTCGGCTTGACCGACTATAGCGCTTTCTTACTTGTTTTTTATTGAAAGTGACTTTTTGTGCGACTTTTTTTATTTTTGCGACTTTTTAAATTTGTCAGCGGTAACGTTGGATACATCTCCAGAAGATGATGACCATCAAAAAAATTTTTTTATAATAATTAATAAATAAATATAATAGACTGGGATTAAGTGTGAATAATTTTTCTTTTAAATAAATATTTACTATCCCGACAATTTTGTATATTTTTTTTCTTCAAATCATTTGTTTTTCCTTCTAAATTATTTTTTGCTTGTAATTGATATCATATTTTAATTAAACCATGCAAAATGATGGTAATTTAAAACCTTTTTATTTTAAACTATAATCACTTATAGTCACAAAACATATTCCATCCTTCCTTCTTTGTTGTATTTATTGGCTTGAGAATAAAATTGTTCCAGTTTCATATAATATTTAATTAGGATGTGTCTCAAATGTGTAACTAATTGCAGGAAAAAAGAAGCCGCCTCGCTTCATAAAATTATAGTTTATGATATTTGACATAATTTTTTACGCTTGTATTTTGAAATGAAAACTCTTAATTAGTTGACATTGGAAAAAAAAAATCCTAGCGCTTTTATGTAATTGGTGTTGACAAAAATTTATATTAAAATGCTGAACACATTATCAAAATTAGTTTCACTTTTAAGGTTGATACAAAATGTTGACGAAAATATTTTTCAGAAAAATCCTGGGGTAAAATTGAAAGGAAGACAATAGTAGAGGGAGTTGTGATAGTGTAATTTATCATACCCACCATCAAAAATAATAGGGGGTATATTGAGATTGTCATTCAGTTTGAAATTTCTTTAATATTGGCTCTAAAATCAAAATTAATTGTATTTTCTAAATCCTTATGAAATTATAAGACGATTGAGCGATGTCCGCCTGTCTGTCTGTCCATAAGTCTGTCTTTCCGTAAGTCTGCCTGTTTGTTGTCGTCTAGATAGGACCTAAACAAAAGGAGCTAGTTCACTGAAATTTATCAAAAATATTCTTCATTTCTTGGAAAATTTTATTAATGAAATTGAGCAATATCGGTTTAAATTTGACCATAGCTCCCGTATAGCCTCGCCTAAGGCCAATCGCTTATTTGCTAATAAATGACAAATTATAACAGATATGATGATAAAATTTAGCACAGAGAAGTTTTACATGATCTTTATTGAGCGTTTAAAATTTTATCCAAATCGATTCACATTAAAACATAGCTCCCATACAAAACAGTTACGAGAACAGCCAAAATTGCACAAAAAATATACTTAAATGTGAATTAATGATAAATTATACCAGCTATGGCCACTAAATTTTGTACAAGAAAGTCTTATGTCAATACCAAAATTTTGTAATAATCGGTCACCATTTGACCATAGCTTCCATATAAACAAGTAAGGAAAGCTATAGTCGGTCAAGCCCGACATTATTTTTTTCACTACTATGGTCAAATATGGACCAACAATTAAACAAGTTTTCCTTAAGCCTTAGAGACATACATATATATATACTATGTGCTATTATTTCAAAATTTCGAGATTTATATCATTTCCGGCTAAGGGCCTGATATGGGAGCTAGGATCAATTGTGGACCGATTGTTACCAAATTTTGTTTATATAAATTTGGTTTATATTTACAAAATATTTATCTGTGCAAAGTTTAAGTAGTCAAATGCATTTATCTTTAGAGTTATTTACGCTTTTGTGCTTTAATGTGTATATAAACGTCTTTTGAGAATGTGTCTTGTATGGGAGGTATGGTCAAATATAGCCCGATTTCTACAAAATTAGGAACACTGATTGAGGTTATAATAAGCAATATTTGTGCTGAATATTATTAAAATACAACTCAATTTGTGGCTGTAAAGGGCCCAAAACTCTATTCCGGGAAGGTATTCCTATGGGAGTTACCCGAAATAGTAATCCGATTTCGCCAAAAAAGTATAGGGATTGTCCTTGGACCAAAATATGAATCTGTGCCAAATTTCATCAAATTATCTTTAAAGATCTGTAGAGTGATAACAAGCTTACATGGATAACCAGCCAGCCAGCCAGCCAGCCGGACGGACATCGTTAAAACAACTCAGGAAGTGATTCTAAGTCGATTGGTATGCTAAAAGGTAGGTCTCAGACCAATATTTCTATGCATTACAAACATCATCACAAACCCAATATACCCTTTCCACCTATGGTGGTGAAGGGTATAAAAACTTACGAAAATACAAAATACAAAATTGAACGGGGTTTCTGTCCTTCAAACGCGACAAGATCTAGAGAGACAAAATTTATTCACAAAAGAATTTTCGATATCTTAAAAAAGTTGTGTACTGAAAATGGGCGAAATCGGTTCACATTTAGTAAGACCCTGCCCCGGAAATCACATTTATACTGATAAATTGAATAGAATTGTAATAGCTATGATGACTAAATCTAGAGCAGAGAAGTTTTATGCAGCTATAGGTCAGTATATTAAGTTTTATAGGAATCGGTCCATATTTGACTATAGCTTTCATATAAAAACCATTTCCGGAAACCACTAAAATGCCACAAACGCCAGTTAAACTGTGACAGCTATGGCCTCTAAATTCTTTGAAAATAAGCTTTATATAAATACCATCCAGTATATACAATTTTGTAAGAATCGGTCAATATTTGGCTATAGTTCTTATATATATATATAACATCCCCTTTTTATATCTTCAATGAAAAACATTTGGAGGTGCATTAAGTATATAAGTATTAAGATTGCACCTACGAAATTAGATAGCTATCAATCAATATTAAGTCCAGCTTTTATATACGGTAGATACTTTAGGAACTCCTAACAACATATATGGAAATGCCGTACGTGTTTGGCCTAACTATACCCGGTTATGAGACCAAATTTTGTGCAAAGTAAATACTAGGGAAACCATTTAGATACTTTTAAATATTGAACGATAGAGCTACTGCAACCGAATTAAGTCCAAAGATTTTACCAAAAATACCAAATAGCTTAACAATTTTTTTCGAATTTGGTCCACATTTTAAATAAGCTGCACTCCCGTAGATACATGAGATATGTTTCTAAATTTAACACAATCTGATGGTGGGTATATATGATTCGGCATAGCCGAATGTAACAGTCTTACTTGGATTATTGTGTCATTAACATTAACCCTAAAAATTTGAGCCAAATCGTGCAATTTTAACACGGAGCACCAAGGAGATAAAGTTGACAAATGCGTTTACCAGGGAAACAAATGGGCCCTTTTCGGGTTTAGCCAAATTATAGTTATTTGGGCTAACTTTTATAAAAGTGAGCACTAATTTGTAATGTAGACTTAATAAGTATTCTTTTGATGTAAATATCTCATAAATCGCTTAAACGGTTTTTGAGTTATAGCGTTTTTTTCAGTAGAATTTCATGTTTTTTATGTCTTATTTAAATAAATTTACCCAAAAAAAATATAAGTTTAACTTTTTTTTTTCCTAATTTATTTTTTTTTGCTTATCTTAGACCTGTACTTAATAATATGTAAAATTTTTTTGAACTTGGTTGATATCTCCCTATTATTCTTGATGACGCAAAATTAAGATTTGTTTTCATTATACCCTTCACCACCATAGGTGGAAAGGGTATATTGGGTTTGTGCTGATGTTTGTAACGCATAGAAATGTTGGTCTGAGACCAATATCCAATCGACTTAGAATCACTCCCTGAGTTGTTTTAACGATGTCCGTCCGGCTGGCTGGCTGGCTGGCCGGTTATCCATGAAAGCTGTTATCATTCTACAGGTCGTAACTTTAAAGCCATGATAGGCAAATTAGCCTCTACGGGCCGAGCACCAATCGTCATTTTCACATACACGACACGAACCAAATAGAAAAAACAAACCAAAATACGAAAAATAGTCATTTACATGATAATAGTCAATTTGCAACAACAAAATACATGCAAAAGAGAACAAAAAAATATTTATTTTTTCTTAGTCTCTTTATTTGTAAAGTCACCAATACATTGACATTTTCTGTGTACTCTTTGTGCATACCATGGCTTTAAAGATAATTTGATAAAATTTGGCACATATTCTGGTCCATGGACAATTCCTATACTTTTTGGGCGAAATCGGATTACTATTTCGGGTACCTCCCATAGGGATGCCTTCCCGGAATAGAGTTTTTGGTCCTTTACAGCCACAAATTTAATTGTATTTTAATAATATTCTGCACAAATATTGCTTATCATAACCTTAATCAGTGTTCCTAGTTTTGTAGAAATCGGCCCATATTTGACCATACCTCCCATACAAGACACATTCTCAAAAGTCGTTTATATACATATAAAAGCACAAAAACATTAATAACTCTAATTATAAATGCATTTGATTACCTAAACTTTGCACAGATAAATATTTTGTAAATATAAACCAAAAGTTAAAATTTGGTAACAATCGGTCCACAATTGACCCTAGCTCCCATATCAGGCCCTTAGCCGGAAATGATATAAATCTCGAAATTTTGAAAAAATAGCACATAGTTTATATATGTATGTCTCTAAGACTTAAGAAAACATGTTTAATTGTTGGTCCATATTTGACCTTAGTTGTGAAGGATATTATATAGTCGGACTTGACCGACTATAGCTTGTCTTACTTGTTTTATTTGCAAATGTTATTATTATGTTTTTAAAAATTTTGTTAAGCAAATTTTGGAAATTTGTAATTAGAGCTCCCGTGATTTATCACGAATGCATTAAGTATATAAACACAAAAAAATTGGGTCGATATCCTATTCCATATTCCCGTTCCTCTTACTTAAAGTCAAAGTATTTCAGGAAAAGTAGCTTTTTTGAGAAATTTTAGAAAAAAATTAATAACTTTATATCATTTTACTTTTTAGCAACAATATATTTACTAATTATGCGTAACACCATGTAGAATCTGTAGATAGAGTGTTTTTCAGAATTTTTAATTTTTAACCCTTGCGTTACCGGGATCAAAATCAATTTTTATGAATTTTTTTTTTAGAAATATCTATACTATTGCTGTGGTTCAAGCAATAATTCTTTTACTAAGCCTTCTAAAAAACTATTTAGTTTATAAAATATATCACATAAACTAGAGAAATATTAACCCTTTTGTTACCAAGAGGGTCCGATGTATGGATGTTTCTAGTTATTAAACTTTTATTCACGATATTTTGAACATTTTCCTTTGATATCTTTAGAATCTCGTGATCTCGGTATATCTGTTTAGTTTTAAGCAAAAATTTATTTATTGATTATGCCTTACACTATGTAGAATCAGTGGGTATAGTTTTTCTAGAATTATAAATTTTTAACCCTTGCGTTACCGGGATCAAAATCAATTTTTATGATTTTTTTTTAGAAATATCTATACTATTGCTGTGGTTCAAGCAATAATTCCTTTACTAAGCCTTCTAAAAAACTATTTAGTTTATAACATATATCGTATAAACTTAAAAAAAATTTAACCCTTTTGTTACCAAGAGGTTCCGATATATGGATGTTTCTAGTTATTAAACTTTTTTTCACGATATATTGAACATTTTCCTTTGATATCTTTAGAATCTCGTGAACCGCCGTGGTATAGCAAGATAGTCATCCGCCTAGCATACCAGAGGTCCAAAGTTCAATCCCTGGCCAGACCTTATACTTATTGAGTATTCGGCTATGTAAAACTTTTCTTACTAATGCATTTGCTCCGGAATCTAAAAATAGAATCGGATGTAGTTCATTGTCTGAGAGAATTACCCTTGTTCCAATTAGAATGTCGTGGAGCTTATGTATGTATGCATCTTAAGAATCTCAGCTATCTCCATAAACTTCAGTTTACATTCATCTAAAATAATTCTTCTTTTGTTATCCTTGACTCCCAGTGGAGCATAGGGCCTCCCCTATCTAAAATAATTATGTGGGAATTTTTTATATATTCGTCGCTTCTTGTTTGACGAACTCTACCGGCATCGCTCTCAATGATCATTTTACCTCTTTTAAATATAAAAAAAAACATTTCTGTATGTGATATTTTTTGACATGAGCTATTTTTGGATTAATATTTTATATCAAAATAATTTCATTTTGCTCCTCTGTGCGCTATGCCCTTCACGCAACTTTAATCATTAGCTCAACACTGAAGTGTAACTTAATTAGCCTGAGTATGAGTACAATTTTGCATACAACAAAGTTTGAAGGTTTATGAAGTGAATTTTATTATGCGACAAACATTTTCATCACTTGCAACAAATTACGAGCATAGAAAAAGAAAAATACTCATACTAATATGATAAACATTTTTAATTAACTTTAAGTTCACAGTTTTAGTTTTTTTCATTTTGTTAACAACTCATTAAAAGCAAAAGTGTTGAAATGTTGAAGTAAGTGATGGCATAAAACTTTGGTTTTTAAAGAAAATTTTTGGAAAAAAAACTTATACCGATATATACATATTCAAGAGATATAAAGGAAACATTTTCATATAATTACAATTTGTTATATTTTGAAAGACAATTTTAGAGCAAATCTAAAATATTGTTGAAATTTATTAAATTCTTTTTCAGTTTTATTAACTTTTAAAACCTTTGTTAAATCACAGTCAAGCTGTTTAAATATATAGTTTTCACAAAATTTTTGACATTAAAACAGCACATGCTAAAGTGACCACTTAAAGGGATCATATTGTCAAGAGTTGTCACATTAAGAGTCAATCGTCGTCGGCATAATCACAAAACAATTTGTAAACGACTTGAAAACGAATACAAATTAACATAAACAAATACTTAAATATTTGAAAGGAAAACAAATAAAATCTGAAATAACAATGAATTAAACAAATAAAAGGAAGTCATTAGAAAGTAGTGGAATATTTTATGACATTTCAAAAACAAACATTAAGTATGTATGTAATTTTCTCTTATTAGGTTTTTTTATTGGTATGATCAAATAATTTTTATATCGAAAAAATTTTCTATAGAAAAACTTTTATACCGAAAAAATTTTCTATAGAAAACTATTTTTTCTTAAAAATTTTCCATAGAAAAATTTATATATCGAAAAAATTGTCTTAAGAAAAATTTTTATACCAAAATAAATTTTTTAGAGAAATGTTTTTATACCGCAAAAATTTTATATAGAAAAACTTTGCCAACAAAGAATTTCCTAAGGAAAAATTTTTATAACGACAAAAATTATTCGCACTTGGTCCCTATTAATTTTTTTATTAAAGCAATAGACAATTTATTGATAAAAGCAAAAAAATGTTTTTGGGGACAACTAATTTTTTACATTTTCAAATCGAAAAATTTTTAAATCGAAAAATTTTCTATATAAAAATTTTTAAATCGAAAATTTTTCTATAGAAAAATTTTTAAATCGAAAAATTCTCTATGGAAAAATTTTTAAATGGAAAAATTTTCTATAGGAAAATTTTTATATCGAAAAATTTTCTATAGAAAAATTTTTGTGTCGAAAAATTTTCTGTAGAAAAAATTTTTTATCGAAAATTTTTCTATAGACAAATTTTTATATCGGAAAATTTTTTATAGAGAAATTTTTACATAGAAAAATGTTTATATCGAAAAATTTTCTATAAACAAAATTTTATATTGAAAAATTTTCTTTAGAAAAATTTTTTTTATCGAAAAATTTGCTATAGAAAAATGTTTTAATCGAAAAAATTGTCTATAGAAAAATGTTTTTATCAAAAAAATTTCAAGAAAATTTCAGAAAAACTTTTATATCGGAAAATTTTTATATCGAAAAATTTTCTTTATAGAAATTTTTATATAGAAAAATTTTCTTTATAGAAATTTTTATAAAGAAAAATGTTTATGTCGAAAAATTTTCTGCAAAAAAATTTTATATTGAAAAATTTTCTATAGAAATTTGTTTTTAACGAAAAATTTTCCACCAAAAATTTTTTCTATAGAAAAGTTTTTTTTATCGAAAAATTTTCTATAGAAAAATTTGTATATCTACAAATTTTCTATAGAAACGTTTTTATATTTACAAACTTTCTATAGAAAAATTTGTATATCGAAAAATTTTCTATAGACAAATTTTTATATCGAAAAATTTTCTATAGACAAATTTTTATATCAAAAAATTTTCTATAGAAAAATTTTTATATCGAAAAATTTTCTATAGACAAATTTTTATATCAAAAAATTTTCTATAGAAAAATTTTTATATCGAAAAATTTTCTATAGAAAAATTTTTATATCGAAAAATTTTCTATAGAAAAATTTTTATATCGAAAAATTTTCTATAGAAATATTTTTATATCGAAAAATTTTCTATAGAAATATTTTTATATCGAATAGTTTTATAGAAACCTTTTTATATCGAAAAATTTTCTATAGAAAAATTTTTATATCGAAAAATTTTTATATCAAAAATTTTCTATAGAAAACTTTTTATGTCGAAAAATTTTCTAAAGAAAACTTTTTATGTCGAAAAATTTTCTATAGAAAAATTTTTATACTTAAAAATTTCCTATAGAAACATTTTTTTTATCGAAAAATTTTCTATAGAAAAATTTTTTTATCTAAAAATTTTCTATAGAAAAATTTTTATATCGAAAAATTTGCTATAGAAAAATTTTTATATCGAAAAATTTGCTATAGAAAATTTTTATATATAAACATTTTCAATAGAAAAATTTTTCGATATAAAAATTTTCTATAGAAAAATTTTTATATCTAAAAACTTTTTATAGAAAAATTTTTTGTTTAAAAATTTTCTATAGAAAAATTTTTAAATCTAAAAATTTTTTATAGAAAAATCTTTATATCGAAAAATTTTCTATAGAAAAATTTTTTTAACGAAAAATTTTCTATAGAAAAATTTTTTTATAGAAAAATTTTTTATAGAAATTTTTTTTTATTGAAAGATTTTCTATAGAAAATTTTTTGTAGAAAAATTTTTATATCGAAAAATTTTCTGTAGAAAAATTTTTATATCGAAAAATTTTCTGTGGAAAATTTTTGATACCGAAAAAAATTTTCTTTAGAAAATTTTTAATGCCGAAATAATTTTTGTTCCGAATTTTTTTTTACAAAAATGTTTATATCAAAAATAATTTCATGTTTATACCGATTTTTTTTAGATAAGTTTTTATATTTTTTAGCAAATAATTATTTCGAAAAAAATTTTCTTTGGAAAAATTTTTATGCCGAAAAATTTTTCTTTATAAACATTTATAACCGAAAAACTTTTGTATAGAAAATTTTGTATAACGAAAAAACTTTCTATAGGAAATTTTTTATACCAAAACAGTTTTCTATAGAAAATTTTTTATACCGAAACAATTTTCTATAGAAAACTTTTATACCGTCATAGTCAGGAGGAGTATCCCCACTTTTAGACAGATCAAAGACCACGCATTATTTTTAAAGCACAATAATTACGAATTATACTTTCACACTTAATCCCAGTCTATTTCAATTATTTACTAATGTAGGTGTAATTTGGTGGAATTGGTTTCCACAAATATTTTTTGAATTTTTGGGTAGTGTTTACTTTTGTTCAGTTGATAATCTGCGCTTTGCCCTTTTTATGTACAAAATATAATTCCTAATTAATGTGTTTTAAAAATAGGTAATAATGCGAGGTTTTCGGTCTGCCTTAAAGTAGGGATACTCCTGCTGACGATGATGGTTTAACCGACCTTCAAAACGCTTCGAGGAATTGGTTGTTCCCACAAAAATAGTTTGGCTTTTATCAATAAATTACTATTACATTTAATTGGCTGGGATTAAGTGCGAACAATAATTCCTTTGAAAAAATTTTGTATAGAAGTTTTTTTATGTCGCAAAAATTTTTTTTGTTCCGAAAATTTATTTTACAAATATTTTTATATCAAAAAAATTTTCATTTTTTTTATACCGAATTTTTTTTTAGAAAAATTTCTATATCACAAAAATTTTCTTTAATAAAATTTTTATGCCGAAAAAATTTTCTTTGGAAATATTTTTATATCAAAAAAATTTTCAATAGAAAAATGTTTATACCGAAAAATTGTTCCTTAAAAAAGTTTTTATAATTTTTATTCATGACAAGTGATTTCCTTTTTCCCCATAAAACTGAAATTTTTAAACACTTTTCCTGCCTTCTTAAACTCTTTACCTTTTCCATTACATCTACATCTACATTAATCCTTTTTTAAGGATAATGTAATCTATTTTTGGACACTCAATTAAAACTCAACAAGGCTGCTAATGTGCAAGTTAGATATTTATCATCATTTTTTGGGTAAAAAAATATAAAAAATTAAAAGCATTTTAAAAACTTTTTTCCAAATCCTTCTAATGGGCTTTGGTTAATTTTATTTTATCATATAAAAAATAAAAAAGTAGATGAACTCACTTAAAAAGCCTTTAAGGATTAAGAATGCCACTAGAATATGTATAAGAAATAAACCGAAAAAAATCCTTAGAATGTGTTAAAATTCCTTTGACATTTTGAGCATTTTATCGCCACTTACAAGGATAACAATCCACGAAAAAATCTTGGTATTTATGAACTTTTTAAGGTATTTGTGAAAATTTTTTTTTTCTATATATAGGATTAAAACATTTCGTTTTTAAGGATAACCACAAAATATATCAGTCACTTCAAAGAAAATGTTATAAAAATAAAAGATTTTTTTTTTGGGGAAAATGTAAAATGTTCTTCTTGACTACTTATTAGTTACTTAAAAACAAAAAAAGATTTTTGTAACAAAAAAGGCTACCTTTTAAGGCGATTTCATCTGCAAATCAATAAGAAACATTTGATTTTTACTCCTTGAACAAACTTTAAATAATTGAGTGTTGTTACCCTTAACAAATATTTTGAAGAATTAGGGGAGATTTCAATAGCTTCTAGTAAAATTAATAAGCTACTTAAATTGGCTCTTTTTGAAATTAAAACATTTTTTAGTTAAAAGTAATGGTATTTTCTAGAAATTAGAGGTAATCAAGGTGTTATATTTGATATCTTTTTAAAAAAAGGGAATTCCAGTCTGAAGTTGAATTTGAAGATAACCTTTTTTACAAACACAATCATTACGAATTATGTTTGTAAAACAAAGGTAACAGCTTAGATTATCGACTGAGCTAAAGTTAATTTGTGTTTACTTTTGTTCAGTCGAAAATCTAAACTTTTATCTTTGATTTAACATAATTCGTAATGTTTGTGTAATAATGCGAGGTTTCCGATCTGTCTGGGTCATCAGACTTAACAACCATCGAAACTCGTCAAGGAATTGATTGTCCCCACAAACATTTTTTGGCTTTTATCAATAAATTGTCTACTATATCAATAAATAAATGCAATAGACTGGGATTATGTGCGAATAATTTTTCTTTTGGATTGCAACTAATTTTATGGACACTTTTAATTAAGTGGTCAAAATTTTTGAATCTTAATATTAAAATTAGCATAACACCTTGATTAGCTATATTTTCTAGAAAATAATATTACTTTTACCTACAAAAATGATTTAAATAATTCCACAAGTAGATTTTGAAATCTCTCCTAAATCTAGAAAAATATTTATATCGATTTTCTTTAGAAAAAGTTTTATACAGAAAATATTTTTAGAAAAATGTTTATATCGAAAATATTTTTAGAAAAACTTTTATACCGAAAATATTTTCTTTGGAAAAATTTTTACACCGAAAAAAATTTCCTTTACAAAAATTTTAGTATAAAAAATTTTATATAGAAAAGTTTTAATTCCGAAACAATTTTCTAACGAAACATTTTTTTGCAAAATTTTTATACCGAAAAAAATTTTCTTTAGAAAAATACTTAAATTGACACCGAAAAAAATTTCCTTTACAAAAATTTCAGTATAAAAATTTTCTTTGGAAAAGTTTTTATACCGAAAAAATTTTCTTTAGAAAAAATTTTTTTATAGAAAAAAATTTATACTGACTTTCTTTAGAAAAAGTTTTATATTGAAAAAAAAAAAAAATCTTTAGGAAAATGTTTATACCGAAAATGATTTCTCTAGAAAAATGTTTATACCGAAAATGTTTTCTTTGCAAACATTTTTACACCGAAAAAATTTTTACTTTACAAAAATTTCAGTATGAAAAATTTTCTATAGAAAAGTTTTTATACCGAAACAATTTTCTATAGAAAAATTTTCTTTGGAAAATTTTTATACCGAAAAAAATTTTCTATAGAAAAATATTTATAACGTTTTATGCTGAAAAATTTTCTTTAGAAAAACATTTATACAAAAAATATTTTCTCTATACAAATTTTTATACCGAAATAAATCTCCTTTACAAAAATTTTAAGTTAAAGTATTTTCTATAGAAAAACTTTCTTTGGAAAAAAAAATTTCTTTGAAAAAAAAAGAATTTTTATAGAAAAATATTTCTACCGATTTTCTTTAGAAAAGTTTTGTACTGACAAAATTTTCTTTACCGAAAATATTTTCTTTAGAAAAATTTTTACACCGAAAAAAATTTCCTTTACAAAAAATTTTATACCCAAAAATTTTTCATTCCTATTTTTTTATTTTAAAGAAATTTTTTTTAACCGAAAAAAATTTATTTTGAATATTTTTTTGTACCGAAAAAATTTTATTTGGAAAATTTTTATATCGAAAATAATTTTCTTTAGAAAAAAATTTGCTATAGAAAAGTATTTATACCATTTTTATTGAGAAAAAGTTTTATACCGCAAATATTTTCTTTAGAAAAATATTTATATCGAAAATATTTTCTATAGAAAAAATGTTTACGATAAAATTTTAATTTCGAAAATTTTTTTTATTCTAAAGAATTTTTTTTATACCGTAAAAAATTTTTTTGAATATTTTTATTTATACCGAAAAAATTTGACAAATTTTTATAGTGAATCATTTTTTTTTTAATTTTTATACCAAAAAATTTTCTTTGGAAAATTTTTACACCGAAAAAAAATGTCTTTTGAAAAAAATTTTGTATAGAAAAATATTTATACCGTTTTTCTTTCGAAAAAGTTTTATACTGAAGAAATTTTCTTTAGAACAATTTTCATACCGAAAATATTTATTTTAGAAAAAATTTTACACCGAAAAAAATTTCCTCTACAAAAATTTTTATACCGAAATTTTTTTTTTTATTTTTAAAAATTTTTTTTATACTGTCAATAATTTCGTTAAAAAATTTTCTCTCCAAAATTTTTGTATGAAAAAAAAAATCAAAATTTTTTTTCGAAAAAAATTTATCATAGAAAATATTTCGGAGTAAAAAATTTCCTATGTTAATTTATTCTGTTTAAAAATTGTCTAGTTCTATAGAAAAGATATCGCTTTAAAATATTTTACTATAGAAAACTCCTCAATATCAAATATTTTTTGTCATGAAAATAGACCATTTTTATTATTTTTTTTTTTCGTTTAATAACAAATTGCGTTTCCTGTCTTTTTTGGTCATTTAATGACTAACTACAGAGTGGACAAACTTTTCTCCAGGATTTTTTTTTATTTTTTTTATGTCCCAAAGTTTTTCTTCCGAATGTTTTGTTTTTAATTATTTTTTGTGTTGTTTAATTTTAAACGAAAAGTTTTAGGTTAAAATGTTTCGAACGAGGAGGAGGAGTGTGAGTAATTGAATCATTTATGCTGCTAATTGCAAATGTCTGGAACTTAATTTTATTCTTGTTTTTATTGTCATTGTAGTTTAAGTATTTATGCTAATTAGTACGAGTATTTTGTAGTTCAATTTAAATGATTTGTAAATGCCGACAAATAAGGAAATAAATCGATAAATATTTGAGAAGGGAAGAAAATTACTTTTGCCAATGCAGACATTAAAAATGAAAAATTAAGAAGGACAAAGCAAAGAAGAAAGTTAAGTAAAATGGATGAATTTTTAATTGTGAAAGGGACTGATACAAAAAAAGAGTTTGACTAGGAAGAGCCAGTCTTATAAAAGTCCTAAATGTCATATATTCAAATTATATTTTAAGTTGTGATAATTTCAAAAGAAATACTATAAATAACAAGTAATTATTATAAACCTAGGAATTCCAGTGCAATACACTAAAAGCTAAAGAAATGTAAGGAATTTCTTGAACACACACAACGCAAGAACATTCTAATCAAACAACAACTCATTTTAACAAACCCTGAACCACAATTTCTAAATCAACCAAAAATGTCAATTTGAATTTGATTACCAAATAAATAAATAAAAAAAATTCAAACCAAATCAAACATAAGAATAAGAAATAAAAAAAGAAAGTAATTTCCTCTCGGTAAACGCAATTCAATTTTAAAACTAACAACTTAATCCTTTATTTAATTTGAAACCCATTAAAAGGACATTGCTTATCCTTTTTAAGTGAATACAAACAGATTTTTAATGTAAATAAAGAAAACGAGATCGATTTTCGATTTGGGACATACACATATACGCACACACACAAACACAGAATCACACGCATTTATTTATCAACCTACCACCCACTTCACTTATTCACAAACATACACATTAACACATTAAATATGTGTAAGTGAGTGAACGAATCTATGATAGAATTGAATTTATTTGCCAAAATCCAAAAAAAAAGAAGATGAGATTGAAGAAAAGCAAAGAAAAAAAAAGAAACTAAAACGATAAATTCCTAAGAAGTTGGATAGATTTCGAACGCAATTGACATTTGCAACCGCACTTAAGTGGAAGAAGAAAGTCTTTTTTTTCGACATACAAATTTGGTAGAGAATTAAATACACTCAAAGAAATAATAATTTATAAAATATTTTACCAAAAAATAACAAAATTGTCGGGATGTAAATATTATTCAAAAAGAATGACTACTCGCATTTGATCCCTAATCTGTTACATTTATTTATTAATGTAACAGACCAATTTATTGATAAAAAGCAAAAAATTGTTTGCGGAGAAACCAAAATTTCTCGACGCGTTTCGATGGTTGGTTAGGCCATCTTTTCAGGAGGATTATCTCCAACTTAGACAGATCGAAAACCTCGAATTATAACTTATTTTACAAACAAAACCTTTCAGAATTATGTTCATAAACCATAAGTCAAAGCGTAGATCATCGACTGAACAAAACACAAACAATTTTCAGTAAATTTTTTTTCGAAAATTTTTCTATGTAAAATAATTTATATCGACAACATTTTCTATATAAAAAAATTATAATTTTTCTATTTAAAAATAATATAAAAAATTTTATACCAACATTTTTTCTTTATATCAAATTTTAAAACGAGAATTTTTCTATATGAAAATTTTATACCGAAAATTTTTCTATAGAAATATTTTTACCGACAATTTCTCTATATAAAAATTTTATACCAAAAATATTTCTATGTAGAAAAATTTATACCGAAAATTTTTCTACATAAAACTTTTATACCAAAAATTTTTCTATATAAAAATTTTACACCGAAAATATTTTTATATATAAATTTTATACAAAAATTTTTCTATATAAATATTTTTTACCGAAAATTTTCTATATAAAATTTTTTTACCGAAAATTTTTCTATATAAAATTTTTTTACCGAAAATTTTTCTATATACAAATTTTATACCGAAAATTTTTCTATATAACAATTTTATACCGAAAATTTTTCTATATAAAAATTTTATACCGAACATTTTTCTATATAAAAATTTTATACCGAAAATTTTTCTATATAAAAATTTTATACCGAAAATTTTTCTATATAAAAATTTTATACCGAAAATTTTTTATATAAAAATTTTATACCGAAAATTTTTCTATATAAAAATTTTATACCGAAAATTTTTCTATATAAAAATTTTATACCGAAAATTTTTCTATATAAAAATTTTATACCGAAAATTTTTCTATATAAAAATTTTATACCGAAAATTTTTCTATATAAAAATTTTATACCGAAAATTTTTCTATATACAAATTTTATACCGAAAATTTTTCTATATAAAAATTTTATACCGAAAATTTTTCGATATAAAAATTTTATACCGAAAATTTTTCTATATAAAAATTTTATACCGAAAATTTTTCTATATAAAAATTTTATACCGAAAATTTTTCTATATAAAAATTTTATACCGAAAATTTTTCTATATAAAAATTTTATACCGAAAATTTTTCTATATAAAAATTTTATACCAAAAATTTTTCTATATAAAAATTTTATACCGAAAATTTTTCTATATACAAATTTTATACCGAAAATTTTTCTATATACAAATTTTATACCGAAAATTTTTCTATATAAAAAATTTATACGGAAAGTTTTTCTATATAAAAATTTTATACGGAAAATTTTTCTATATAAAAATTTTATACCGAAAATTTTTCTATATAAAAATTTTATACCGAAAATTTTTCTATATAAAAATTTTATACCGAAAATTTTTCTATATAAAAATTTTATACCGAAAATTTTTCTATATAAACATTTTATACCGAAAATTTTTCTATATAAAAATTTTATACCGAAAATTTTTCTATATAAAAATTTTATACCGAAAATTTTTCTATATAAACATTTTATACCGAAAATCTTTCTATATAAAAATTTTTTACCGAAAATTTTTCTATATAAAAATTTTTTTACCGAAAATTTTTCTATATAAAAATTTTGTACCAAAAATTTTTCTATATTCAAATTTTATACCGAAAATTTTTCTATATAAAAATTTTATTCCATAAATTTTTCTATATAAAAATTTTATACCGAAAATTTTTCTATATAAAAATTTTATACCGAAAATTTTTCTATATAAAAATTTTATACCGAAAATTTTTCTATATAAAAATTTTATATCGAAAATTTTTCTATATAAAAAATTTAAACAGAAAATTTTTTACCAAAACTTTTCTATATAAAAATTTCATACCGAAAATTTGTCTATATAAATTTTTTTTCTATATAAAAATTTTTATTTGAAAATTTTTTATCTAAAAATTTTCTTTTTTTTTTTTTATAAAAAAAAATTGATACCGAAAATTTTTTTATATAAAAAAATTTAAAACGAAAATTTTTCTTTATAAAAATTTTATACCGAAAATTGTTCTTTATAAAAATTTTAAAATTTTTTTTATTTAAAAATTTTATACAAAAATTTTTGTATATAAAAATTTTATACAAAAATTTTTGTATATAAAAATTTTATACAAACATTTTTCTATATACAAATTTTTTACCTAAAATTCTTCTAAATAAAAAAATAAAGAAATGATAAAACTGAAAAATGCTTGTGTGTTTCTGTTCGGATGATAATCTGCGCTTTATGTTGATATTTGTTGGACACAATAATAATAATTCGTATTTATTCAGTCCCTCAAATTATACATAATGTGAGGTTTTCGCTCCGTCTAGGGATAATCCTCCTGATGAGATGGTCTAACCAACCAGCGTTACCGCTGACAAATTTAAAAAAGTCGCAAAAATAGTCGCTTTTTACAAAAAAAGTCGCACAAAAAGTCACTTTCAATAAAAAAAGTCGCACACTTTTTTTATAACATTTTTTTTAACAATGAACAAAAGACTATAAAACAATTCATACTTGAAAAGATATTATATATAGGCAAAAATCAAACAGTTTTAATTCCTATAAACCGACTTTCAACTCGAATAACTTTTGTACTCTTAAGTGTTCGAAAAATCTAAATACAGATTTGAACTCCTAAGTCTACAGGTATATTGAACGCAAAATCTTAGCGCAAGTTTGCACTTCTAAGCGTAATTGGCATGCAAATTTCAAAAACGTAAAAAATCGAATGAAGCATTTATGTTTTTTTCATATTTCGTCTTCTTTTTTCGTTTCATTTGGACCCAGTCGTTATTTTATGATATAGACACCATACTTGGGGGATGAATTCATTGCCCTCTAAATTTTAATTTCACGTTTTCGCCACTTTTAAATTTTTTTTGCATATTTTTCGGTCCCCTCAATGAATTCCTAAAAAATAGATAAGGATTGGTAAATCTTTCAGTTGTGCATCGTTTGATATATATCTCAATTGTGTTCTCCATGTTGATATAACATACGACAAATATGTATAAAAATTCCAAACTACCTCGTAAACTGAATTTTTGACATTTAACACCTAAAAGCAAAAGCGCACCAAAAAATATTTTTTCCTAAAATTGTATGAAGATTTTGAAAATCGTGCAAAATATATATTGCTTTTAATGGTTTTAGATAGCAAATTGAGACCAAAATGATGGCATTTATACTTAAGTTACAATAATTTTAGGGAATTTTAGTTGAGATATTGAATATGGACTAAAAATAAAAATTTTAAATAATTTTCTAAAAAGGTGTCAAAAGTCGCACAAAACTCGAAAAAGTGGCAAAAAAGGGCCATGGAAGAAAAGTCGCAGCTTGCGTCGCAAGGCCACCTAAAAAGTCGCAAATTGCGACTTTAGTCGCAAAACGGTAACGTTGTAACCAACCATCGAAACGCGTCGAGGAAAGGTTTTCCCACCAACATTTTTTGGTTTTATCAAAAAACTATTTATTACAATAATAAATAATTGTAATAAATTGGGATTCTTAGTGCAATACACTACAGTAAAACTTTTTAAAACATTTTTTTTAACGAAAATTTTTCTATATAAAAATTTTTTATCGAAAAATGTTCATATAAAAATTTTAAACTGAAAATTTTTCTATATAAAAAATTTTATACCGACAATTTTTCTATATAAAAAATTGATAACTAAAATTTTTCTATTTAAAAAAATTGATATCGAAAGTTTTTCTATATAAAAAAAATTATACCAAAAATTTTTTTATATAAAAAAAATTTGTTCCGAAAATGTAATTTTTCAATATAAAATAATTTATACAGAAATTTTTTTTATATACAAAAATTCATACCGGAAATTTTTTTACTTAAAAAAAATTATACCTAAAATTTTTCTTTATAAAAAAATTTATACCGAAAATTTTTACCGCAAAGTTTTATATAAAAGAAAATGATACCAATCATTTTTCAATATAAGAAATTTTTATCGAAAAATTATCTGGTCTTCCACAGCATCAGATCTTAGTGACTAAAAAACTTAAAAAGTGCTTTCGGAGTGCATTTAGCCTCCAAAATTGGGGTACATTTGGCCATGCTGAGCTTCTGTAGATAAAAATGCGAGCAGTTTGAGCGTTGAATAATTCAGAATTTAATAGAAGAGGATACAAAGTATAGGTGTCAAAGTAAATCCTTGCCTTACGCCAGTAGTAACCCCTGTCTTACACAGCAAAAATCTTAAAAAGTGCTTTCGGGGTAGATTTAACATTTAAAATTGGGGTACAGTTTCTAACATTTTTTGTATCCTTAATACTCCAATCTTGAATGACAAACGATTAAATCTGGCATTGAAAAATTTAATCTGTGATATATCACAATTTTGGACATTACTGTTCATCATAAAAGTAATGTTAACTGTTTTTAGATTAATTTTAAAATGTCTATATTAACTTTATTCTTCGAGTGTATGCTATGTACTTCATGTATTTAAAAAAAAAAAGAAAATCAAATAATAGTTTGGCAAGAATTGGTTACACTTAACAATTTTGCATGGAAATATATTCATTTCAGTTGAGTATTTGTATACATTATTGATGTCGAAATCTGGTCTTGGGTTAGAGCCATAATAAAACAGATGCTGGCAGATGAACAAGAAATGGAATAAATTGAAGGAATATATTGAAATCAAATGATATAGACATCAACACATTAAATTGAAACTAAGTAGTAAATATCTACTTTGTAGATACATATGTATGTACTTAGTAATTTATATAGAAATTGTATGTATGTATGTGAGTTTATTTACGGAGCCACAAAGTGGTATGTTGGGGGAATTGGTTAAAAAGAGACATTCTACTAAATTTTTATTTAAATAAAATAAGAAGTGTAATAAAAGCTTAAGAAAAACTTGAAAATTTTTTATATTTTGTGAGTTTTATTTACTCAAGAAAAGAATTTTATTTCTTAGTTTTTTTTTTTTTTGCAACTTTTTCCAAAATATGACGAAAACACCTTCCAGGCATTTGTCAAGTGCCATTTGGTTTTTACTATTTATATACACGAGCTCTACAGTTTTCTTTTTCTTATACTAAATCCAAAAAGTAGGAATTATTTTAAATGTGTTATCAAAACAAAAAACATTAAAAATGTTTATGGAAAAAAAAAGAAAATCATCTCAGTCACTCACACCTATTTTCACACTTAAGTAGAGTTTGGGAATTTGAGCATGTGGTAAAAATTACGTACGAGTAAAATTTACCCCCGAAACCAAGTTCGAGTATTTGTTGCTCAAGTGTTTTTAACAAAAGAAGGAAGTACTTTTTTATATTTTTTAATGTTTTCAAATCTGATTTTTTTTGCCATTTTGTGTTTTAATAACTAAAGTAGTAAATGGTTAGAGAATATAATTCTTTTTCTTGATCTTACACCAATGGCACTCCTCCTCATTCATAATCAGAAAGTAATTTTATTTGACAATAATCGTTGTTTAAAAAGAAACACTTAAAAATTGCTATAAAAAAGGAAATTTCCGATAAAGTTCTCCCCTGTTTGGCAGTCCCTGTCTGCTAGACTTGTTTTTGCATTTTGAAATTAACTTGATTTTTTTTAATGCTGCACCCCTGAGTCCTTTGACTTGGAATTGTATGTATTTGTGATTTTGAAACCCATTAATTCAATTTAAATTTTGTTTTCTTCCTTTTTTTTGGTTCCTTTGTGTTTCCTTTTATTTATGTTTTATTTTGATTTCGATTTATTTATTTGTTTCTGTTATTTTTGACTAGTTTACATAATAAGCTTAATATGTTATCGGTGTTTTGCCATATTTAACGCATCACTTGACTTATTTGACGAATTTTTACTTTTAAGGGAATGATTCTGTGTGTTATTTGAATAAGAATACAGGAGTAAAGAAATAAAGTTAAGGCTAATTGAATATTAAAATTTATTTTTGTATCAAACCTCTCTTTAAAAAGATATGCATTATTGGTCCTTAAGGACATTTAATCAATATTTGGCCTAAAAATAGTTTGGGCAAAGACTTTTAAATTTGGGCAAAGTGGTTAAATTTCAAGGGCCGATGTTGATTTTGAATAAAACACAAACTATTTAGGAAATTATTGTAATTTTATTTTATTATGATATATTGGTATTACTCAATTATGTATGAAACAAAATATCGTCCAAATGGGCGCCACGACCACGACGGCACACCTCCATCCGATGGTCCAAATTTTCGATAACCCTGAGGCATAATGGAGGTACTATGCCGTTAATGTGCCGAATTATCTCATCCTTTAGCTCTTGAATTATCACTGGCTTATCGACGTACACCTTTTCTTGCAAATAACCCCAAAGAAAAAAGTCCAACGGTGTCAAATCACATGATCTTGGCGGCCAATTGACATCACCATTACGTGAGATAACACGGCCATTGAATTTGTTGCGCAAAAGAGCCATTGTTTCGTTAGCTGTGTGGCAAGTGGCACCGTCCTGCTGAAACCACATATCGTCCACATCCATATCTTCATATCTTATCATCTCACGATAGCGAACACCATTCACAGTAACTGCCTGACCGGCCTCATTTTGGAAAAAATACGGCCCGATGATGCAGCCAGCCCATAAACCTCACCAAACAGTCACTCTTTGTGGGTGCATTAGTTTTTCGACAATCACTCTTGGATTCTCATTCGCCCAAATGCGGCAATTCTGTTTATTTTTATTGACGAATCCATTGAGGTGAAAATGTGCCTCATCACTGAAGATGATTTTCTTCGAAAATTGATCATCCACTGTTGCCATTTCTTGCCACCATTCTGCCCATTCACGACGTTTGGAATGGTCAAGAGGCTTTAGTTCTTGAGCCAATTGTACCTTGTAAGCTTGTAAATGCAAGTCTTTGTGCATAATGTTCATCGACGAAGAGCGTGAGAGGTGCAATTGTTGGGCACGACGACGAGTTGAGGTGGACGGCTCTTTAGCCACACTATTGCGAACAGCAGCAATATTTTCTACAGTACGAGCTGTACGAGCATGCACTGGTGTTCTCACATCTTCTACAGACCCGGTTTGCTCGAATTTTTCCACGATTTTTGCGATTGTACGCACATTTAGACGATCAAATTGACCAAAAAATATGCATTTTGATTTGAACGCCCATTTTCATAATAAGTCTGGATAACTTTAACACGTTGTTGGATTGTGTATCTCTCCATGGTTCAAATTGAGTAAGTCTGAAATAGAGAAATGTCACATAAAATTCGGAAAAAAACTTGGCATTTAGGTGTGGTTCACATTCAACATAAAGATATTACACTCCATACATTTTTTTCTGTCACAAGTGCAAATAAAGTGGATAAAGAACAATGAAAAACACATAAACGCACAAACAAGCATACACTCCATGAGCATGTGTGTGTGTGCCTTAGATCTCTCATTGGGTAATCGTCTCCATTAGTTGTTTTCGAATTTGAGTAATATCGCTAATTTTCTAGTCAAAATCTGAATATCGGCAATTTACTATTTTTTAGGTCAAAAATCGGCAAATCTGGCAGATCTTTTGTTCGTAAAAGCGGTATGCTTTCCATTTTGTGGGACTTTTAAAAATGACCATCTTTAACATCTTATGTTGTTACGTTTTTCCTTAAAACACGCGGAAGGAATTATTTTTGCAAACAACCGAAAACAAAATTAAAACACTTTGTGTTGTTTTACAAAGTTTTCTCTTTATTAACTTTAAGAGTTAGTTCACTTTAAACACACTTCACAAAACCTTAATAAAAACTCTGCCACGATATCCGTTCATCAGCTTTTTATAGTAGAGAAAAGATTTTTTAGCATTTTCTGCAGACGTTAACAAAAGTCTGCTGCAATCCTGCCAGATTTGCCGATTTTTGACCCAAAAAATAGTAAATTGCCGATATTTAGATTTTGGCCAGAAAATGAGCGATTTTTAAGATAATATGGAAAACCACCTTAACTTCAAAGTTTCAACAGTTTTTTTTTTAACATAGTTTTTTTTTAACAACAATCAGAGTTTTTAATAATTCCGATACGTTAGAATTTACAGTCAAAATTTTTAATAAAAAATTGTGCTATATATATAAAAAAATTGTATTACAGAAACATTTTCAATATAAATTTTTTCTATAGAAAATTTTTCCATTTAAAATTATTTCCATTGCTTCCGCCGAAAAACTTTCTTCTATTGAAAAATTTTATATATACATTTTTTTCTGTAGTGAAATTTTCCGTTTAAATTTTTTTCTGTCGAAAATTTTCCTATATAATGTTTTTGTAACGAAGAATTTTTTATACTGATTTTTTTGAATGGAGAAATTTTTTTACATACAATTTTTTTTATAGAAAAATTTTCTGTATAAAATTTTTCAATAAAAAAATTTACTAAAAAGGATTTTTTTGTATAGAAAAATTTTCCATATACAATTTTTTGTATAGAAAAATGTTCAATATAAAATTGTTTGTGTAGAAAAGAGAGACAGATGTTGCTCTGCTCTTTACAGCAAAGGAGAGAAAAATGTTGCTCTTCTTATAGACACAAACAAAACAACAACAACACAAACAAAAAAATTAATTTTAGAAAATGATGGAAGGGATTTATAAGCAGTAAACTATGCACGATGGGCGGATAAATTAAAAATTCGTGACAATATTATATTCTTGGGTTTGGGGTTTTTTTGACTATATGTTAATATTGTCGATTTTTATTGAAAAATTATTTTTTTATAAAATAAGTTGATATATTATTCAAAGTATTGTCCACCGTTGAACACCCAAAATAATTGTTTCGGCTTTGAGGTAAAGTTCTGAAGTAAATCGTGTTCCAGAGAAGGCATTCTACATTGAACAAAACAAATAGTAGCCAAAAGGAGCAAGGTCTGAGCTATAACAAGAAAGTCAATATTTGCACAATTTTTAGAATCACTTTCTGAGTCGATTTAGCGATGTCCGTCCGTCCGTCTAGCTGGCTGGCTGGACCCCCATGTAAACCTTGTAATCAAACTACAGGTCGCAATTCTAAAGATAATTTAATGAAATTTGACACAGATTATTTTTTTGATAATGGGACCATGGCTATTGAAATTCGTCAAAATCGGTCTATTATTTATGGTACCTCCCATAGGTCTCACTTCCCGGAATTGATATATTGGCAACAAAAATCAATACTTTTTTCATGAAATTTAAATCAAATATGGCCTAAGTAAACTTAAATCACTGTACCAAATTTCGTTGAAATCGGTCCACATTTGACCATAGCTCCCATACAAACTCTTTTCTCAAAACGCACTAATTGAGACAAAATTCACTAAAACACTCGTAAATAATGAGAATTTGAAGTTTATTTTTTGCATACAAAATTTTTGTAACAACTGTAATCAATTTGCCATATTTCGAGATAATCGGTCTACATTTGACCCTAGCTCTCATATAAGTCCAAATGGCGGAAACAGCTTAAATGTATAAGTTTTAAGAATATGTTTGTATGATGGCAAAATTTAGTAAATATTTGTCTTTATACAGGAAAAAGAACACCTTTGCCCTTAGTGGTGAAGGGTATCGTATGGTCGGGCTTGACCGACTATAGCACTTTCTTACTTGTTTTTTACTGATATTCAAAAACTCTTTGAAAAATGTACAAAAAAACTAAAAAGTGTATTTTTTACAAAATCACTTTTGAATTTTGACATCTAATTTCTAAAAAGACTGTACAACATATATAATATTTATATAAAAAAATTTAAATAATCTAAGAAATTCTAGTTACTTTTTATTTTTTAGATCTATAGAGAACGTATGGGGCTATATAAATCCATTTCAGAAAGTATAAAAATCGGCTTGAGTTTTTTGTTATTTGTTCAAAAGTAAAAAACTTTTCAGCAAAAAGTCAAAAATTATTAACATCTCTTTGAGATCAGGGAAAATTATTTGATTTTGGAAATTTCTCAATACAAAATGGTTCAAAATATAGATCTATTTCCTAAACTGTTGGCTATGTCAGTCTATTTTGAAAAATAAACAGTTTGAAATTGAATTTACAATCGGCCAATTTGTATTTTTGAAATGAAATATCTTAAAACCCGTAAAAGTTATGAAAGTGAAGTATTAACATTTTTTCTTCATTTCTTCAAGCTTAATCGAAAATATAAAAATCAACCATATTGGACAATAATTAAAAGATCTACATGGTCCAAAAGTTTTTATTACACTTTATTTATTTAAACCACTGTGCGGCAGCCTAGAAGAGATAGTACCTTATAATATATTTAATGTGTTATTAATTTTCCAGTTAACAACTGAAAAGAAAATCTGCAAAATTTATATAATAACCGATGCCGGCAGCATGAAAAGACATAAAACTAATAAATATTTATCTGCGTTTTTTGCTACAATAACATTAATATCGCCACTAGGTCCATGTGATAACAATAAAATGATGATAATAAACATGATATTGATACACTAACTTCCGTAAATAATCCAAATATCATAATTATTGTAATGTTGTTTAATAGAAATAAATAAAACTAGTTAACAATTTCCGTCTACAATTTTCAAATTGCTAACAAATAAAGTTTCGTTATACAAACACTCACACAAACAGGATATACCGGAACCAACTAACACTCTCATTAGTTTATTGTTAAATTCGTAGTTGTAGTTGCTTGGCTGGGTATTTTCTTGCAAACATAAAATTCTGTACCACTGATGATGTTGATCATTATTGAAAGAAAACAATACGAAATTTGCCACACTAGCTGTGAAACTAATTGTCATTAGAAAAAATGAACCATCAATACAAAAATCCGTAATAATTCTATTTATAGTGGTGGCTACATCAACCATAATGTACTACTAGGCAGGGAATAATACAAGAGGGTGACAATCATTAGAACGATACTTTAACAATTGTTTGACAATTTCTAAACATGTTGCAAAATTGTTTTTTGAGCAATTTTACTGAAATCGTTAAAATACCCAGGTAATATTGGAGTATTATCAGTTATCGGTAAGATTTGAGACTTAAAATATAACTAGACTATGACTAGACTATGACTAGACTATGACTAGACTTTGACTAGACTATGACTAGACTATGACTAGACTATGACTAGGCTATGACTAGACTATGACTAGACTATGACTAGACTATGACTAGACTATGACTAGACTATGACTAGACTATGACTAGACTATGACTAGACTATGACTAGACTATGACTAGACTATGACTAGACTATGACTAGACTATGACTAGACTATGACTAGACTATGACTAGACTATGACTAGACTATGACTAGACTATGACTAGACTATGACTAGACTATGACTAGACTATGACTAGACTATGACTAGACTATGACTAGACTATGACTAGACTATGACTAGACTATGACTAGACTATGACTAGACTATGATTAGACTATGACTAGACTATGACTAGACTATGACTAGACTATGACTAGACTATGACTAGACTATGACTAGACTATGACTAGACTATGACTAGACTATGACTAGACTATGACTAGACTATGACTAGACTATGACTAGACTATGACTAGACTATGACTAGACTATGACTAGACTATGACTAGACTATGACTAGACTATGACTAGACTATGACTAGACTATGACTAGACTATGACTAGACTATGACTAGACTATGACTAGACTATGACTAGACTATGACTAGACTATGACTAGACTATGACTAGACTATGACTAGACTATGACTAGACTATGACTAGACTATGACTAGACTATGACTAGACTATGACTAGACTATGACTAGACTATGACTAGACTATGACTAGACTATGACTAGACTATGACTAGACTATGACTAGACTATGACTAGACTATGACTAGACTATGACTAGACTATGACTAGACTATGACTAGACTATGACTAGACTATGACTAGACTATGACTAGACTATGACTAGACTATGACTAGACTATGACTAGACTATGACTAGACTATGACTAGACTATGACTAGACTATGACTAGACTATGACTAGACTATGACTAGACTATGACTAGACTATGACTAGACTATGACTAGACTATGACTAGACTATGACTAGACTATGACTAGACTATGACTAGACTATGACTAGACTATGACTAGACTATGACTAGACTATGACTAGACTATGACTAGACTATGACTAGACTATGACTAGACTATGACTAGACTATGACTAGACTATGACTAGACTATGACTAGACTATGACTAGACTATGACTAGACTATGACTAGACTATGACTAGACTATGACTAGACTATGACTAGACTATGACTAGACTATGACTAGACTATGACTAGACTATGACTAGACTATGACTAGACTATGACTAGACTATGACTAGACTATGACTAGACTATGACTAGACTATGACTAGACTATGACTAGACTATGACTAGACTATGACTAGACTATGACTAGACTATGACTAGACTATGACTAGACTATGACTAGACTATGACTAGACTATGACTAGACTATGACTAGACTATGACTAGACTATGACTAGACTATGACTAGACTATGACTAGACTATGACTAGACTATGACTAGACTATGACTAGACTATGACTAGACTATGACTAGACTATGACTAGACTATGACTAGACTATGACTAGACTATGACTAGACTATGACTAGACTATGACTAGACTATGACTAGACTATGACTAGACTATGACTAGACTATGACTAGACTATGACTAGACTATGACTAGACTATGACTAGACTATGACTAGACTATGACTAGACTATGACTAGACTATGACTAGACTATGACTAGACTATGACTAGACTATGACTAGACTATGACTAGACTATGACTAGACTATGACTAGACTATGACTAGACTATGACTAGACTATGACTAGACTATGACTAGACTATGACTAGACTATGACTAGACTATGACTAGACTATGACTAGACTATGACTAGACTATGACTAGACTATGACTAGACTATGACTAGACTATGACTAGACTATGACTAGACTATGACTAGACTATGACTAGACTATGACTAGACTATGACTAGACTATGACTAGACTATGACTAGACTATGACTAGACTATGACTAGACTATGACTAGACTATGACTAGACTATGACTAGACTATGACTAGACTATGACTAGACTATGACTAGACTATGACTAGACTATGACTAGACTATGACTAGACTATGACTAGACTATGACTAGACTATGACTAGACTATGACTAGACTATGACTAGACTATGACTAGACTATGACTAGACTATGACTAGACTATGACTAGACTATGACTAGACTATGACTAGACTATGACTAGACTATGACTAGACTATGACTAGACTATGACTAGACTATGACTAGACTATGACTAGACTATGACTAGACTATGACTAGACTATGACTAGACTATGACTAGACTATGACTAGACTATGACTAGACTATGACTAGACTATGACTAGACTATGACTAGACTATGACTAGACTATGACTAGACTATGACTAGACTATGACTAGACTATGACTAGACTATGACTAGACTATGACTAGACTATGACTAGACTATGACTAGACTATGACTAGACTATGACTAGACTATGACTAGACTATGACTAGACTATGACTAGACTATGACTAGACTATGACTAGACTATGACTAGACTATGACTAGACTATGACTAGACTATGACTAGACTATGACTAGACTATGACTAGACTATGACTAGACTATGACTAGACTATGACTAGACTATGACTAGACTATGACTAGACTATGACTAGACTATGACTAGACTATGACTAGACTATGACTAGACTATGACTAGACTATGACTAGACTATGACTAGACTATGACTAGACTATGACTAGACTATGACTAGACTATGACTAGACTATGACTAGACTATGACTAGACTATGACTAGACTATGACTAGACTATGACTAGACTATGACTAGACTATGACTAGACTATGACTAGACTATGACTAGACTATGACTAGACTATGACTAGACTATGACTAGACTATGACTAGACTATGACTAGACTATGACTAGACTATGACTAGACTATGACTAGACTATGACTAGACTATGACTAGACTATGACTAGACTATGACTAGACTATGACTAGACTATGACTAGACTATGACTAGACTATGACTAGACTATGACTAGACTATGACTAGACTATGACTAGACTATGACTAGACTATGACTAGACTATGACTAGACTATGACTAGACTATGACTAGACTATGACTAGACTATGACTAGACTATGACTAGACTATGACTAGACTATGACTAGACTATGACTAGACTATGACTAGACTATGACTAGACTATGACTAGACTATGACTAGACTATGACTAGACTATGACTAGACTATGACTAGACTATGACTAGACTATGACTAGACTATGACTAGACTATGACTAGACTATGACTAGACTATGACTAGACTATGACTAGACTATGACTAGACTATGACTAGACTATGACTAGACTATGACTAGACTATGACTAGACTATGACTAGACTATGACTAGACTATGACTAGACTATGACTAGACTATGACTAGACTATGACTAGACTATGACTAGACTATGACTAGACTATGACTAGACTATGACTAGACTATGACTAGACTATGACTAGACTATGACTAGACTATGACTAGACTATGACTAGACTATGACTAGACTATGACTAGACTATGACTAGACTATGACTAGACTATGACTAGACTATGACTAGACTATGACTAGACTATGACTAGACTATGACTAGACTATGACTAGACTATGACTAGACTATGACTAGACTATGACTAGACTATGACTAGACTATGACTAGACTATGACTAGACTATGACTAGACTATGACTAGACTATGACTAGACTATGACTAGACTATGACTAGACTATGACTAGACTATGACTAGACTATGACTAGACTATGACTAGACTATGACTAGACTATGACTAGACTATGACTAGACTATGACTAGACTATGACTAGACTATGACTAGACTATGACTAGACTATGACTAGACTATGACTAGACTATGACTAGACTATGACTAGACTATGACTAGACTATGACTAGACTATGACTAGACTATGACTAGACTATGACTAGACTATGTCGATATATTCTTAAAAAGTAGTAGTTTTTTATTCGTCCCTTACCCATGAAATATTTATTCCTTCCTATCAATGCGTTTTTCTAACAATAATAGAAAATTGTCATAACTACCACATGGGTGGATTTTGGAAGCGTTTCTTTTTTTCTTTTTGTCATATATGTATGTTCCTTCGATGAATAGATGGATTTTGTCTATTGTTGGGAGTGATGAATGGAGAGTTATGAACGAAATGACGAATTTACTGTCAGGTGTACAAAATGTAACTGGCAAATTAAAATGGTTGCCATTTCTAAGCTTATCTCCTTCCCAGTTATTGCTCATTTGATGTTTAAGAGTCAATGTAAATGTGATTTTTTTCCAAATTTAAAATCTAAATCTTATTTCCCTTTTTGCTATGAAAAAAGAGGAAGTTGAAGTAAAATATAAATTTGAGTTTAATTTACTCGTGCAAGTGGAAAACTTTAATGAGGACATTAGTTTAACTGACAACAACATTTACAAAATTAGAACTTTGTATTTTTCGCATTTGTAGTTCTAAATACATTTTAATCTTTATCTCTTCTTTGTTACTTTAATGCACTTTTATTTTATGTATATAAGGAGTATCTTTTGGATATTTGTTCAGTTTAAGCTTATTTTTTGTTTTAGTTTATTTTTTGGGTATTATAATTATTCTTAGCATCCACCTTCATTAATTGTTTCACCTTTAAGTAATTTTTCAATGACATTTAAGTGGTTGTTCAGAGGTTTCTTTTCCTTATTTACCTGATCTGGAAAAATGTGTTAAGGGTGATTGCTGAGGATTTTTGTCTTAAATTCGTTAGATGTTCTTAGTCCTTTACGCTATAAAATCCTTTTAGTTGTTGGCAAAACTTTAGTTGTATTAATATAAATGTCTTCATTATAATTTGTACATTTTCTTGTGGCTTTTTAGTAAATGAGTGGCAAAACTTTGTTGGATGTTGTTAAATGTGCTTGAAAATTATATCTTAGCAACCGAGGGAAGAATGTTTTTTTCTAGGTTTATTTTAATTTGTTTTTTTTAGAGATAAATCATTGAGAAGCTATGGTAAGAGGACTAGAGTTGTAGTAGGAGTATGACTAAAGCTATGACTAGCCGAAATCATCTATAAATTATCTCTTGATAGAGATCATCTGTAGGTTGACTTAGTATCTAATTATCTTAAGGTACAATTTATCAGGTCATCTTTATATAGATATCATCTCTAGACAGAGGATTTCTCTTAATAGAGATAATATTAAGATCGGTATTTATATATAATGATCATCACTTTACCAATATGGTCTCAAGACTATGATCATCTCCAGATGTGAAAAATTTTAGTGATCCCAAAATTTCGTTAGACTTCCATTTAAACGTATAATAAGAAAGTTACAGCCATTTAAAGTTTTTTTTGTAAAAAAAAATCGATTTTGATTAAAAAAAAAATATTTTCTGTGAAAAATTTTAGTGATCTCAAAATATCGTTAGATTTCCATTTAAACGCATAATAACAAAGTTACAGCCATTTAAAGCTTTTTTGTGAAAAATTTCGATTTTTTATAAAAAAAAAAAATATTCTTTGTGAAAAATTTTAGTGATCCCAAAATTTCGATAGATTTCCATTTAAACGCATAATAACAAAGTTACAGCTATTTAAAGTTTTTTTATAAAAAAATTCGATTTTGTATGAAAAAAAAAAATAATTTTTGTGAAAAATTTTTTTGGTGATCCCAAAATTTTGTTAGATTTTCATTTAAACGCATAATAACAAAGTTGCATCCATTTAAAGTTTTACTGATCCCAAAATTTCGTTAGATTTCCATTAAAACGCATAATAACAAAGTTACAGCCATTTAAAGTTTTTTTGTGAAAAATTTCGATCATCTTTAGATAGAGATTATGTTTAGATAGAGATCATATATAGATCGCGAACAACTCTAGATGAATGTCATAACTTGACAAAGATCTTATTTAGAATATGAACCTAACAATATGAGGATTATCTCTTGAGAGACATCATTTCTAGATAAAGATTATTTAAAGACAAAAACTATATTTTGATAGAGATAATCTCTAGTTCGAGGACCTCTCTTGATAGAGATCATTTTTAGGTAAAGATAATATCTAGATCAATGTTGGACAAAGTTTCTCTATTAGTAGGGTTAGCAAAATATAAAATAAGAGAGACTTTGCTCAACATTGATCTAGATCGAGATCAGCTCTGGATGAATATCATTATTTGACTAAGATCATCTGAAGACTAAGATTATTTCTAGGCAGAGATCATCTTAAAATAGAGTCTATTAAAAGACATAGATCATCTTTGGATAGATACCATTTCTAGATAAAGGTCATCTAAAGATGGATTTCATCTTTCGATAGAGATATGTATTTACAGAATAGAGGTAATTTTTAGATCGAGATGATCTGTGGACATATATTATCACTAGGCTAAGATCATTCAAAAGAGAGAGAAATCTTTAGATAAAGATCATCTCTAAATAGAATATAATAAAATATATTTTATCTAAAGACAGAAATCATCTCTATGTAGAAAACATATTTTAACCGAAATTATCTCATTACAAGAATTATCTCTAAACGGGGGTTATTTCTTAGCTAAGATCAAGGTCATAAATTTTTTAAAATGTTGCCAGAATTTTGCAAAACAAAACTGATTTTCTTAAAAGTGTCATAACATTGGCGTAATTTCGTAAAATCAAAAATAACAAATTGTTTTTCACAGAAAACATTTTAAAATTTAAATTAAGGTGACAAAAGGTTAAACATTTTTACCAAATTTTTCTTTAATTCAAACCAAAGTTGAAAAAATTCTGTAAAATTTTTCAAAAAAAAAAAAATCATTTTCCTCAGCTTAACAAAAATATTTAAAAAAATATAATGTAATTCTATTTAAATAAAAAAAACATTCTTAATCTTTTAAAGTATATAAAAATATAATTTTGGTCCGACACCTAAAGATAGTGCTTTAATTTAAGTTTCGTACCTGACTAAAATACTAATTATTATTCTTTCTTTTCAGTTCTTGTTGATATTAAACTTATATGGTAAGTCTTTAAAAATCAATTTAAAATAATCTAATTTCCTTCAAATATATTGCCATTTATATCTCTGATGTTGGCTGCAAATATCTAAACACAAGATCTATTTCAAAATTTTCTCCATTCAAATTTTCCTGCTAACTCGACTGTTTAATATAAATGTTGTACTTTTGTTCCTTAAATTCCAATTAAAAATTCTCATTATACTCATTTACATTCCAATTTCTTAACCTCTAACAATCTCTTAAACTACCACTAAACTTTTTCCACTAATTTTTCTTAAGAGCCAACAAAAAAACTCGACAAGACGAAACTACAATTTAAATACCTAGTAAAACGATTAATTTATCCTCAGCAAAGCGTAACCATCATTTTCTTTGAGAAATAGAAAAATAGAAAATACTTTCTCTTACAAAAACCTACACAACAAAGTACTAACCATTTTAAGACAACATAAAAACCCTTAAGGTGTGGTTGAGTTTGGAACTAGGAACTCTAATAAAATTGTAAGTCCCCCCACACAAAAAAAAAAAAAAACGAAAATGTATTAATTGCAAATGCGCGGTTGTTGGAGCAAAAACGAAACAATGTTGGGAAAATAAACTTTTCTGCTGCCTTTATTTGTAGTTTTATTCTTAAGACAGGCCAAAAGAAATGTTTTGTAATTTATAAGTAACTATTTTGGTCATAGACAACAGCATCTTTCGCTTCCCATTCTTTTAAATCGAGTTAAAGATTAATATGAAATTCCTATTTTATAATTGCAAGAAAAGTTTTAGCTGGTTCTTTGACGTACTTAGAAAATATAATAGGAGAGTTTTGGTTTAGAAGATACCTATTTCTGAAATTTAATAACTTTGGCTAAAACTTATATTTAAATATTTTCAAATTTCCAAAGTGATTACCTTAAAATCCAATTCCAGGATTTTTGTAAAAAAGTATAATATGTTCAAATTTGGCAACATTTACAACAATCACAAAATTCAATGCGGATCAGTTTAGAATACATTTATGGGTTTTTCACATGTCTCATAGATACATCTAATCTTTATTTTTTTCACACAACAATAATTCCTCAAGACTTAAGCACAGACTCTATAATATAAAAAAATTGAACTTCCATACATTGATTTGCCGTATGGTCATTCCCCAACAATATTCCAATTGGAACAAGGGATACTTCTCTCAGACAAGCTGCATCCGATTATATTATTAGACTTATTGAAGGCGACCTACGTTTTAACTCCGGCTCCGAACGGCAAATGCATTAGTTAGAGAAGTTTTACCTAGTTATGAGGTGAACTGCCGCTTTTTTTTTTAAATATATGTTTTCAAGTGGTTTTGGCCGGGGATCAAACTTGAGACCTCTGGTATGCTAGGCGGATTACTTACCTGCTATACCACTGCGGTTAAAAGAGAGAATACCTTTATATAATAATAGCCACTTGATCCCGGCTTTGCCTGGGTAATAAAAAAATATTTTTACTTGTTGTTGTGTTACCCCACTCTAGAAAAATTAGTTACAATTTATGTAAAGCAGTTGTTTTTTTACACCATGTAAAAAATATGAGTTTGTAAAAATTATTCTATAAACTTGAAAAGATTGTGATCACAAAAGCAAACCGGATAGAAAATTGTAGTCCTTTTAATACGAAAAGTATTTCTAAAGATTTAAAAGAAATGCGTGTTATCAGTACATTAGTTTCCTTATACTTTCCGGCAAAAATCTTCGCACTTAGGTCATCAGCTGTGGTGGAACCTTGAATCATTAGAAGTGTTTGGCGACAATCACCGGCTAGGAAAACTAGTGCTCTCACAAATATTAAAGTTTTGACTCTGGAATCCTGCAGAATACGGTCCAGAATACCATTGTGCATTCATCCCATATTATAGTCTTATATGTTTGCAACGCTTTACAGATAGAAGATTTTTTTTTCAAATATTGCATGTAAAATCATCTAATAAATGCTTATTCATTGGCAATTTACTGAATTTTCAAGAAATTCCTTCTCATGGTTTAGGAGTCCATAAATATTATATAAATATTAGACAGATATTCAATATGAGTCGTCAAATGATCAACAAATAGTCATGAAACAATCGCCAATCAATTATAAAACAGTCGCCAAACAACCATCATCAAACCTTCTAACAATTTCTAGTCAATCGTGAAACAATCATCGAACAATCATTAAACAGTCGTTAGTCAATCATCGTTAACATTTATCGAACAATCATCAAACAGTCGTCAGCAATCAAAAAACAAAAAGCGTCAAACAACAATTATCAAACTTTCATAAAAAAATTCTCAAAAGGCTTCACACAATCCTCAAGCAATCATTAAACAATCGTCAAATAATCGCTAATCAATTGTCAAGCAATTGTCGAACAATCATCAAAAATCATCAACAGGCAACAATCAATGGTCAATCAATCATCAAAAAACTATCAAACAATCATGAAACAATCGTTAAAAAATCATCAAACAATCGTCAATTGTTTGGCACAGATAGTGGGACCATTACTATTGAAATTCGTCAAGAACGGTCTATTATTTATGGTACCTCCTATAGGTTACACTTCCCGGAATTTATATTTTAGCCACAAATATCGATATCAAATTTAAAACAGATATTGCTTCTGTAAACCGAAATCACTGTACCAAATTTCGTTGAAATCGGTCTACATTTGACCATAGCTTCCATACAATCTCTTCTGTCAAAACGCACTAAATGGGACAAAAATCACTAAAACGCTCGTAAATCTGAAGAAAAGAATTTTGAGTTTATTTTTTGCATACATAATTCTTGTAAAAACAGTAATCAATTTGCCAAATTTCGAAATAATCGGTCCACATTTGACCCTATATAAGTTTTGAGAAAATGTTTGTATGATGGCAAAATTTTGCAAATATTTGTCTTTATACAGGAAAAAGAACACCTTTGACCTTAGTGGTGAAGAGTATAGTATGGTCGGGCTTTGCCAACTATAGCACTTTCTTACTTGTAAATATTTGATATGGGAGGGGTCACGCCCACTTGAGATTTCAAAGAAAAACTTAGCCTATTTTAACCACCGGTCACACCTTAACATACTGTCAAAATTTCAGAAAAATCGGTCAGCTCGGTCATCTATAATTGTCATTTTTAATATATGAGTTATATGCGAGTTGTGACGCCTACTTGAGATTTCAGAAAAAAAAACCTTGCCTATTTAACCTCCGGTCACACCTTACTATACTGTCAAAATTTCCGAAAAATCATCTATATTTGTCATTTTCAATATTTGACTTATATGGGAGGGACCACGCCCATTTGAGATTTCAAAAAAAAAAAACCTAGCCTATTTTAACCACCGTCATGCCTTAACATACTGTCTAAATTTTAGAAAAATCGGTCAGTTCGGTCATACATATTTGTAATTTTTAATATTTGACTAATATGGGAGTCAAACAAATGCGACAGACGCGAACTTTTTTTTTATAGATATAGATTGTGAACCGCCGTGGTATAGCAGGTTAGTTATCTGCCTAGTATACCAGAGGTCTCAAGTTCGATCCCCGGCCAGACCCACTTGAAAAAAATAAATTTAAAAAAAGCGCCGGTTCACCTCATAACTCAGCTAGCCACTGGTTATTGAGTATTAGGCTATGTAAAACTTCTCTAACTAATGCATTTGCCGTTCGGAGCCGGAGTTAAAACGTAGGTCCCTGTCAATGAGTCTAAAAATAGAACCCGATGCAGCTCATTGTCTGAGAGAAGTACCCCTTGTTCTAATTGGAATGTTGTCAGGGAATTATATATATATATATATATATATATATATATATATATATATAGATTTGTCAAACAACTCATCTATCTTAATATTCATCACATTCAAATTAAGTCTAAACAAGTAAGAAAGCGCTATAGTCGGTCAAGCCGACCATACGATACCCTTCACCACTAAGGTCAAAGGTGTTATTTTACCTGTATAAAGACAAATATTTGCTAAATTTTGCCATCATACAAACATTTTCTCAAAACGTATATATTCAACCTGTTTCCGTCATTTGGACTTATATGAGAGCTAGGGTCAAATGTGGACCGATTATCTCGAAATTTGGTAAATTGATTACACTTGTTACAAAAACTATGTGTGCAAAAAATAAACTCAAAATTTTCATTATCTTTAGATTTACGAGCGTTTTAGTGATTTTTTGTCTCATTTAGTGCGTTTTTGAAGAAGAGTTTGTATGGGAGCTATGGTCAAATGTGGACCGATTTCAACGAAATTTGGTACAGTGATTTTAGTTTACGTAAGCAGTATTTGTTTTAAATTTCATAAAAAAATATTGATATTTGTGGGCAATATATCAATTCCGGGAAGTGGGAAGTGGGGTACCATAAATAATGGACCGATTTTGACCAATTTCAATAGCCATGGTCCCATTATCAAAAAAATTATCTGTGCCAAATTTCATCAAATTATCTTTAGAATTGCGACCTGTAGTTTGATTACAAGGTTTACATGGGGGTCCAGCCAGCCAGCCAGACGGACGGACGGACATCGCTAAATCGACTCAGAAAGTGATTCTAAGTCTATTGGTATACTAAAAGGTGGGTCTAAGACAAATATTTCTATGCGTTACAAACATCAGCACAAACTTATAATATCCTTTCCACCTATGGTGGTGAAGGGTATAAAAACGCGAAATAGTGTAATAATATCGCGATTTTTAACGTACAAATGATAAAATCTTGTTATATTCATGAAATTATTAGAAAATACTTAAAATTTCGTTACTACATGTTAATTTTGTATACTTTGGAGATAAATTGAAATTTAAAACTTTATCACGTTTGGGCGGAAACTTTTCTTAATGATCGCGAAAAATTATACATCATTTTTTAATATTTTTTTTCGTGGTCTATACAGCTATGCAATAAAGAATTTTATATTTGTAAAAATTGCAAACCCTATGGTTAGAGTTATCACTGTCTGACTTCTTAAGGAATAACATTTTTCGCCTATAACTAACAAATCTAACAAATCTCAATAGTATAATTTGTTAAGACGTTACAATTTAGTAATTGAGATTGTGGCTGTTGTATACAAATCGACAAAACAAAGACATGAAACATAGACAAATTCTCAAGAAGTTGTATTTCATCATGAAGGAAGTACAGAAACGAGGAAAGAAGGAAGGAAGTTAAATCATAAGTACATAAATATTATTATCAAACACAAAACACAAGTACACTTCAATTAAAATTAAATTAATTTTGATAAATTACAAAACAAACTGATGAAGTTTTTATGTCGATATAATAAAGCCTAAAGGAAAAATACTAACAGTAGAGAGGCAACAGCTACAGACAGCAGCCATAATAATAATTACAAGTGTATAAATAAATAAGCTGATATCCTAAGAGATTGATAAACATCATTACAACAATAGCCAAAGGATAAATGTTATCATTAAGTTAAAGCCAAAATAAAGTTTGCTCAAGAATAAATAGGAGTTGGATTCATTTAATAGAACAATCAACTGTAACTGATTTACCAACCAACAGCAGACGCCCTGAGTCAATTCATCAACTTTTTCACTATTTAAATTGTGTGAGAACGCGTGTATGATAATTTTTTTTTTTTTTTTTTTGAAAAGAAATTGCACTTTGCTTTACCAAAATATTAAGGGACACGCGTCAAACATTTAGCCTCTTACAGGGCGGGGAAAGAATGGATCATAAGGAAAGTTTTCCTTCTTGTATTTAGTTAAGAGTATAAACAACTCTATTTAAAAGCAGTTAACCACGTAATTGTTACACGTGCTGTTAACGTCGTTCAATTCTAACAGTTATTCAGTTTTTTTTTTTGCGGTCTCTTTCTTTATGTACAGGCGTTACCCGTAGCGGAGCGAATTTGTTTTTTTTTCTCCACATTTTTTTTTTTTTTCTAATTCAAAGTCAGCTTTGGAAATCAACTAGTTTCACACTAATTCTAGGTATCTTATAGCTGCGGACATTAAACCACCCTCTTTGGGCACAAAATAGATTCATCATTTTATTTTTACGTACTTCTTTTTATTTTTGGCATAAATTTATTTGTTAGTTCTCAATTTTATGGCTGATTTTGGCATCGTTGGCATCATTTCTTTATTTTCTCACCAAAATAAATTTGTATTTTTTCTTTTTGGTGGTACGGGAAGATAAAATTGCATATAATTTAATGCTTGTTATTTTCTAATTATTGAATTGTTTTCTAATTTGTTATGCGTCTTTGGGAATGATTGAACTGTAAAATGCTAGAAAATGTTGGTGAATTTTGTGAATGTGAATTCTGCTGATTATGAACTGACTAATGTAGTATCTTTTTGGATATTGTCAAAATTTGACTTAGCATGAAATATATTTCACTTTATTTATTTCTTCAAAATACGAAGAGCTTTAAAGAGACTTAAAATTCGCAGGCGTAAGAAAAGGGACGGCCATTTGAGGAGTGAACCACTTAAAAGCTTAAATATAAAAGTTTTGAAATTTTTATACATTTTTTTTTGATTTCAGAAAAGGAATAAATAAACAGGTGTCGGCATTACTTACTACCAGGAGCCGACTAATTTTCATAATTTTCGTAACACAACACGATCGTTATATACAATCGGCAAAACGGACCAATAACATTCATCTAAGGTTTACAGCAAAGCAAGTTAAGAAAACTTTGTTTTGAAAAATTCTCGATATTTTTTATAGATCATTTTTCGATACAAAAATTGTTTATAGTTATTTTTGATTTGAAAAATTTTGAATAGAAAAATATATTATAGAAAATTTTACATAGAAAATAATTTTACATAAAAAATACTGAGAAAAATTTTGTAGATCGAAAGTTTACTATGAAAAATATTTATATAAAAAAAGTTTTCTATACAAAAATTTAATATGAAAAATTTTTGTATAGAAAACTTTTTTTATATAAATATTTTTCATAGTAAACTTTCGATCTACAAAATTTTTCTCAGAAATTTTTTTTTTAATAAAAAAATGTTTGTTACATATTTAGATTTTTTATAGACAATATTTTGATTTGAACAAATTTTTTGATATTAAATTTTCATAGACAGTTTTTAATAGAAAGTTGTTGATAGTAAATTTATTGGAAATAAAAAATGTTTTTATACCTTTCACCTGATGTATATAACGAATAGAAATATTTGTCACTCACTTTCTGAGTCGATTTAGCGATGTCAATCCGTCCGTCTGGCTGGCTGACTGCCTGGCTGGACCCCCATGTAAACCATGTAATCAAAGTACAGGTGGTAATTCTAAAGATAATTTGATGAAATTAGGCACAGATCATTTTTTTGATAATGGGACTATGGCTATTGAAATTCGTTAAAATCGGTTCATTATTTATGGGACCTCCCATAGTCCCACTTCCCGGAATTGATATATTCGCCACATATATCAAAATTTTTTTAAGGAAATTTGAAACGAAAACTTAAAATGACTGCACAAAATTTCGTTGAAATCGGTCTACATTTGACCATAGTTCCCATATAAACTTAGGTGTCAAAACGCACTAAATGGGACAAAAAGCACTAAAACGCTCTTAAATCTGAAGATAATAAGAATTTTAAGTTTATTTTTGCATACATAATTTTTGTAACAACTGTAATCAACTTGCCAAATTTTGAGATAATCGGTCCACATTTTACCCTAGCTCTTATATAAGTCCAAATGACGGAAACAGCTTATATAGGAAAAAATTGAGAAAATGTTTGTATGGTTGCAAAATTTAGCCAAGGGGCTTATACAGGAAAAATTTAAAAATTTGCCAAAATAGCGTTAGGGAATGTTTGATATTAAATTTTTCATAGAAAATTTATTTATATTAATCTTTTTCATAGTAAAATTTCGATTTACAAATTTTTCTTAAAAAATTTGTTGATTTCAAAAGTTTCATAGAATTTTTTATACCCTTCACCACCATAGGTGGAAAGGGTATTATAAGTTTGTGCTGATGTATGTAACGCATAGAAATATTTGTCTTAGACCCACCTTTTAGTATACCAATAGGCTTAGAATCACTTTCTGAGTCGATTTAGCGATGTCCGTCCGTCCGTCCGTCCGTCTGGCTGGCTGGCTGGACCCCCATGTAAACCTTGTAATCAAACTACAGGTCGTAATTCTAAAGATAATTTGATGAAATTTGGTACAGATCATTTTTTTGATAATGGGACCATGGCAATTAAAATTGGTCAAAATTGGTCCATTATTTATGGTACCTCCCATAGATCCCACTTCCCGCAATTGACATATTGGCCACAAATATCAATATTTTTTCATGAAATTTAAAACGCATAATTCTTATGTAAACCTAAATCACTGTACCAAATTTCGTTGAAATCGGTCCACATTTGACCATAGCTCCCATACAAACTCTTCTTTAAAAATGCACTAAATGAGACAAAAAAATCACTAAAACGCTCGTAAATCCAAAGATATTAAAAATTTTGAGTTTATATTTTGCGTACATAATTTTTGTAACAACTGTAAAAAATTTGCTAAATTTCGAGACAATCGGTCTACATTTGACCCTAGCTCTCATATAAGTTTTGAGAAAATGTTTGTATGATGGCAAAATTTAGCAAATATTTGTCTTTATCCAGGAAAAATAACACCTTTGACCTTAGTGGTGAAGGGTATCGTATGGTCGGGCTTGACCGACAATAGCGCTTTCTTACTTGTTTTGATATAAAACTGTTTTGATACAAACCTTTTTTATATTAAGACAATCTTTTGATATAAAAAATTTTCGATATTAAATTTTCATAGGAAGTTGTTGATAAATAAGTTTTAAAGAAAATTTTTATATTAAAAAAAAAAGTTTTTTTTCTTTTAATTTAAAAATTTTTCATAGAAAACATCGATTTTAAAATTTTTTATAGAATATTTCAAGTTATAAAATTTTTCAATTTAAAAAAAACTTTCATAGACATATTTTTTTAAACACAATTTTTATAGAAAATTACTTTGAAAAACAGTTTTTAGATATGGGCAGATCCGAAAATCCTTAAACCAAGGACAAAGTTTTAAAACTGTCAAAATGGCATATTTGTGTTTATGGAAAAATTTACCATATATTAATCCTTTAGAATATATAATGGATACAATTTTTGATTGCTCTCATCGAGAATGGCAGGTCTTTATTTGCATCCATCTCGAATTTTCATACATTTTTTAAAATAATAGCTTTTTTAAAAGGGGCTCAAAGTCTGCTTAATTTTATACAATTAGATGTAAAAGACCCCATCAAAAGAAATTGGAGTGATATAAATAACGTCAAGCAAAAAAGGGCTCACAGTGTGTAGCGTCCGTCACAGAAATAAGGTGTTTAAATTTGACTAATGCCATTTTTTTTCTCCAATTGAACTTGGTTTGTAAAGAGAACTTATAGTATGCTTTAAATTAAGCTAAGAATTTATCGATGTTTATATAGCATTTTACAGAATAATATGTATAGGAAAGTGTGTAGCGTCCGTCACAGTATATATTTTTTACAAAATTATATTTATTAAATACAAAATTTCAGAAGATATGTCTGTCTTATTCATATCTACAAATTAAATTTAAGATATTAGGTGTTAAAAAAATATACAGTGAGGCAAATTTAATGCTTTTGAAATTTGATTTTTTTTTTGGGACACTTTTATTTTTCAAGTAAAAACTGTATCGTCCGTCACATGGCGTCCGCAACAGTTTATTTATGGATTTTTGTTGAAACTGGAAACTTTAAAATATTTTATAAAAGCTGTTTTGTAATCCTATGATTTTCCTCTATCTTTAATGTATTTACAATTTTTTTTGAAAATTATAGAAACACGTGTTGAAAAAAAGTCACTTCTATTTGTTGTAGCGTCCGTCACAGCACTTTAAAAGCGAATATTTTTTTCCTCCAAAAGAAAAATTAATAAATGCCATTCGATAGCACAATCGATGGGCTAATATTCCCTGAAATATGTGTAAAGATATCTAGTGTAACACGACAATGGGATACATTTAAGCACAACAAAATCCGTACAAAAGTATTGTCCGTCACGCAGGATTTACCCATATGTAACATTTTTCATAAATAATTTTATTTCGATTAATTTCCATTAACAATTCCATATTGAAAATGTTACTGTAGTAAATCAGGAAAGTTTCTTTAATAAAATTTAGCATTAAAAAAAAAATTCTATTCAAAATTTCATATAAATTTAATTTTCTTTGGGAAAATTTCTTATAAAAAAATTTCATATCCAAACATTTTCTTTAAAATATTTCATATCAAAAAAATTTATTTTAAAAAATGTTATTTTAAAACATGTTAAATAAAATTTTGCATCTCAAAAAAATTTTATTTAAAATTTCATATTCTCATATAAATTTTATAGTTCCTGGTTGACCGAGCCTTGCTCGGAGCTTTATGGATAAGCATTTTGTGCAAATATTCAGTTAATTTCGAATTATTTTATTTATTTTTTCCGATCAACACATAGTTTGCATAGTTTACAGATTAACTCATTTTGAAAAATTTTGGAAATTGGTCTTACCAACAGAAACCTCTGTCGACTCATGCGCAACAACTTTGCTAAATATTATAGCCTGATCAAATGCACAGTTTACGATTTATTTCATTTTGAGTAATTTTTAGTGGCGCCACCTGAAGTTGTTCATACCAACTAATAAAAATTCGTCTGCTTATGCTTAACAACTTTTCTAATGATTATAACATGATCAAATGCACAGTTTACGATTAAATTCATTTTGAGTAATTTTCAGTGGCGCCTCCTGTTGGACTTTGGTCATTCCAATTAATAAACTTTCGTCGGCTTATCTGCAACAACTTTGTTAAAGATTATAGCATGATTAAATGTACAGCTTACGATTAAATTGACTTTGAGTAAATTTCAGTGGCGCCACCTGTCGAAATTTCTTCATACCAATTAAGAAAAATTCGTCGGCTCATGTGCAACAACTTTGCTAAAGATTATAGCATGATTAAATATAAAGCTTACGATAAAATTGACTTTGGGTAATTTTCAGTAGCGCCACCTGTCGGAAATTATTCACACCAACTAAAAAACCTTTGCCGGCTCATGCGCTACAACTTTGCTAAAAATCATAGCATGACCAAATATACAGTTTACGATTTAAATAATTTTTAATATTTTTCAGTGGCGCCACCTAACGGAAATTAGTCTTACCAACTTAAAAACCTTCGCCGGCTTATCTGCAACGTCTTCGCTAAAGAGCATAATATGATTAAATTCACAGTTTACTATTATATAAAGAACATACATACAAACATTCATTTGTTTAAAAGTTATAACATTACTCATTTTTCCCCTTTTTATACACTACTTTCAAAAAGTTCTATATGCTTATTTGGTACTTCTTTGGTACCAATTGAATTCGGTACATTTTATTAAAACGCAGTTAACATAATTCCTATTCATATTACTTTTGAGATGTTAAGTTATCATTTTATCCCTTTTTTACCCATTTTGGCCCCAAAATCAAAAAAATATCAAGTACGTGTTCAATATTTCTTTCACATATATTGACTGCAGTACAAAGTTCCTTTCTATATTCTATGGTTTAAAATATAAGAGTGGGTTAAAAAAGTACCAAAAAAATTTTTTTTCACCCTTTTTTATCCCCTATCGGGCATAGTTTCCAAAAAATACCAAACACCTGTCCGCTTATTTTCATAGCTGTTTAAAACGTAATTTTAATTTTGTTTCTATACTTACTACTTTAGGAGATATAACGTTTTCGATTTTTTCCCCTTTTTACCCGTTTTTACCCTCTTAGAGGCAAAGGTTTCAAAAGTCGATTCTTCTTCGACCTATACATCAAAAAAGGTACCCACTGTCCAAATTTTGTCAAAATCGTTAGAGCCGTTTTCGAGATAGCCAGATAGTAAAATTTTTAATAAAAATTTGATTACATAAAATTTGAAGTTCAGAAATTTTCTTTAAAAAAGTAAACATTTTCTGTTTATTTCCTGGCAAACATAATTTTGAATATATAATTTGTCCCTAAACAACCAAAAACCACCCGTTTCTTAAGTGTATTCAACCTCAAAGTCACAACATCTTAGCACATGTTCATGGGTCCAACAACATTTTTCTACCTTTGATAATTCCTCTAGTCCCCTGGTGATATTTTAGAGTTTGTAAACGAATAAATTCGTTATTAAATATGTTTAAGAGCAGAGAAACTAAAACATTGGGAAATATATAGAGAACTAACTCATTCAACAAATGCGGGGGGTGTTTTAATAAAATTCAACCATTTTAACATCGTTTTGTATTCAGATATTTTTTGTGCCTCTGTAGCTTAAACCATTTATATTTTGTAATCGAGCTAGCAAATCTGTCATAAAAATGACATTTTTTTGTATAGAAAGCAAACACCCACCCATAACCCAGTAGAGCTAAACGCTTAGCTTTTAGAAAAGAAGAGCATCATTGCCAACATCATCATCACTTCGCCATTATCGTCATTATTGTTGCAGCATCAGTATTACCGGCTGTATGTCCGTCGTCCTTATTAAATCGTTCTTTCTTCTGTTGAAATTTTTTCTTTTTATTTTCATGTCCTCAGTATTTTCCTTTTTTGTTCGGTTGTATACTTGTGCTTTATACTCTTGTAAAGAGTACTCTGGGGACCTTGTTTATGTCAACTTTTATATTTTCTTTTTTTGTTTTTGTCATCCGAGAGTATAATTTATTTTTATGCGTAACATATGAGCTCAAATTGTTTGGTAAAATATTCCGGCAACTACAAGTCCAGAGTTATGATACAGGGTGAGTGTTGATAAATTTTTGTTTGATGTTTAGTCCCAATAAAAGAAGCATTTTAATTGTCATTAGTAGTCGTTATTGCAAACACTTGTATTTTTTTTTGTTGTTTTTTGATTGAGTGTAGGAAATTTTTGGCAAAGGCAAACAACAAACAATCGTAGGAGGAAACCGGAAAGTGGTAGAGAGAAAGGAAACAATAAAATGTCATTATGATTAATTTCAAAGTTGTCAAATTTAATTTGTCTAACTGTCACATTTGTCATAACGTTAAGAATGGTAAATATTTGCTAATGAGTACTTAAGTACTTGTGACTATATATTCAATTATAATTGACATATATTTATATCTATATAAATATATCGTTTTAGAAAAATATTTGTTAAAATATTAAAAAAGAACATGTTCATAAATTTTAGAATGTTAACTTTCCTACAGAAATGGGTTTCTAACGTCAAATTTCTAGTTCCTAACGTCAACTTTTCTATAGAAATTTGTTTCTGATATTAACTTTTCTGTAGCAATCGTCCACATTTCTATAGAAATGTTGCCCTATCGTCCACATTTCTATAGAAATGTTGCTCTCGTCGTCCACATTTCTAAAGAAATGTTGTCCTATCGTCCACAATTCTAAAGAAATGTTGTCATATCGTCCACATTTCTAAAGAAATGTTAAACTATCGTCTACATTTCTAAAGAAATGTTGCCCTATCGTCCACATTTCTAAAGAAATGTGGTCCTATCATCCACATTTCTATAGAAATGTGGTCCTATCGTCCACTTTTCTATACAAATGTTGTCGTATCGTCCACACTTCTAAAAAAATGTCCACATCGTCCACATTTTTATAGAAATGTTGTCCTATCATCCTCATTTCTATAAAAATGTTGTATTATCTTCCCCATTTCTAAGGAAATGCTAACCAATCGTCCACATTTCTATAGAAATGTTGTCCAATCGTCCACATTTCTATAGAAATGCCGTTCTATCGTCCACATTTCTATAGAAATGCCGTTCTATCGTCTACATTTTTATAGAAATGTTGTCTTGTCGTCCATATTTTTATAGAAATGTTGTCCTGTCGTCCACATTTCTATAGAAATGTTGTCCTGTCGTCCACATTTCTATAGAAATGTTGTCCTGTCGTCCACATTTCTATAGAAATGTTGTCCTGTCGTCCACATTTCTATAGAAATGTTGTCCTGTCGTCCACATTTCTATAGAAATGTTGTCCTGTCGTCCACATTTCTATAGAAATGTTGTCCTGTCGTCCACATTTCTATAGAAATGTTGTCCTGTCGTCCACATTTCTATAGAAATGTTGTCCTGTCGTCCACATTTCTATAGAAATGTTGTCCTGTCGTCCACATTTCTATAGAAATGTTGTCCTGTCGTCCACAATTCTACAGAAATGTTGTCCTGTCGTCCACATTTCTATAGAAATGTTGTCCTGTCGTCCACATTTCTATAGAAATGTTGTCCTGTCGTCCACATTTCTATAGAAATGTTGTCCTGTCGTCCACATTTCTATAGAAATGTTGTCCTGTCGTCCACATTTCTATAGAAATGTTGTCCTGTCTTCCACATTTCTATAGAAATGTTGTCCTGTCGTCCACATTTCTATAGAAATGTTGTCCTGTCGTCCACATTTCTATAGAAATGTTGTCCTGTCGTCCACATTTCTATAGAAATGTTGTCCTGTCGTCCACATTTCTATAGAAATGTTGTCCTGTCGTCCACATTTCTATAGAAATGTTGTCCTGTCGTCCACATTTCTATAGAAATGTTGTCCTGTCGTCCACATTTCTATAGAAATGTTGTCCTGTCATCCACATTTCTATAGAAATGTTGTCCTGTCGTCCACATTTCTATAGAAATGTTATCCTATCGTCCACATTTCTATAGAAATGTTGTCCTATCGGCCACATTTCTATAGAAATGTTGTCCTATCGTCCACATTTCTATAGAAATGTTGTCCTATCGTCCACATTTTTATAGAAATGTTGTCCTATCGTCCATATTTCTATATAAATGTTGTCCTATCTTCCTCATTTCTGTAGAAATGTCGTAATACCGTCCACATTTCTATAGAAATGTTGTCCTATCGTCCATATTTCTATAGAAATGTTGTCCTATCGTTCACATTTCTATAGAGATAGTTTCCTGTCGTCCACATTTCTATAGAAATGTTGTCCTATCGTAAACTTTTCTGTAGAAATGTTGCCCTGTCGTTTACTTTTCGTTAGAAATGTTATCCTATCGTTAAATTTTCTATAGAAATGTTGTCCTATCGTCAAGTTTTCTATAGAAATGTTATCCTATCGCCAACTTTTCTATAGAAATGTTGCCCTGTCGTCAACTTTTCGTTAGAAATGACATAGAATAGACATATTGTCTTATTGTCAACTTTTCTATAGAAATGTTGTCCTATCGTCAACTTTTCTACAGAAATGTTGTCCTACCGTCAACTTTCCTTTAGAAATGGTGTTCTATCGTCAACTTTTCTATAGAAATGTTCTAATTTCGTCAACTTTTCTATAGAAATGTTGTCCTACCGTAATTTGTCTATAGAAATGTTGTCCTGTCGCCAACTTTTCTATAGAAATGTTGTCCTATTGTCAATTTTTTTATAGAAATGTTGTCCTATCGTCAACTTTTCTATGAACATGTTGTCCTATCGTCAACTTTTTATAAATATGTTGTCCTATCATCAACTTTTCTATAGAAATGTTGTCCTATTGTCAACTTTTCTATAGAATTATTGTCCTATCGTCAACTTTTCCGTAGAAATGTTGTCCTATCGTCAACTTTTAGTAGAAATGTTGTCCTATCGTCAACTTTTCTATAGAAATGTAGCCCTGTCGTCAACTTTTCTATAGAAATGTAGTCCTGTCGTCAACTTTTCTATCGAAATATTGTCCTGTCATCAACTTTTCTATCGAAATATTGTCCTTACATCAACTTTTCTATAGAAATGTTGTCCTAGAGTCAACTTTTCTGTAGAAATATTCTCCTATCGTCAACTTTTCTATAGAAATATTGTCCTAGTGTCAACTTTTCTATAGAAATATTGTCTTAACGTCAACTTTTTTATAGAAATAATGTCCTATTTCTATAGAAATGTTATCCTATGGTCAACTTTTCTATAGTAATGTTGTCCTGTCGTCAACTTTTCTATAGAAATGTTGTCCTGTCGTCAACTTTTCTATCGAAATGTTGTCCTGTCGTCAACTTTTCTATAGAAATGTTGGCCTGTCGTCAACTTTTCTATAGAAATGTTGTCCTGTCGTCAACTTTTCTATTGCAATATTGTCCTATCGTAAACTTTTCTATAGAAATGTTGTCCTATCGTCAACTTTTCTATAGAAATTTTGTCCTAATGTCAAGTTTTCTATAGAAATATTATCTTAACGTCATCTATTCTATAGAAATGTTGTCCTACAGTCAACTTTTCTACAGAAATATTGTACTATAGGAAACTATTCTATAGAAATGTTGTCCTGTCGTCAATTTTGCTATTAAAATGTTGTCCTATCGTCAACTTTTCTGTAGAAATTTTATTCTATCCTCAACATTTTCTATAGAAATGTTGTCCTATTCAATACAATTCTGTTGATAGTTTACTAAATATGACTTTTATCATTTTCATCATTTCTCAACTTGACACTTTTGCAGTCAAAAGAAGTATTTTTACTAAACATCTGAATTGTATTAATGCCGGTAATTCCCCCTGCTCATCACTTGGCAGGTCACGTGTCTCTATTGAGAACTTCCCATGAAAGAAAAATCACATTGTTTTTTTCGTTCTGTATAAGAGTGTGTCAAACGGTATTTGAAGATAACCTGCTTCAGTATTTTTTTCAAATTCTTCAAAACAAAAGTTTTCTTAACAAAAAATCTGATGAAGCAACAACAAAAGGGGTGTAAAGACTATCATATTTTGCTAAATATGTGTTTGTATTTTTTATATATAAATCTCTCAGCCTTAGTCTGAGGGGGATGGATGATGCACTATGATTTTACGATGATTGTAATGGTGACATCTGTGGATTAAATTACAATTTGTGCTCATGTAATATTGAATAGATTTTGTCGTCGTAATTGTGGTATTCATATATTCTGACTCTCTCCCAGGAGTATATGTGCATATGTGTGTAACAAGACTTTTCGCATGGATATGTATGTGTGTATATTGGTTTGTCTGGCTATCCCTTTGTTCATAGAACATCCTTTTCCTTTGTGGCTATTAATATTTTAAATTGCTTGCAATAAAATACTAAAATTTTGTTTTTATATATTTTTCATATAAAATGTAATTTGATGTTTTTATGGTCGATTAAAAAATTATTGTATTTATTTTGTGGGCTTAAAAATTGGTTTAAAAAATGAAAGAAAATATAAAAGAATGTAACACGAATGAATGGGTTGTAAATGATCATTGGTTGGATTGTAATAAAATAAATATAATCATATGTTTAAATTTTATATACATGTTTTTCTTCAATGAACTATTAAATTTGGATTTGACACATAAAGTACATATAATAGAAGGTAACTTGTGGCACACGGATAAACGGTATAAGTTTTAAAATTAAAAAATATATCGAATATTTGAACTTAAAGAGTACAACTTATTTTTATAAACATGAAATCAAATTAATTATTGTTTATTTCATTTCTTCCCTCTTAAACGACTTTATCCTCAAATGGTAATAAAATTTGTTTGGAATTTATTGTAAAAAGCTAAAACAAGTTCAATTAAATTAAACTTAAATGCTACCAAATCCAATGACAATTTAATAAAATATTACGTATTTAATTTAAATACAACTAAAGTTAAAGATTCTGCTTGCGACAGACTTTAACTCAATGTATTTGCTTGAAAACTCCCACGCTTAATAAAGCAGAAAATAGCTGCAGCACATTAAAAAAACCAAAAGGAAGTTATTTAAAATTATCTTGACGCAGCACCACATATAAGAGTTACACACACTCATAAGGACGAAAATGTTAAAGCTTATAACAATCCAAATTCAATTAAACAAACACAATAACTTCAACTTTTTTCCGTCAGCGATAAATCCTAGAGATAACTACACAAAACTAAACATTCTCATAAAAAGTTCCAAAGCCGAAAGGAAACGGAAGCAAGAATAACATAAATACACACACATACACACTCATAAAAGCAAACAATAAAAGCATAAGGGATGAAATTCTCAAATCCGGCTAGCCAGACATTGACTAGACTATGACTAGACTATGACTAGACTATGACTAGACTATGACTAGACTATGACTAGACTATGACTAGACTATGACTAGACTATGACTAGACTATGACTAGACTATGACTAGACTATGACTAGACTATGACTAGACTATGACTAGACTATGACTAGACTATGACTAGACTATGACTAGACTATGACTAGACTATGACTAGACTATGACTAGACTATGACTAGACTATGACTAGACTATGACTAGACTATGACTAGACTATGACTAGACTATGACTAGACTATGACTAGACTATGACTAGACTATGACTAGACTATGACTAGACTATGACTAGACTATGACTAGACTATGACTAGACTATGACTAGACTATGACTAGACTATGACTAGACTATGACTAGACTATGACTAGACTATGACTAGACTATGACTAGACTATGACTAGACTATGACTAGACTATGACTAGACTATGACTAGACTATGACTAGACTATGACTAGACTATGACTAGACTATGACTAGACTATGACTAGACTATGACTAGACTATGACTAGACTATGACTAGACTATGACTAGACTATGACTAGACTATGACTAGACTATGACTAGACTATGACTAGACTATGACTAGACTATGACTAGACTATGACTAGACTATGACTAGACTATGACTAGACTATGACTAGACTATGACTAGACTATGACTAGACTATGACTAGACTATGACTAGACTATGACTAGACTATGACTAGACTATGACTAGACTATGACTAGACTATGACTAGACTATGACTAGACTATGACTAGACTATGACTAGACTATGACTAGACTATGACTAGACTATGACTAGACTATGACTAGACTATGACTAGACTATGACTAGACTATGACTAGACTATGACTAGACTATGACTAGACTATGACTAGACTATGACTAGACTATGACTAGACTATGACTAGACTATGACTAGACTATGACTAGACTATGACTAGACTATGACTAGACTATGACTAGACTATGACTAGACTATGACTAGACTATGACTAGACTATGACTAGACTATGACTAGACTATGACTAGACTATGACTAGACTATGACTAGACTATGACTAGACTATGACTAGACTATGACTAGACTATGACTAGACTATGACTAGACTATGACTAGACTATGACTAGACTATGACTAGACTATGACTAGACTATGACTAGACTATGACTAGACTATGACTAGACTATGACTAGACTATGACTAGACTATGACTAGACTATGACTAGACTATGACTAGACTATGACTAGACTATGACTAGACTATGACTAGACTATGACTAGACTATGACTAGACTATGACTAGACTATGACTAGACTATGACTAGACTATGACTAGACTATGACTAGACTATGACTAGACTATGACTAGACTATGACTAGACTATGACTAGACTATGACTAGACTATGACTAGACTATGACTAGACTATGACTAGACTATGACTAGACTATGACTAGACTATGACTAGACTATGACTAGACTATGACTAGACTATGACTAGACTATGACTAGACTATGACTAGACTATGACTAGACTATGACTAGACTATGACTAGACTATGACTAGACTATGACTAGACTATGACTAGACTATGACTAGACTATGACTAGACTATGACTAGACTATGACTAGACTATGACTAGACTATGACTAGACTATGACTAGACTATGACTAGACTATGACTAGACTATGACTAGACTATGACTAGACTATGACTAGACTATGACTAGACTATGACTAGACTATGACTAGACTATGACTAGACTATGACTAGACTATGACTAGACTATGACTAGACTATGACTAGACTATGACTAGACTATGACTAGACTATGACTAGACTATGACTAGACTATGACTAGACTATGACTAGACTATGACTAGACTATGACTAGACTATGACTAGACTATGACTAGACTATGACTAGACTATGACTAGACTATGACTAGACTATGACTAGACTATGACTAGACTATGACTAGACTATGACTAGACTATGACTAGACTATGACTAGACTATGACTAGACTATGACTAGACTATGACTAGACTATGACTAGACTATGACTAGACTATGACTAGACTATGACTAGACTATGACTAGACTATGACTAGACTATGACTAGACTATGACTAGACTATGACTAGACTATGACTAGACTATGACTAGACTATGACTAGACTATGACTAGACTATGACTAGACTATGACTAGACTATGACTAGACTATGACTAGACTATGACTAGACTATGACTAGACTATGACTAGACTATGACTAGACTATGACTAGACTATGACTAGACTATGACTAGACTATGACTAGACTATGTCAAAAGTTATAACTTCTATTCAAACCGCTTCCATATGCGAATGACACACAAAGTAAGAATACGTGATTATTGTCACTAAATAATCTCGATTAATTTAAAAATGAAAAAAATAATGTTCACTTATCCTCTGCAATAGAGATTGCCTTCTTTTTGCATTTACTTAAAAAAATAAATACGCGTGAATACGATGACACTCCCATAAACAACTTAATTGTCTTTTATAGATTTTCGTGGATCTTGTTTCTGATTTTGATTTCTTTGATTCTTTTTAAATTTTGTAGGCGTTTTTGCATAAATTACTCAAAAGTTTATCTTTATAATTCCATTAAGTTTTTGCTGCTGCTGCTGTTGTCGTTGTTGTGATTTAATTTTAAATTGGAAAGCAATTGTTTTGGAATTATTTGAATTAGAAAACGTTTTATTTAATACGAACAATGTTATTGTAGCATCTGAACGATTTGTGATAAACTTAATTAAGGGAGGATTTAGGAAATGAAAATAAAAAAGTTTTAAGTTAAGGAATTTAAAAAGGAAGTGCTTTTTGAGCATTAAAAATTAAATGCTGTGATTTGGAAGAAAATATTTAATTTAGTTTGAGGTAATCTTTTAGAAATCTTTTCTGATAAGATTGCAGTATTTAGTTATAATTATTGGAGTTGGATACAAAAACAATTAGAGTTCTATTCTTATGAGCCGTATTGGAACACAGAGGATGTCATATGTGGATTAAACCTACCAAAAGTATTCGTTATACATATGTCCAGCTGTCGACGCTTACAGCTGTAACAGATCATTACATATTCTCATACATTATTTTGTTGAACAATATCCTTTATAGGAATTTACAACACCTATTTGAATAAAATATAGAAAGATGTGTTACTAAATGAAATAAAATCAAATTATTTGAAATGTATTTAAGTATAACTTACCTAAATTTCTACGACATTCATATTTCCGTCCCTGACAATAATTGTCAAAACTATATGATAGTCCCCCTTGGAAAATGACACATATTGGGCTTTTTGCATCTTTTGAACAATCTACCTCGCAGAGATCTGAGCTTCTAACTCCAAAGCATATTAGCAAAATAACTAAGTTAATAAAAAGTTTCAAAAAGAACATTTTTAAAAAAGTAAAGTTTTGTAATTGCTGACAAATTCCAATAAACTAAAGAAACAGTTATAATGCAGCTGTTTTTTATTTATAACCAATATAGACGATATACGCAGATGTGAGAGGTATTTTGGATTCTTGCTGTTCTTTGTAACCAGGAGTAGACAGCCCATACCACCAGTAGCCGATGAATTTTTCAATTTTCGTAAATACCACGATCATTAATAAAACTCGTGAACAACAAAATAGGCAAGAAACAAATCAAAATTCAATTTATAGCAACAAAATACATGATTCGAGAGAACAAAGAAATATAATCTCGAACATTGTTGCCACGACACTATTATTTTTGTAAACATTGGGAATATTTTTGTAAATATTAAGAATATTTTTCAAAACAGAAACGAATTCTAATATTAAACAATTTTTATAAAAAACTTTTCGATACAATTATTTTTATATCAAAAAATTTTAAAATTTTCTATAGAAAAATTTTCGATAAAAAAATTTTCTATAGAAAAATTTTCGATAAAAAAATGTTCTATAGAAAAATTTTCGATAAAAAAAATGTTCTATAGAAAAAATTTTTGATAAAAAATTTTCTATAGAAAAATTTTGATTAAAAAATTTTCTATAGAAAAATTTTTGATAAAAAAACTATCTATAGAAAAATTTTTGATAAAAAAATTATCTATAGCAAAATTTTTGATAAAAAAATTTTCTATCGAACATTTTTTTATCAAAAATTTTCTATAGAAAAATTTTTGATAAAATAAATTTTTATAGGCAAATTTTTGATAAATAAAATAAAGAAAATTTTTGGATAAAAAAAATCTATAGATACATTTTTGATAAAAATATTATCTACGGAAAAATTTTTGATAAAAAAATTTCTATAACAAAATTTTTGAAATGTTCGATAGAAAATTTTTGATAAAAAAAATTTTCTATAGAAAAATTTTTGATAAAAATATTTTCTATAGCAAAATTTTTGATAAAAAAATTATCTACAGAAAAATTTTTGATAAAAAAATTGTCTATAGAAAAATTTTTGATAAAATAAATTTCTATAGAAAAATTTTTGATAAATGAAATAAAGAAAATATTTGGATTAAAAAAATATAGATACATTTTTGATAAAAAAATTATATACTGAAAAATTTTTGATAAAAAAATTTCTATAACAAAATTTTTGATAAAAAATGTTCGATAGAAAATTTTTGATAAAAAAATGTTCGATAAAAAATTTTTGATAAAAAAATTTCTATAGAAAAATTTTGATAACAAAATTATCTATAGAAAAATTTTTGATAAAAAAAATTTCTATAGAAAAATTTTTAATAAAAAATTTTGTATAGAAACATTTTTAATAAAAAAATTTTCTATAGAAAAATTTTGATAAAAAAAACTTGCTATAGAAAAACTTTTTGAAAAAAAAATATTATCTGTAGAAAAATTTTTGATAAAAATATTATCTATAAAAATATTTTTAATAAAAAAATTTTCTATGGCAAAATTTTTGATAAAAAAATTAATGCTAGAAAAATTTTTGATAAAAAAAAATTTTCTATAGAAAAATTTTTGATAAAAAAATTTGATATAGGAAAATTTTTGATAAAAAAAAATTTCTATAGAAAAATTTTGATTACAAAAAAATTGCTATAGAAAAATTTTTGGAAAAAAAATATTCTCTATAGAAAAATGTTTGATAAAAAAATTATCTATAGAAACATTTATGATAAAAAAAAATTTTCTATGGCAAAATTATTGATAAAAAAATTTACGATAGAAAAATTAAAAAAAAAAAAATTTCCACAGAATAATTTTTGATAAAAAATTTTTTTTTATAGAAAAATTTTTGATAAAAAATTTTTTTATAGAAAAATTTTTGATAAAAAAAATTTCTATAGAAACATTTTTGATAAAAAAATTTTCTATAGCAAATTTTTGATAAAAAAAATATTGAAAAGTTTTTGATATAAAAATTTTCTATTGAAAAGTTTTTGATATAAAAATTTTCTATAGAAAAATTTTTGATAAAAAATTTCTATAGCAAAATTGTTGCCAAAAATATTTAGAAAAAAAGGAGTAGAAAATTTTTTCTTTTTAAAACGTTAGAACTACACATTAAAAAAAATACCCATTTCAGTTAAAAGCATAAAAACATGCAACACAGCCAACTATTTTTTTGTTCCGTTCTCTTTGCGCCGACCCGTGTTTGTAACGTTTATTTATTTGATCACTCTCCTTCTACCTGATATTATAAGGCTTGCTGTTGAAAATTAAGCTCCAGTTCAGAGTATTCACTATTATTAGCCACTACTTTTTTCCATCTTAGTTTATTTGGGTATATGTTTCCTATAAAAATTTACATAAATCCATTTTTAGAACCCTCTAGTGATATTTTATAATATATTTTAATAACAATCAAATTTTATATAAAACAATTTTTTTATTTAAAACAACATTATCACATATTCATTCATCGCAAGTTCCACTAAATATATGAAGCATAACTAATATAATTAAAAGAATTGTAAATGAAAAGGATTCAAATTAAATAGATTAAATGAGAATTATATATAACATACCTAAGTTTCTTTTGCAAGCTTCCTTTCTTGCCTCACAATTACTATTATATGTTAACGATAAGCCACCATCGAAAACAGCACAAACTTGCTTAGATTCTTTTGTACACACAGCTTTGCAGTCATCAGAGCTTCCCGTTCTGAGGCTGATAAGCAAAATAACTATGTTAAGAAAATATTTTAAAAAGTACATGTTTCAAGAAGTAAAGTTTTTGAATTGATATTATTTATATTGCAATGCTAAAGCTATTTTTATATATATTTAGATAAAATATATTTTATACCCGATGCCACTACAGATGAGGATGGTATTTTGAGTTTCTAGTACTTGAGCTAAGATCATCTCCCAAAACTTCGAAAATTATCTTATCGTTGATATATGAGTAAAACACTCGGAAGAAACTGCTTTATTAGCAATCCTTATAGTTTCCTAATCTTAATATGTACCGGAAAGTCACTCCTATGGAAAGTATTCGAAATAATCTACCGATTTTGTATAATTTTCAAACCTAAATAATGTTATTCAATCGGAAATACTATTTTTAAATCAACTCAAAACCTAAATCGATCTATGGATTTCAATATAATATATCAGCAAGTTACAATATGCTTTCTATTTCTATTACAGTGTAGGGTATAATTACATTTGGCATCTTTAATCATATTGTATTTGTAATTAAAATATTATCGGTACTTAGTTTCGGACATGTTTTTTGTTTACTTTGATTGGAAACGGCCAATTACTTCTATTTATATAAATGACAAAGTTCAATAAAAAACAGTATTTACTCTTTTGCCAGACCAAGCTTTGGAAGATTTTCTTTTACTTGGTCTTTTCATTAAAGTTTCGGTAGTGCATACATGATTTTTTCGATGTCGATATACATTGTTGGCGCAGATTGGTCTATAACTTTTTATAGAATCTTCCTCTCAAAAATCCAAAAATAGCTTCATCGGCTTGTGCCCTCATATCAGCTCAATATAATAGCACAGGTTTTTAGTTCTTATAGAGAGGACTTTTTCTTTTAACTGTCTGCCTAGACCAAAGTTTTATCTGTTGAAAAGTATGATTCTTCGTTTGATCTCAAAACTTGTGTCGTTTTTTATGTTCACGGCGCACAGTGGTTTACGGACGCTTTTTTTTGGAAATAATTCTGTAACTTTTGAACGACTGGAGATATTTGAATGAAATTTGACATGGTGGTAGTCAAGGAGTATTTGAGTTGGTTTTTAAAAGCACTGGTCCATGAGGGGTCGGGAGAGTGATTGATGGACCTTCAAAGTTGGTCACCTCGGGTGTTCGATTTTTTTAAAAATTCGCCAAAAATCCATTTATGTATGGATTGAAAAGAAATTTTAAACTTAAGTTGTCCTTGAGAAGATCTACAAAAAATATGCTTAAATGTGTAGGTTATCTCCTTTGGATTTCGAGATATTTGGGTAAAAAGGAATTTTTAGGTTGATTTTTTACCTCTTTTTTTAAGCTTTTTTTGATCTGGTGGACGCATCTGAGGACCAAAAATTTTTTAAGAATATTCTTTAAATTTGTAATAAAATTCTGAATAATTTTTGTGCAAGTTAGTTGTAGAAATCTTCTTTTGTTTAAAAGTTAAAAATATTCAAAGTTGAAACTTACAAAAAATTTCGCTTTTTTTTAGTTTTTCCCCAAAAGATAGCTATATTTTTTCACTAATAAAAAAATATTTTCTTAAGAAACATAAAAAGATTTTTAAAGTTTTTAAAAGAAAACATAATGAGAATGCGTATAAAACAAATTTCTTGCTAATTGGACTTTTGGTCCTCGCACATGTCCTCTCCAAAAAATGGCAATTTGTAAAAAAAAAAATTAGTTTAAACAAAAATTTCTCAAAAGGCAAAGCACCGATTTGAAAAAAATTATAATGTTCATATTTTCCAATATATCTGTTATTGATTAGAAAAGTTTTTTCTGAAACGCGCTGCAAATAGAGACAGTGTTGCCATATTTGTAAAAAAACTCATTTTTTGAAACACCTTTTTCCCCAGTTGGGAATTGGGGAATTTTTAAGTTAAAATTGGGAATTTTTTTTAGTCTATTGCTTTTACATCTTATTGGTCTACATTACTACAAAATTTCATTGTAATATCTTTATCCATGTCATTTCCACAGAATATCAAAGATTAAAAATATTTTCCTTAAAAAAGCAGAAAAACAATTTTTTTTTGTTTTACGATACAAAGTGTAAAAAAAGTAACGCACTTAAAAAAAACTTTTACTTAGTGCTAATCTCCTAGTCTTTCCCGATCTAATGATACTAAACATGTATATAAAGCATTAATACCGAGTCTTAAAAAACTCTGAAAACTTTGGCCCCCGTAGCATTTTTACACTGTTTATTTAAATATAAGTGATGAATTTGTGCATATAAAATTAATAATCATACTCAAATATTTCACTATAAGATGACAATGATCCTTCGATAACAAACAAATATTTTTTTATTTTTTTAAAGAAAATATCATGAGGATTTATGAAATATCAAAATGTAAATAATTTGTACTTATATTAAAAGGTGAAATACATTTTATTGAAGTATTTGTAGTTAAAGTTTAAACTTACAGTTTTTATTACATATTTATATAAAAGTAGTTATTTACTTAATTTTTATTTTCAGTAAAATAATCAGTACAATCTATTATATCAAGAACCTCTTCCAGGTGTTCGTTTTCAGAAGTTTTTGTATAACTGCTCCACCATTTCTTTCTTATCGTTGATAGAGCAGGATCAGAAGACAACAAGAGATAATTTATTAGATCCTGATTTTGCGATTTTCTTGAGCATTTTCTGGTATTAAATAGTTGGATATACTTGAAATCTGAATTCCGCGCTTCCTGGGCCTCTTCTGTCAGTTCACCAAGTGGGAGAAGATTTGATTCAATTATTTCACGACCATGTTGAAGGACTTTATGAACTGTTGGTGTAATTTCTTTCCAGTGATACAAATGTCGTATACGAGTTAACGCGTTGAGGGCATAGCAATGAAATTTTTCAGCATTTATTTGATATTTGCTATTTATTGCCGATAATATTACGTAACATTTACGAAGAACTTCCTCATCAATTCCAGTAATCTTTGAAGTTGTTTCATAATTTTCAAAGAATCGCCTGGCCGTATTACCATCGTTTGTACTGCCATATCCTACAAGTGGTTTGTCTATGTTTAGACCCGTCATAGTTTTGAATTCTTCCTGAATCCTTTTTTTTTCACTGGATCTCATTTCAATCAGTTCCTTATTATTTCTCACGGATTTTAGCTGATTATCAGGTATATTCCTATATTTCAGATCATATGCTATATGTAGCATAAATTCTAAAAATCGGATACGTGCATGTAGGGGCGATATACCAAATTCCAGAACCTCTTGATTAATTGCAGTACTAGCTGATGCATCTTCTGAAGTTTGTAGAAATTCCGATTTCTTCTTTCCGCATAATGAGCATTTCCAAGTTGAATGGGTTTCCGTTATAGCGTTGCTTACTTTTCCATCTATCATTGTCAATTGAAGCTCAAAATTTACATTAATCAAATATCCATGTATGTCTATGCAGACTGGACTCAAATTGTCTATTGAATATTTGATATCATCAACCCAATTTTTTGTGCTTGCTGCATTTTCTTTTAAATATTCGAATCTGATCGGTCTGCAAAATGCCTTTGATCCTGGAGATGTGTTAACCCACACATATTCAGTACGCTCTTTTGATGTGGATGGTTCAGAACGATTCTTTCTTAATCTTAGTGGTACTAGGGGTGCCATAAAAACGCTTCTGTAGTCATTTGTGTTCTGATGAGATGTTGATTGTTTGTATTCCGGTAATCCAGATAAACCGTCACATCCCCATTTACATATTAAAGTTAAGTCCTTGTTGTCAAGTTTCTTGGCTTCTTCTTCAGACAATGTAGTAGATATCAGCCTTGATGCCGTATTTTCCAATAATTTTGATAAATCCACAGATGCACTTTCGTCTCCTATCACGTTTGTTGGTATTAAGTTTTTTTTGGTTTTTAATAACGCATTATATCCTGGTAAAATTGAGTGTCCTTTGTCTCGTAATGCCTTACAGAGTTTAATATATTTATTTTTACTCAATTTCAACTCGAGCATAAGAGCAAGTGCTTCTTCCTCCGAAAATTCTGATTGAGAAGAAGGAGTTGGTATACTCTTAATAATTCGCTTAAGACGTTTAGGAGAAGCCTCTGGGAGAATATCTGCTATTTGTTTAGCTTCAGCTGGTTGATTATTTCGTTTGAGCACTTCCTTAAAGGAATCTTTGATTTCAGTATCCGAATGAGTAGAAAGAACTTCGGATAATCGCATCTTTTTAGATCTTTCTCCGAGATCATCATAGTTTTTTAGAGGGGCTCCAGCACCAGAAGTTTTAAGCTCAATTGAGTCCTTCAGCCAGTCTTTAAATTTAGATTCAAACCTTTTTAAACAGTAATTAACCGACTTAATTTTAAGTTCAAATAACTTTACAAATTTTACGACTTTGTTTTCCTCACTATTGAGAATCATGGAGTTAGTTTGACTTTTAGCATATCGCATGATTATTTTAATTTTTTCTGCTCTCGAACTGCTTGGTTGTTCAAAAAGAATATCGCACAACACTTTAAATTCCAATGTTATAGCCATGATGTTTTAACTGTTAATAGCAGTTACATTTAAAACTTTCTTTTTTATATTAAAAAAAAACATTTTTTATATATACCTGTATCCAAAGAATAATAAAGAAATCAATGAATTAATGTATTTTTTACCTCTAAAAATAGGTGCATATATAACTCAACCAATATGTGCGTCTCGTAAAACCTACCTGTATGGAGGTGAGTAACCATATCCTTTCTGACCATTATGAAAAACCCAAGTTGTAACAATTTTTACCTATTGCATTAACTTTCACATTAAAAAACATTTTATAACCTTAACATAATTTTGCAATTTTTTCAAATACACCAATTTTAAATACCGGAAAAATGCCTTTAAATCTTATTTTAAATAAATTGTCACACTGTTACTATAAAAGTACTCTTCTAATTAAACTTTTGCTACAAATTATGGATATATTACCTTTACACTGTTATCAAAATCGGTGCCTTACTCGTACTTACTTATTTAGAATCTTTTACTAAGATTTTATTTTTTAGCTTGGAACAAAAGGCAAAATCGAATAAAATTTTTTTAAGTCATTCTTATAATGTTTTCTTTAAAAAAATAAAAAACTATTTATATCTTTTTGAAGAAAATATTTGTTTATTAGCGAAGGATCATTGTCATCTTAAAAATAGTGAAATATTTGAGTATGATAATTAACTTTATATGCACAAATTCATCACTTATATTTAAATAAACAGTGTAAAAATGCTACGGGGGCCAAAGTTTTCAGAGTTTTTTAAGACTCGGTATTAATGCTTTATATACATGTTTAGTATCATTAGATCGGGAAAGACTAGGAGATTAGCACTAAGTAAAAGTTTTTTTTAAGTGCGTTACTTTTTTTACACTTTGTATCGTAAAACAAAAAAAAATTGTTTTTCTGCTTTTTTAAGGAAAATATTTTTAATCTTTGATATTCTGTGGAAATGACATGGATAAAGATATTACAATGAAATTTTGTAGTAATGTAGACCAATAAGATGTAAAAGCAATAGACTAAAAAAAATTCCCAATTTTAACTTAAAAATTCCCCAATTCCCAACTGGGGAAAAAGGTGTTTCAAAAAATGAGTTTTTTTACAAATATGGCAACACTGTCTCTATTTGCAGCGCGTTTCAGAAAAAACTTTTCTAATCAATAACAGATATATTGGAAAATATGAACATTATAATTTTTTTCAAATCGGTGCTTTGCCTTTTGAGAAATTTTTGTTTAAACTAATTTTTTTTTTTACAAATTGCCATTTTTTGGAGAGGACATGTGCGAGGACCAAAAGTCCAATTAGCAAGAAATTTGTTTTATACGCATTCTCATTATGTTTTCTTTTAAAAACTTTAAAAATCTTTTTATGTTTCTTAAGAAAATATTTTTTTATTAGTGAAAAAATATAGCTATCTTTTGGGGAAAAACTAAAAAAAAAGCGAAATTTTTTGTAAGTTTCAACTTTGAATATTTTTAACTTTTAAACAAAAGAAGATTTCTATAACTAACTTGCACAAAAATTATTCAGAATTTTATTACAAATTTAAAGAATATTCTTAAAAAATTTTTGGTCCTCAGATGCGTCCACCAGATCAAAAAAAGCTTAAAAAAAGAGGTAAAAAATCAACCTAAAAATTCCTTTTTACCCAAATATCTCGAAATCCAAAGGAGATAACCTACACATTTAAGCATATTTTTTGTAGATCTTCTCAAGGACAACTTAAGTTTAAAATTTCTTTTCAATCCATACATAAATGGATTTTTGGCGAATTTTTAAAAAAATCGAACACCCGAGGTGACCAACTTTGAAGGTCCATCAATCACTCTCCCGACCCCTCATGGACCAGTGCTTTTAAAAACCAACTCAAATACTCCTTGACTACCACCATGTCAAATTTCATTCAAATATCTCCAGTCGTTCAAAAGTTACAGAATTATTTCCAAAAAAAAGCGTCCGTAAACCACTGTGCGGCGGTTTCAAGGTAAATAATTTCTTTCTCAACCTTAGAACAAAGACTCTATAATATAAAGATCTTGCACTCAATAATTTTTTTGTAGCCAAAAGTTAAATTAAAGTGGATAAAGAACAATTAAAAACATAAACGCACAAATAAACATACATTTCATGAACACGTGTGTGTGCCTAAGCTTTATCTCACTAGATTATCTTTTCGATTAGCTGTTTTTGAATTAGAGTAAAAGCGGCACTTTATCTATAATGATTCCTCGAATCGGACGCACACCCGATACTCTTAATGGGTTTCATCCGTCAACTACAATATAAACTATATGTCAAGATGTAGAAAGCTAGAACTGATCAAACTGAAGTAGATCAATCGCACACCATTGTCATTATTTATGTCATTTATTATCCCCTTTTACGCTTAAATTGTACACTCTATTCTAGAAATTCCATTTAAAAGGTATTTTTCCGTAGATCAGACGAATCTATATTTTTTTTTAAATCGGTTCAGTTTTTAAGAAGCGGTTTAGTATTTAAAAATCCTACTAACACATTAAAGAAAACTCACATACATATGAAGTTCACCATTAAATTACCAAAGTGAGTCTTTTTTGACCAGTTTGGAAGACCAAAAAACGATTTGTCGTCTGCGCGATTAAAAAACTAGTCGAAGGAGATTCGCCCTTATGCTTTAAAACTTACTTTTTTAAAATACAACAACAAAAAGCATATTAATTTAAAATTAAGCATTTAAGGGATTGAAATTCGACAGATTGTAATGCTATTTTGTAATCAGATTTTGCACAGTTAGATGACAAAAAGGATACTCCTATAGCGTAGCTTATGAAATACTATTTAACGCTCATAGATAGTGGGTGATGTAGCTAAGAGGGTTAGTATGCCGACTACGAAACATAACATTATCATTTTTACCCTGAGTTCGATCCCCGGTCTCGGTCGTCGATGAAAAATAAATAAAATAATAAGTAATAGCGCAACTTCTTCACTTTTTAAAACACTTCATCTCTCTACTCTCTAAGGTAACTCAATTCATATGTACAATTGTAAAGGCAATGCTACTTTTTTTTTAAATCAACTGAAAATGTAATCAAAATTGAGTCAAAAATGGCTCGTAAGAGACTCATAAACGGTTTAAAAGAATTTCTCAAGGGAGTCGCGGCTAGGGTACCATTTTCTCCCGAAGGCACAGTCTTTTCCGAATCGAAAATAATGGCAGATTTTATTGTTTTAATCGTCCACGAAAGTCGAAAAAGAGTCAAATATGATCAGAAAATAACAAAAATGCTGACTGGGAATACAGCTAGCAATTTGGTGACTGTTGACGATATTATCAGCAAAATGAGTCTTTTGGCAATCGTTTAGATGATCAAAAACTGACTTATCAGCTTTGTGATCTAAAAAAGGTTCCAAAAAGACTCCTTGAAACGCTGAAAAAACTACTGTGCAGTCAAAATCTTATCGTGCAAGCGATCCTAATACGACTGTTTTTTTATGATTTTTTAGTCAGTTTGGTGATCAAAAAAGATCACAAAAAGACTATTTGAAAGTAGAATGTGTGCAATAAGTTTGGTGATCAAAAAAGTGTACAAAAAGGCTCATAGACGCTTAGCAAGCAACTGGTTAAAAATAGCACAAAAAAATCTTGTAAAATGTGCGTAATATAATTTTCTGTAATTATTAACGCAACTTCAAAAAAGACTCATATTTGATTAAAATTTTTCAAAAATGCTAGTTGTTCATAAGCACATGCATTTTTAAGAGAGGTTTTCCCTATTTTGTCTGAAATATTTATTATATGGATTTATTTCATTGCAAAACTTGATCTTAACTTCATTATCAAAGAACTCAGTGAAATATTTTACTGGAAATTTGACTTCTCGATAAATTTTGTCTCTTTTTAAAGCAGTTTCATACACAGATATGATATTGTTTCTTCATTTCAAACTAACTTTCAGTGTAAAAAGTATTGCTTCTATAGACAAATGTTGCCTATAGGCAACATAATGTTTTTTTAAATTCCTGATATGACAAAAAAACTATTTTTAAGTTTTACCAACATAGTCTCCTTTTCTTAACTGTTATTTATAACAAAATTATTTTTTTAAATTCTTTCACTTTTCGTTTTTATCTGAATTTTTGTAAAACAATTTTTTACAACACTTCAACTTCAAATTAATAATTGTAAAGCTATTAAAACTGTATCTTCGTTATAAAATGCTCACAAATTTTTGTTTGTAAAAAATATTTTGCAAAAATAACAAGAATTATAAGTACTATGACCAAAAATTTACAATGTTGCTTATAAGCAACAAATGACATTAAACTTTTTTATGCTGGGAAGGTCTCTTATACAAATTCCATCAAATATTTAATCCGTTCACTTTGAAGTAAATTTGGAGCAAAAAGTATAAGGGGAACTTTTTATTTAGATCCTAATTAGTTAGTTAGAGAAACAATTTAAAAAATTAATAAAATTCTATTTTTACAGAGTGACTACGATAACGCTCAATAAGTGTATGTTGGCTGCTTTATTAGCTAAGCATTTTTTTGTAATAAAAGACAATTTTATTTTTTTCAAAACCAAGTATTTATTTATTAACTGAAAACTTTTTTAGATTTACATAGGCAACATTTACGAATTCAGTAGTTTTAAGCATCATTTTCTTTAACAATCGTAGCTTTTAATGGCTGAAAAAAAGAAAAAATATATTAGTTTAATATAAGCTAATGATTGATCCCAGGATTATTAAGTTAATATTATATTTTAAGCGGTTGCACAGTAGGAAATTACGGCCAAAACCGCCAAAAATGTTTTTAATTTTTTTTGAGAAATTTTAGTGCCAGATTAGAGCTGACATTTCAAAACATGTAATCGTAATTTTTTATCATATTGCATTGCCTACTAAGGCTGTAATAATTCCTCAAAGTTTGAATATTTGTTTATATGTTCGTAATAAAATTATTTGTATATTTGAACGCATATATAAAATTCGCTTAATTTTGGAATACGTGTACAATTTTGACTTTTTCTTTTTTGAATTAAAAAGAAGATAGCTTTTACTAATCAACAGCGCTAATTTCAATATCTTTTGACCTATGCTTCATCTAGAATTCTAGCGGTTAAAACAACCATAAAAAATTAAAAAAAAAAAAAATTATTACAAAGTTTGATAGACCGCGAATTTTTTTTAGAGATTTTTAGAGGTTGGAGCACAACACTCCCTAATAGCTGAATTCAATAATTAATAAGCCCTATGAATTTCATATCCATTTGCATCCCATTTCAAGAATTATAACGTTTTTAGTAACACCCCTTTTTCACAATTTTTTGCAATTTATCGCTAAAAAATCACTACTTGAAGTGAAATATAGGCGTGATGTAATACTTTTATGAAATTTTCTTTAGTTTCCTTTCTAATTCTATGCAAAATTTATATATAAAGATAAAAAACAACAAAATTTTTAATTTTGAATGACTTTTGTATAATTTATTTAAGTATATAGGTGGTGGTCACATAATTGTGGACGCAATAACAATTTTTTAATCTGCAAATTTAATATTATTCAAGAACTCGTAATTTTTTTTTATAAAAATATTCAATGTTTAGAGTTTTTCTGTAGGTTTGTTAGAAGCATACAAAATCTGGTTTTAAGCTCATAGTATGAACCCAATATCTCTGAAAGGAGATATCCAATTTTGTCAAGTCATGTATCGTAGGATAGGTATTCTTTTCATATATTATCCTATTTAAGTAAATAATTTTTATAATCGCCAGCAAAGATTTTTTAGCATGTTTAGTAGTCCAGATTTATGTGACCACAGACTTTATATTTTCTTAAAAAAATTATTTCAGTTTAACTAAGGGTATATTATTTATATACACTAAATATTTCAAATACAAAAGTCAATAAATGACCAAGTTATTGAGTTTTGGCCGTATTCTCCCACTGTGGGTTGGCTCAAATTAAAAAAAAAATAATGGAATAATCTTAATGTCGGAAAAATATGAAAATTTTGAATTTTTAAAAAATTTCACTTTGATGAAATTTTTGTAAAAAAAGTAAAGAAATTTCTATAATCGAATATAGATATTATTTAAAAATAAAAAAATGTTGACCAATTTCAAAATTTATACAATTTCCGCTATGAGATCCACTTAATAGATAAATTTAAAAATTTAAGTACACTTTTTTTTTAGACAATAATTCTGAACCGTTTAAATAATAAATATCATCAATAATCTACTTACATTTATTTTTCTTGCAAGCTTCAATACCAGCTCTGCATTTATTTGTAGCATGCACTTTGGATCCATCGCTGAGAGTGGCACACACTGGTTCGTATTGATCAGTGCAAATTGATGGACAGTTTTTGGCATCCACTGAAGTGAACATTCCAAAGCTGATTAGCAAAAGGGCAAAGCAAATCAAATGTTTTAAGGCGAACATTTTTGAAATAGGAAGTTTTCTTCAAATGATAACAAATTGAAATAGACTGGAGAAATTGTGAAATTGCATCGGCTTTTATAGTTAAGCTTTAACAGAAATAACTGTTATATATAATAATATATATGTTTGCATTATTCATATATCAAATAATTATTCATATATTAAATAATGCCTAAGTACACATAAATAAGTAATAATTACTCAGTTTGCGTTGTTGTCCATAATACAATATTTATTTAGAGGTGTTACTTTGTATCTAGAAAAGCAAAACAATTGTGTTACGAAATAGGTCTGTACTTAAAGAAATCAATAACAAACATTTCAAATAGAAAATCATTTACCTTGCGATTCCAACTTTTAAAATATATATGGACAAAAATCAAATAGTTTTAATTTTCAGAAATAAAAAAATTCAAAAAATTTTTTGATCGCACACTAAATTTTTTTGGGGTTCTATTAAGGGACCTTAGGGAATGTAAAATCCATTCGCGTCAATGATTTTACGCGATGCGCTCAGAAGTTATGACGCTTAAAACAAAAATTTCTAAAAAAAAAATTAAAAATTATTTTATTTTTATTAGTTTTATGTGGATTTTGTCAGAACTTATATATTTTCAGGTGTTCTGTCGTTTCATGGTATTATGGTGTTTTATATATGCCTTAACACGAAGAATTAATGCAATTATGCAAGTGAAAAAAATATTTTTTAAAAATATTTTTTGATTTTTTTAACCGCTATTCTCGCGAAATTTGACAAAATGTGAGTCTTAGTGAAATTCTGAGCCTTCACTTATGGACAAATTTAATTTAAAAGAATTTTTTATTTAAATACAAGTTTTAATAGGTGCATATCTTTCTAAGATATAAAATTATTATTTGGTCCATAAAATCGTTAATCCTTATAATATTTTGGTGCGCTTCAAATCTAAGACCATTCCTGATCAATTTTGAGCTAAATTCGCGATGTGCTTCATTGAAATGTTTTTAGATAAAACTTTCGCGTTCTCAGTTAATAAAGAGATTTTTGCAAAACTTTTGATGCAAATCGGTTATAAATGACATCGCTTTCATGCCTTATGTGATTTTGTCTCAGTTTGCATTCTAAAACCATTTAAACCAATATGCACTTTTTTGCACGATTTTCAAAATCTTCATAAAATTTTAGCAAACAATGATTTTTTGGTGCGCGTTTGTTTTTAGGTGATAAATGGCAAAAAACTCGGTTTACGCGGTAGTTTGGAAATTTTCATTCATATTTGCGAGTGTGCTCCACGAAAAACCGGTATTTTGAAAAATTTACGCTCAAAAACTCCTCATTTACACCTGCCGTATATTATACCTATATAGAGCACATAAACGAGATATATGTCAAACAATGCGAAATTGAAAGATCTACAAATCTTTGTCTTTTTTTTTTAAGTTCTTTGAGGCGGCCAAAAAATATGAGGAAAAAATTAAAAAGTGGCAAAAACGAGCTTCAAATTTTGGCGGCCATTAAGTAGAATTAGAAGTGACAAAATGAAAATTTAGAGGGAAGTGGATTTATTCCCTAAGTGTGGTGTCTATTTCGTAGAACAACGACTTGGGTTCAAATATTAAAACAAATGCAGGAGAAGACGAAATATGAAGAAAAACTTGAATGCTTCAATCGATTTTTTAACGTTTTTTTTTTAATTTGCATGCCAATTACGCTTAGAAGCGCAAATTTGCGCAACTAAGATATCGTGTTTAGTATACAGAAGTTTTTGCGAGTTCAAGATCTTTAGTTAGATTTTCCGAACTCCTAAGGGTACAAAAATTATTCGAGTTGAAAGTCGGTTTTAAAGGAATAAAAACTGTTTGATTTTTGCCCATATATTACATTCATATAGTCTCACTTTCCACATCGATCCACCTGGTGAAAGTTTTAAATATTCCATTATGAAGTTGTACAATTGCGAAGCGGATCTCCCTTTGCACCGATCCTGGTTAGTTTCTAGCCAAACATTCATTAAAGGATCCGAGGGTGAAATTCAATCCGCTTCGTTCCTGAGTATTTTTTGCTGATTATCTTTGTATAAGAAGCGAATCCTGCTCTGACCCTCTCATGAAAAGTATTGATAACCGCTATTTTTATATCATTATTAAGACTCAATCATAGACCAGGTTTTTATAGCTATTGATCCTTGAGAAAGAAATTCTGTCAAGAATCAATCTAGGCTCAGATATATGTAATGGATTTTACAAACTTTTTGATCACATTAACAGATCCGATAACTTATATCTTTTTTGAGGATCCTTCACCACCATAAGTGAACTTTAGTAGTGAAGAGTATCAAATAATCGGGATTTTTATGATATTGTTTTATAAAATAATTTCAGCAAAATCTTTTATACATTTCAATTGGAACAAGAGGTACTTTTCTAAGACAATGAGCTGTATAGGATTATATTTTTAGACTCATTAAAAGGGACCTACGTTTTGACTCCGGCTCCGAACGGCAAATGCATTAGTTAGAGAAGTTTTACATAGCCTAATACTCAATAACCAGTGGCCGCTTTTTTGAAAATTTTTTATCATTCAAGTGGGTTTGGCCAGGGATCGAACTTGGGACCTCGGTATGCTAGGCGGATGACTAACCTGCTATACCACAGTGGCTCTTTTATAGGGGCAATTATTAAATCAGCTCTGAGGATTATGTTTAGCAGATTTTAAAAAAACTTTGCATTAGAAACTTCCCCTGACTAGCCATACAATATGAGAAAAATACTTAATTCCGCCCTAGCTTGCTTAAAGAAAGTTCTGCTATAAAACTACTTTTTCATTTCTACAAATTATGTTGTTCACATATTACGTAACGCTATTTTGCGCAGATTTTTACCCTCCCCCTTGTGTAACCCATTTTAATAGAAATACGTATACAAGAGCTGAATATGAGTTAAGGGCAACTTTTTTCTTCATATTCAAAAGTACCCATGGGCAAAGCTTCAATTATTGTTTACGATTTTTCAGGGAGTATTTTTCTTCAATGTGCAACCTCATGCGCAATAAAAGCTTAAAAAATTAGAAGCTATTTTCCAAATAACAACAAATTTTTCACAACCTAATTGTCCTCATTAGAATAGGACTAATTACCTACATTAAAATAAGACTAATTTTATAAAAATTTACATCAAAATTATAAATTGCTTATGCTCTTTTTCCCTATTACCACAGTTATATACCCTTACAGGTCACATAATTATACCGAAAATCACAAAAGAGCTCATAATTATGAAAAGAATTTATATAAAAATTATTTATCCTTTTGTCCAGCTTCTTCAAAAACGTTAAAATTTGAATTTTACCGTTTACCAAAAAAAAGTACCAACATTCTATTACTTCGAAAAAGTATGCAACACGAGTATAAAATTTGTTTCTGTATCCAATTGCCAATAAGTGCCAAAAAGTGAAATTTTGTTTTTATTGGCTTATGAGATAAAATGCTATAGATTTGTCTTTTTTAACCCTAAATTGAAAATTTAAAATTCTATTTTTGGTTTAAAAGACATACGAAGTATAAAAACAAAGAACCTACCCTTGAGTTTTTGTAACGTTTTTCCTTAAAAAAAATCCAAAATAGTGCTTGACTTTCTTTGTATATTTATTAATGCGATATAAATTTTATTTCTTTATTAATTTCTTCAAAAGGTAAATATTAGTGAAAAAACTACCAAAATTTTGTTTTAAAATTCCTATTTGTATAATTTTTTTAAAACTGGGCCCTATTTCACTAAGCTACAAGTCTACAATTACAAGTGTTTTTCCCTCTAAAATTGTGAACTTGTAAAAAAATTGTGTTTTATTAAAATACAATTACAAGTTTATAGCTACAAGTGATTTTAACAATTCACAAGTTTACAAGTCATGCTTCTACAAGTGCTTTTGTTTCACTAATCTAAATTTGTACTTGTACACGTGTAGAATGTAGGAAAAAAGCATAGGGTCGACTGAGACTCTCAAAAAAAATTTTACAAGTTACAAGTGAATGATAAATTGAATTCAAATTTCGTATTTAACTATCTTTTAATAAAAATTAGTTAAAATTAACACAAAATCAAATCAATATTAATAATATTAATAAATAAATGGTCATTTATTTTGTTTGATTACAAGGTTTACATGGGGGTCCAGCCAGATGGACGGACGGACTGACATCGACTCAGGAATGAATTCTAAGTCCATTGGTGTACTGAAGGTGGTCTAAGACCATTATTTCTATGCGTTACATACATCAGCCCAAACTTATAATACGCTTTCCACCAATAGTGGTGAAGGGTATGTATGGTCAAATGTGGATAATAGTGTAGACAACAGAATGCGAAAGCCAAAAAAATGGGCCCATGGTGGATCGGAAAACAAAAACTTTTTCTAAAACAATTCATAATATTTCAGTACAAATTTTGAATTTGAATACAAGATTTAATTTTTTAATCAAAAGGACATAAAACTACAGGACATATGCTAAAACATGAGCCTAGTCTTATAACCGTAGGCATATAAAGTGAGTATATTTCGAAAAAAATCTTGAACAAAAACGAAATTTGAACCGCCATAAAATCTGAACCAAAGCGAAGTTAAAAATTTTGAAGAAGTGTAAAAATTGCCTAGGCTAGGAGAATCTAAACAATTTCATGAAAATCGTAGATAGTGTGGCTCAGTACGAATTCAAAAATGTTTTATTTGACTCTATATATTTATCAAAATATTTTATTATAATTGTAGAAATTGTAATTTTAGAATTGTAGAAATTGTAATTTTAGAATTGTAGAAATTGTAGTTTACAAGTCCAAATAGTTACAATTGTTGTGAAAATTTTAATGAAACACAATTGAACAGCACTTGTAAGAATTAGACTTGTAATTGTAACTTGTAAACTTGTAGAATTGTAGTTTAGTGAAAAAGGGCCCTGATCTTAACGTCATTACAATTTTGTTAATATATCTTTTGGGTTTGGATATATAACGTCACCTAATGGACCTACCCTAATGGACCGAATTTCAAAAAAGTATCGAATACGTGTCAATTTGTTTCAATGACTGATATTGGGATTATACAAAGTGTGTATCCAACGGTGTAAGCTTCAATTGATTTAAATTAAAGAAATTTTTTAATTAAAAGAACTTACAACAATTTATATTTATTGTTTTTTTTTTATTAAATAATCGTATCAAAATTTATTAAAAATTCCAATTATTTCCTCGGTTTTCAATCACAACGTCCTTCCACAAAATTTGTAGCAACTAAAATAGAATTAATATTATATTATTGAATAATATACTTTAGAACAAGAGTAAAAAGTTACCTATATTTCTTTTACAAATTTCTATCTGAGCCATACATCTATTGCCAGCGTTATATGCGGTTCCATCAGCAAGTGTAACACATAGCGGCATATATTCCTTTGTACATCTTTCTGGACAGACATTGGTAGAGGCTGAGCTGATTATTTCAAGGCTTATAAGCAAAACGACTAAGCAAATAAAATATTTCAAGGAAAACATTTCTGTAAAAGTATAGTTTTTTAATTGGCAACGAATTGCGTTAAACTGAAGAATTAGTTTAAATTTTAGTGCTTTTATACTTTTATATATGACTTAATTTGAACAATATTTACAAATGTTTAGTCTCCTGATATGTAAAAGATCGTAAATGACTACATATATTTTTATACCCTTCACCACCATAGGTGGAAAGGGTATTATAAGTTTGTGCTGATGTATGTAACGCATAGAAATATTTGTCTTAGATCCACCTTTTAGCATAACAAAAGGCTAAGAATCACTTTCTGAGTCGATTTAGTGATGTCAGTCTGTCCGTCCGTCCGTCTGGCTGGACGGCTGGACCCCCATGTAAACCATGCAATCAAAGTACAGGTTGCAATTCTAAAGTTAATTTTATGAAATTTGGCACAAAAACCTTTTTTTGATAGTGGGACCATAGAATTTTAAGTTTATTTTTTGCACACATAATTTTTGTAAAAACTTTAATCAAATTGCCAAATATCGAGATAATCGGTCCACATTTGATCCTGGCTCTCATATAAGTCCAAATGACGGAAACAATTTAAATATATATATTTAAATTGTTTCCGTCATTTGGACTTATATGAGAGCCAGGATCAAATATTTGCTAAATTTTGCCATCATACGAAAGTTTTCTCAAAACTTATATTTTTATTTATTTTTTATTTATTTTTTTGAGAAAACTTTCGTATGATGGCAAAATTTAGCAAATATTTGTCTTTATACAGGACTTTAGTGTTGAAGGGTATCGTATGGCTAGGCTTGACCGACTCTAGCACTTTCTTACTTGTTGTTCGTTGTTTTTGTCATTTACTTTCTTTTGCATTTCAGGTGAGGATTTTTAAGTTCACACATTCGACAAATCTGTCGCATTTAAACACAATAAATTAAAAATGTGAGTTCAGTTTTTTTAAATCAATAAATTTATTAGATCATATGTATTGTTTGTAATTCCCAAATATAACATTACACTATTCAAAAAATCCTTGTCTCCTCTGGATTATACATAAGAATTACAAAACTTCAGTATCGATCCATTTGTACCATCAGATTTTTAATGACAACGTCCTATCCTAATACTTTTGATAGCTAAAAAATACCATATTTATATAGTTATTTAAAAAATAAAAACTTGAAAAAACTTACATTTATTTCTTTTACAAGATTCCACCTGAACTCCGCATCTATTATTAGCTTCCAAAAAAGTTCCATCATCGAGTGTAGCACAGTGTGGTTGATATTCTAGAGTACATACGGATGGACAGTTTCCGGCCACTGAACCGATCGTTCCAATACTGACGAGTAAAGCAGCTAAACAAATAAAATGTTTTAAAGTGAACATTTTAGAAATGACAAGTTTACGATAACCGGCAAAGAATTAAGTTCAACTGAAAATGTATTAAAATTGCATTTGCTTTTATACTTTGCTATAAATGATTGGAAATTTTACAATATTTTTAGATACAGTTTTTATATGTTGTGGTTTCCCAAGCATTTACTTTGCACAATGGCCTCAATACACATCGATAGTAATACGGCAGGTCCGTATATTTTGTTACCAGTTTCTAGTGCATCTACCGCATATAAAGTCTGGGTTTAACATTGATTGATAGCTATCAATTTTGAAGGTGTAATCCAAATCTTTTTGACTATAGTTATAAAAAAAGGTTTAAAAAAAATTTTTATATATAAGAACTATAGCCAAATGTTGACCGATTATCACAAAAATTTACATACAACTTTTTTGTGAAAATTTAATAGCTTTTAACTGGCGATTGTGGGTTTCGGGAGTGGTTTTTATATGAAAGCTATGGCCAAATATGGATCGATTGCTATAAAATTTTATATACTGACCAATAGTTGTATAAAACTTCTCTGTTCTAAATTTAGTTATTACAATTTTATTTAATTTATCAGCATTAATGTGATTCCCGGGGCGGGGTTATATGGGAGCTCTAACTAAATGTAAACTGATTCCGCTCATTTTCAGTATACAACTTTTATAAGATATCAAAAATACTATTGTAAAAATTTGTCTCTCCAGCTCTTGTAGTTAAGGAGCTATCGCGCTTTTATTTGAAGGACAGACGGACAGAAACCCCCTCTTTATACCCTTCACCCGCATAGGTGGAAAGGGTAATATAAGTTTATGCTGATGTATGTAAGGCATAGAAATATTTGTCTTAGACCCACCTTTTAGTATATCAATAAACTTAGAATCACTTTTTGAGTCGATTTAGCGATGTCAGTCCGACCATCCGTCCGTCCGTCCATCTAGACGGCTGGCTGGACCCCCTTGTAAAACATGTAATCAAAGTACAGGTCGCAATTCTAAAGATAATTTGATGAAATTTGGCATTGGATCATTTTTTGTAATGGCTATTGAAATTCGTCAAAATCGGTCCTGTATTTATGGTACCTCCCATAGGTCCCACTTCCCGGGATTGACATTTCGGCCACAAATATCAATATTTTTTTCCTGAAATTTAAACCAAACACTGCTGATGTACACCATAATGACTCTACCAAATTTCGAGATAATCGGTCCACATTTGACCCTAGCTCTCATATAAGTGCAAATGATGGAAACATTTTAAATATATAAGTTTTGAGAAAATTTTTGTATGATGGCAAAATTTACCAAATATTTGTCTTTATACAGGAAAAAGAAGACCTTTGACCTTAGTGGTGAAGGGTATCGTATAGTCGGGCTTGACCGACTATAGCACTTTCTTACTAGGTCCTTTTGTTTACGCGTTATTGGGCTTTAACAGACAGACAGACACAGAGACAGAGAGACAGACAGACAGACAGACAGACAGATAGACAGACAGACAGACAGACAGACAGACAGACAGACAGACAATCTTAGGATTTTATAAGGATTTAAAATATATATATAAGGATGCAAATTATATTCTGAGCCAATATTAAGGAAATTACAAACGAAATGTAAAATTTGAAAATTAATTTTTTGAAAATTTTTATATGAAAAACCATAATTATCTTGGAAACTAGAGGAGATTTAGGCATTTGGACAATAATCTGTGATCACTAAAAAAATCAAAATTCGTACTAAAACTTAATTTTTTGAAAATTTTTATAACAATAAATGAAACCTTAGTTATCTTGGAAACTAGAGGAGATAGAGGCATTTCGGCAATCATCTGTGATCACTAAAAAAAAATTCAAAATTCCTACTAAAACTTAATTTTTTGAAAATTTTTATATGAAAATATAAAACCTTAATTATCCTGGAAACTAGAGGAGATTGAGGCAATTGGACAATAATCTGTGATCACTAAAAAAAATTTAAAAATTCTTACCAATATTTAATTTTTTTTAACATTTTTATATGAATATATAAAACCTTAATTATTTTGGAAACTAGAGGATATAGAGGCATTTGGGCAATCATCTGTGATCACTGAACAAATTTTAAAATTCGTACTTAAACTAAATTTTTTCGAAAATTTTTATATGGAAATTAATGAAAGTTTTATTAATTATCTAGGAAACTAGAGCAGATAGATGCATAGTACCTCCCATTCTTTTTGAATAGAAATTTGGAGCTTATTTAAAACCAATGTTTTTGAGTGGATAATAGAGAGTCTTGACTTATATGGGGAAAAAATTAAGTTCGCCGTACACCATCGAATATAAAGCATTGCTATGAGGCAGTTTCGAAAAAAAAAATTTTAATTTTTTTTCGTAGCACATTGGGGTCGCCAAAATAAATTTTTCTTTATATCTTCAGCAATTAACGTCGGATCTTGAAGTGTGATATATCGATGTTTTTGTTTCGAGGAGGCAAACATTTTTCTTTAATAGTCATTATTCCCAGGTATCCGGTTCCAGTATTTATTTACCAGACCTCTGTTCCTACCACCCTAATGTACCAACCTAATATCAGTAAATAAAAGCTCTTAAAAAAACGTAAAACTTTTACTAAGGAAGTTTTTCGAATTTTCAAACCGGTCTATTAAAAACAAGGAATTTCTTATTTTGCCGCACATAGGGATCGCCAAAATACATTTTTCGTTATATCTTCGCCATTTAAACTCGGATCTTAAAAAGTAATATATCGATGTTTTCCTCTAACGAAGGTCAATGTTTTGGGTTAATAATCAAATTTGAATTGTCTGAGCCGCCATGTTTGCAATTCTTTATGCAAGAACTGCTGGAAGCATTACAGTTTTCCAAAGAAGCAATCGAAATACCAGGAAACATAGGGAAAATACTCTCTGTTGATAGTTTTATTTGCTAAAATAAAGCCCTAGTGGATACGCAATAAACTTATAAAGTTTATACGTTTTTGAATTTTTTTCTTTTGTGTAAATGATTTAAAGTAAAAAATTTAAATTTTTGATACAAACTATTTCCTATAAAAAAGTTTCTTAATGCATAAAATTACCAATAACATATGAATAAACAGAAAACTTTTAGCTTTAAGTAAATTTGCTACAATTTAATGGCTAACAGACCATCAAATATTTACATAATAGTCTATAAAAATTAATATATGGTCTAAACAAACACATAGCCAGACTATTACTTACATATATAAACCAGAAATTATATATTTACTAAAGTGCATGTGCATAAATAAAACCGTCTGAAGGTTAAAATTATTAATACAAGTGTTACAAATCGAAAGCTCTTCTATTTAGAAATATTAATAAAATAAATTTCTACAATATTTTAGCTATAAATATAGAATATGACTAATTTGAAAGAGCCTTTATTCAACAACCCATTTCCCATTTAACAACTTCACTGAAAAAAATAGATAAATCACTTTATTATAATTAATTTAATTTCGAAAAACATCTGAGTCCTTTACAGATTTACGATTTTTTTTGTACACATTTCATTTAAAATGAAAATGAATTTGTTTATGCATTTAAATGAGTAAATTGTTTGACAACAAAAATTAAGTCAAGTGGAAAATTTTAAATTTGCTCGTCTTTAGGCAATAAAAAAAAAACACAAGCTTTTACACATATACATTCATGTACACACACATATATACTGTTACAAAAAGGATATAGACAGCAAGCAAAAACGACATAGAGCAAGAGTAGCCAGAAATATTCGAGTTAAACTTATGAGGACGACTTTCAATTATGTGAAAATGAATGGAATTTTATAAGCGGCTTATTTGACACACCACCCAACTTAAAATGACATTATAATGACCACAAAAATCTACTGAAAGCCCCCTACCCCCAAACCTTGAACAACAAATTTTTAAGTGAACACAAGAGGAACTAGTGTGAATATATTTAACCAAGACATGTGATGTGAAACTGACTGATGTTTTTGAATTTTGGTTTTCATTCTGATTTTCTTAAAAATCTATATTTTTAAGATTCGTCGTTGGAAAATATTTAATATCCATAATTGCCAAAAAAAAAAAAAAAATATAGATATTCAGCAATTCTTTAAAACTTCATCAACTATTAACATCGTTGTGTTTTATACTCATTTAAAAAATATTCTTGTGAATGTAATCCTTGCATATAGAATTTTAAATGCGTAAATACATACATATATTAGACTGTCCCATGCTTGTATGGGGAACGTTTTTTTTCCAAATTAAAGTACGAATACCCTCTAGTTTTTTCCCTTTGGTCCCAATAATTGAAATATGAAATGTTTTTGCAATCGGATAAATTTGGTGTTTAGTCGGCACTTGATGCCAAAATTTATGGTAAAGGTCAATATGAAGCCATATAATAAGTATACAATTTTAACTCTTTTTATACCCACCATCAAAAAGAATGGGCGTATATTGGGAATGCTATTCCGTTTGTAATTTCCTTAATATTAGCTCGAAACCAAAATTGAAGTATATTCTGAATCCTTATGAAATTCTAAGACTATTCAGTGATGGCCGTCTGTCTGTCTCTCTATCTCTCTGTGTATCTGTCCGTCTGTCTGTCTGTCTGTCTGTCTGTCTGTATGTCTGTCTGTCTGTCTGTCTGTCTGTCTGTCTGTCTGTCTGTCTGTCTGTCTGTCTGTCTGTCTGTCTGTCTGTCTGTCTGTCTGTCTGTCTGTCTGTCTGTCTGTCTGTCTGTCTGTCTGTCTGTCTGTCTGTCTGTCTGTCTGTCTGTCTGTCTGTCTGTCTGTCTGTCTGTCTGTCTGTCTGTCTGTCTGTATGTCTGTCTGTCTGTCTGTCTGTCTGTCTGTCTGTCTGTCTGTCTGTCTGTCTGTCTGTCTGTCTGTCTGTCTGTCTGTCTGTCTGTCTGTCTGTCTGTCTGTCTGTCTGTCTGTCTTTCTGTCTGTCTGTCTGCCTGTCTGTCTGTCTGTCTGTCTGTCTGTCTGTCTGTCTGTCTGTCGGTCTGTCTGTCTCTCTATTTCTCTGTCTGTCTGTCTCTCTATCTCTCTGTCTGTCTGTCTGTCCGTCAGTCCGCATGCCTGTCTGTCTGTTGTCGGCACGATAAAACCATAACTAAAGAATATAGGTCACTGAAATTTGGCATAAATATTAATTTCTTGGAAAATGTTGGTATTGAAGTAGGGTAAAATCGGTTAACATTAGACCATAGCTCCTGTATAACCTTGTCTAGTCTTATCGCTTATATGCTAATAAATGACAAATTATAACAGCTATGATGACAAAATTTGGTATGCGAGTATAGAAGTTTTACATAAGCACTAGCGTATAAAATTACATCGAAATCGGTTCACATTGAACCATAGGTTCCATACAAAAAACTTATGGAAGCAGCCTAAATTCCACCTAAAGTACACTTAAATACCAATAAATGATAAACTGTAATACTAAATTTAGAACAAGGAAGTCTTATGTCAATATCAACCAGTGTGTAACATTTTGTCACAATCGGTCACCATTTGACCATATCTTCCATATAAAAAACTTACGGAAACACAAAAATGCAAAACGAAAAGGGAGTTTATGTTAGTTTGTCCGTCAGATAAAAGCGCGATATCACCTTAACGAAAAGAGCTAGAGGGACAAAATTTTACAGAAGTATTCTGGATATCTCTAAAAAGTTGTCTGTTGTCTGATGGACAAAATCGGTTCACATTTATTTAGAGCTCCCATATAACCCCGTCCGGGGAAACACATTAATGATAAATTAAATATAATTGTAATAGTTTTGACGACAAAATTTAGAATAGGGAAGTTTTATGCAACTATTGGTCAGTATATCAAATTTTATAGGAATCGGTCTATATTTGACTATAGCTTTCATATAAAAAACATCCCGGGAACCAAAAAAAAAATGTAGCAAAGGCCTATGTATACTAAATTTTCAAAGAATAAGCTCTATATAAATACCAGGCAGTGTATAAAATTTTGTTACAATTGGTCAACATTTGGCTATAATTCTTATATATATAACATCCCCTTTTTATATTAAGATTGCACCAATGTCCAGACTTTATATACGGTAGATTCATTAGGAACTAGTAACAAAATACATGGACCTGTCATATAACTATAAAAATGTTTATCCTATACCCGGTAATGAGATTAAATTTTGTGTAAAGAAAATACTAAGGAAACCACTTAGATACTATTAAATGTTGAACTATAAAGATATTGCAACCTAAAATTCCAACTAGCCTAAAAATGCTTTTCGAATTTGGTTCATATTTTGAGTTAGCCTCGTAGATATATGAGATGTGTTTCCAAATTTAACATAACTTGATGGTGGGTGTATAAGATACGGCACGGCCGAACGCTTTTATTTGTTTAATTTTACTTTGATCTTACATATTTATTTATATAAAATTAGCTAATACGTTTGAGTCCTTTAGTTAAATTTTATTATATATAATGGAAACTGGTACATTATTCTCAGGTTGGTTTCTAAACTCATACTTCAACTTATTACAAATTTTATTTAACAAGTACTACAAAAAAAAATTTCCTAATTCTGGACCTAGCGAAAACCATGAATTATATCTTATTTGCGAGACAGAATAAATACGAATTATAGTGTTTATGCTAATATTAGTATAAAGCGAATGTTATCTAAACAGAAACACACATCATTTTTTTTAATTAAATAAGATATATTTCCCACACTTTAGACAAAAAATTCTCTAGATCATCGAAGATTGGCCTAAACAACCATCGTAATGCGTTGATTAAAGGTTGTCCCACCAACATTTTTTGGTTTTATCAAAAAACTATTTATTACAATTATAAATAATTGTAATAAATTGGGATCTAAGTACATGTTTGAAATCCCATAATTTAAAAAAAAAATTGCGGAATTTTATGTAGTTTCTATAAAAATGCTTAAAAGTACTTGTTTAATGCCAAGATATAGTTATTTTGTAAGACATTTTAAAGCCTGAAAAACATAGGAGGCTTAATGATCCACAATTTTATATATCAAATTTAGACCCCATGTCTTTTAAGGGTTAAACTTTATTTATTTAATTAAAAAACATAATCATGTTATAAAAGAGTACGTTTAATCAAAATTCCTTACTTAATTAAAAAACAAAAATTTAAAAAATACAAATTTTGACCCCATTGAATTCGATATCAAAAAACAAATTCAGAATATATTCTCCATTGACTTGGAAATAATATTTATTAATAGTTTTATTAAAAGTGCCTGGTTGACCGAGACTTGCTTGCAGACAAATTTTGAACTTCTCATATGTTTTATTTTATAAAGTATTTGTATACATACTTGCTACACTTTTTGTTTCTAAGTTCATTTTTTTAAAAGTAAAAAAAGTACCAAAAATATTTTTCACACATCATTGGTTCCGTTCGGCCTTTTTTCTAAAAAGTACCAATTAATCGTGTTCTTATTTTTTCTGCAGATCAAAACACAATCTAAATTTTGTTTCCATTTCTATTACTTTTAAAGTTATGACCTTACCAATTTTTCCATATTTTATGCTCTAATTAAAAAAAGGGCCATATGCATATTTGGTACTTCTTTGGTACCAAATGAATTCGGTACATTTTATTAAAACGCAGTTATCATTATGTTTCTTTTTATATTGCCTTATGAGATTTTAAGTTATTGTTTTATACATTTTTTACCCATTTTGCCCCCGAAACCAAAAAAGTACCAGATACACACGCTAATTTCATATTTGGTACTTCTTTGGTACCAATTGAATTCAGTACATTTTATTAAGACGCAGTTAAAATTTTTTTCCTTTTTATATTGCCTTATGAGATTTTAAGTTAACATTTTATCCCTTTTTTACCCATTTTGCAGCTGAAACCAAAAAAGTACCAAATAGATGTTCAATATTTTTTCGGATCTATTGATTGCAGTGGTTTAAAAAAGTTATTTTAACCCTTTCGGTTATGGTTTCCAAAAAAACACCAAACATTTGCCCGCTTATATTCATAGCTGCTCAAAACTTAGTTTAAATTTTGTTTCTATATCTATTACTTTAGCAGAAATAACATTTTCGATTTTCCCCGTTTTTACCTTTTGTCCGAATTGTATAAAAATCGTTAAAGCCATTTTTAAGATAGCCAATTTACTTAGCATCGCCTCACTTTATTACCAAAAAATTTAATTTTCGGAATTTAAATCGCTGTTATGACGAAGCGGCTTAAGATATCGACTTAAATTTTTTGTGTTTTATTATTCCATTTGGTTGCTTTAACACACCGAGAAGAGAATTCTTGATTTGTTAAACAAAATTGTGAAAAAATTAAAATGGGATTTTTGAAATTGACCTGAGAAAAAAGTACCATTTTCCAATATAAAAAAAATTAGATAAATTATAACTTTTTCAGGATTAAACTAACTTTAGTAGTTGTAAGCCGAAAAATATTAAATCATGTCTTACTTTGCAATTGCATGTCCTCAAGAACATGCAATTTTGGGCAAAAAATGGAATAATTCTAAAACATTTCCATGCAAGTTTGAATTTTGAGACTTTGAAGGAAACTAGTTAAATTCTGTTTTAGATTAATTTATTTCTTCTTGAAAATCTGTGGCTTGGTTCTAAATGGGCCAATGTCAATTTTCTGCTGTTTTGAGATGATCATTACATTAGATTCTCTTCCTTAACCTCTTTTATTTGGCTCCAACAGCTAATCTCTGACTTAACTCAGAACATATTTTTAAAGGTTTTTCTGGGCAATGTTACTATGAATTTATATGGAAAATTAAAACTTTAAATCAAATTTTCTCAAACATTGGCCCTTTTAGCACCAAGCCACAGAAATATAAAAAACTATTTGAAATTTTTGCTAAAATGATGAATACTCCCGTTGTTTCTCATACAAATGGGTTCATAGCTATTTGAATGAACACGGGTTCCCGTATTCATTCAAAAGTTCGAGGGTATGAAATTCGAGGGTATTACATTTTTGTTTGGGACACTCTAACATTGTATATAAACTTTTGTATAAGTGGTACTTTTCATCAATCAATATAATTGAGTTAATGCAAGATTTCGTTCATAGCTTCGATTTAAGTTGTCTAAGAGGTTAATTTGAATAGTATGAAAATTGCTGACCTTTGACCTCGGCGATAAAATGGTTAGGGTTACTATTAGAGTTTCAGTCTAGTGTAGAAGCAAAGACTTTATAATATAATGATGTTGCACTTCGATGTATTAATTTGCCGTATTGTCTTTTTTATAAGTCCCATAAAAAAGAGAGTTTACTACGTTTCTTTTATTCGAAAACAACTAATGGAGACGATTACCCGATGAGAGAAAGCTAAGGCACACACACACGCTAATGAAATGTACGTTTGTTTGTGCGTCTATATGTTTTTTATTGTTCTTTATCCACTTTATCCACTTTAATTTCACTTCTAATAGAAAACAAATGTATGGAGTGCAATATCTATTTTATGTAGAATCTTTGGTCGAAGTATAAATAAGAAGACCATAGTCGAAGTACTGTATAAGTCCATGTTTGGAGGACTTCAAAAATTCGGCCTTGAGATGATTATCTTATTTCCTGCCCGATTTTAGTTTTATTGATGTATGTATTAGTATTAGTATTACTACTGTATTAGTTAGTATTGATGTATGTTATACATTTATAAAAATTTACAAATGTTCATGGTTGTTAAATTGAATTTATTTCGTTGCGAAATTTATTTGCATATAAAAATAAATGCTCCTGAATGTATTCATAAGGAATCCCATTATGCGTCTACAAAAACGAATACCACGCATCCTTAATATACTCGTATTTTATATAAAAAAAAATATCATCATATATCTGCATGTGATAATACACTTTCCGCTTAATACAGATTCCACTTATTCAATTATTTATATTTGGTTGTAGTAGTTATTTTTATTACTGATGTATGTGTGCACAAAAGTAAATATTCCTCTCAAATGGAAAATATTCTTTACTTTTAATTCTTATTACTGCTGTATATTTTTGCCTTTTTTTGTTTTTGGTGTTTCATAATTTATTAAAATCATAGAGTTTTTACATTTTTTTGGATTGCCACTTTTTTGTTTTTGTTGGGTTATTTTTTTTTTGAACTACTCCTTTTTTAATCTTCACTTAAGTACTTTGCAATTAGTTTTCATATATCCTTATTGTTCTCACATATTAGAATGCTTTTTCTGTGTTTATAAGAGTATGTATTTATATGTAGATATTTTTATTATTTCCGGACTATATGTCATAGATTATGTGCTGCTAATTTAAGCAAATGGAATTTAAATTAATTAAATATTAATGTGTGACTTCAACATATTTCTTTTAAATATCAAGAAAACAAAGAGAAGTTTCTTTAAATAGCTACTAATATATATTAGTAGTCGGAAGTAAGAATATAATTAAGATTTTCAAGACGATTGCATACTTTTAGGGGTTTTGAAAATAAGTTGTATACTTATCTATTTTTATACCCTTTACCACCATAGGTGGAAAGGGTACTATAAGTTTGTGCTGATGTATGTAACGCATAGACATATTTGTCTTAGACCCATAGATTTAGAATCACTTTCTAAGTCGATTTAGCGATGTCAGTCCGTCCGTCTGGACGGCTGGCTGGCTCGACCCCCATGTAAACCTTGTAATCAAAGTACAGTTCGCAATTCTAAAGATAATTTGATGAAATTTGGTCCATATTTGACGTTTGTAGTGGTTATTATGATTAAAACTTGAGAGATACGCCAGGTATTATAAAATATAAACCGATTCAAAAAAAAAAAATGATGTCTTCAAAATTTCGGTCTGTATCTTTACTAAAAGCTTCATAAGAACGTAACATTCGGTAATTTCAGAGCTAATCCTAAATCTTATAACTACCATTTTGATCATTTGTGACATTTGGACATAGAGCAATACACCTTTAACAACCGTTTATGTATTAGCAAATGCGAGCGACGTCTCGTCAGTCTTTGGGCCAGCCTGAGCCAAACAGATTTATTCACTACAATTGCTGTTGATTAACTTTCAAACGTCAACGATATCGCCTATAGGCTTCCAAGAAGACAACTCGATGAATTGACGAAATAATGTGATAAACTTGCATTTGTTATTTTTGATACTAGAGTGTACATCTTATATTCTTAAACGAGCAATAATTGTATGTATATATATATATATATATATATATATATATATCTATATATATATGTATATAGATATATATATATATATATATATATATATATATATATATATATATATATATATATATATATATATATATATATATATATATATATATATATATATATATATATATGTATATATATATTTCTATATAGAATGGCTATCTCGAAAACGGCTCTAACGATTTTGATAAAATTTTGACAGTGGGTACCGTTTTTGATGCATAGGTCGAAAAAGAAGGGACTTTTGGAACCTTTGCCTCTAAGAGGGTAAAAATGGGCAACAAGTGGAAAAATTCGAAAACGATATATCTGCTAAGGTAATAGGTATAAGAACAAAATTAAAATTACGTTTTAAACAGCTATGAAAATAAGCGGACAGATGTTTGGTACTTTTTTGATACTATGTCCGATAGGGGGTAAAAAAGGGTGAAAATTGTTTTTTTGGTACTTTTTTAACCCACTCTTATTTTTTAAACCAAAGAATATAGAAAGGAACTTTGTACTGCAGTCAATAGATGTGAAAGAAATATTGAACATGTATTTGGTACTTTTTTGATTTTGGGGCCAAAATGGGTAAAAAAGGGATAACATGATAAATTAACATAATTAACACATTAATAAAATATACCGAATTCAATTGGTACCAAAGAAGTACCAAATATGCATTCGGAGCTTTTTGAAAGTAGGGGATAAAAATGGGAAAAAATGAGTAATGTTATAACTTTTAAACAAATGAAAGTTTGTATGTATGTTCTTTATAGAATAGTAAACTGTGAATCTGACCATGTTATTCTCTTTAGCGAAGATATTGCGGATAAGCCGGCAAAGGTTTTTAAGTTGGTAGTACTAATTTCCGTTAGGTGGCGCCACTGAAAATTACTAAAAATTAATTAAATCGTAAACTGTGCACTTGATCATGCTATGAACTTTAGCAAAGTTGTAGCGCATGAGCCGGCGAAGGCTTTTTATTTGTTGCAAATAATTTCCGATAGGTGGCGCTACTAAAAATTACTCAAAATCAATTTAATCGTAAGCTGTACATTTAATAATGCTATAATCTTTAACAAAGTTGTTGCGAATAAGCCGACGAAGGTTTATTAATGGGAATGACCAAAGTCCGATAGGTGGCGCCACAGAAAATTACTCAAAATTAATTAAATCGTAAACTGTGCATTTGATCATGCTATGATCTTTAGCAAAGTTATTGCACATGAGCCGACGAAGGTTTCACAGTTGGTATAACGAAATTTCGACAGGTGGCGCCACTGAAATTTACTCAAAGTCAATTAAATCGTAAGCTGTACATTTAATCATGCTATGATCTTTAGCAAAGTTGTTGCGAATAAGTCGACGAAGGTTTCTTAGTTGGTATGAACAACTTCAGGTGGCGCCACTGAAAACTGCTCAAAATGAATTAAATCGTAAACTGTGCATTTGATCAAGCTTTAATCTTTAGCAAAGTTGTTGCGCATGAATCGACGGAGGTTTCTGTTGGTATGACCAATTTCCAAAATTTTTAAAATGAGTTAAACTGTAAACTATGCAAACTATGTGTTGATCGGACAAAATAAATAAAATAATTTAAAATTAACTAAATATTTGTACAATGTATTTCCTCTAAATTTATTTTACTACTTTATAAAATAAAATATATAAAAAATTTTAAAATTTGCCTAAAAATGCTTATCATAAAGCTCCGAGCAAGGCTCGGTCAACCAGGTACTGAAAACAAATTCATAAAATGATATGACTCTTTCCAAATAGGAGGACTGGGAACCAGATCGACCATTTATGCTTAAGTCGTAAATGTAAATACATCTGCGATAATAGTAAAATGTGGAACGGATATTGGACCAAATGATTACCTGATTCTCGCTATACCTGCTTGAGATGATGGTTTGTATCATCCGTGAAACCCACCGACAACCTGTCGCAAAACTTAAAATTCATAGTTATCTATTGATAACACCGCACAACAAAATAAAAAAAAAAAAAATCATGTGCTCTTAAAACCACTATACAATTTTGATGTATCATGACTCAAGGACATGTCCAGTGCAAATTGTAGTAACTCGAAAACCGTTTAACCGGTTTTAAAGATATGTAGCTTATTGGAAATCTCATTGTGTTTGCCCTAAGGACCAGGATCCACTTTTTTGCAAAAGGGGGAATAAAAAGCGTTAATTTTGCAAAAACTTAAAAATTATAAAATTTTTCCGATATAAACATGATTTGTCAGCTTTAGGACCTGGGCGACACATGTTAGCGTTGTCCAATTTGGCTAAAATTTTGTGGGTGAAAGTTCCTCACCAAATCTCACAATAATCCGACCGGCACTCTATTTTTTTCACACATTTGAAAAACCCTGTATACGTATATCAAGCAAAAATATAAAATTTTGTGAAAATGAGTGAATTCACTTAATTGTGAATAAATTCGAAAATAATCAATCGATTTTTATAGTCGATATCTCATTTTGTTGCTATTATTTGTGGCTTTGCGACAGAATAATGAATCTGAACATTTTTTGTCGTTTTCTATTTTTCATGATTTTTTTAAAACAAAATTTATTGCCATTTTTACGTAAAAAATATATTTTTTTCTTAATTTTTTTTATTATAACTCTGATACTATTGATCCGATTGAAATGCGATATATAGACGAATCAAAGGCTATGTAAATCTTAATTTTTCTGATTTTATTTTAATAATATCGGACTAGTAGTTTTTGAGATATCATTAATTATTTGAAGAAACGTCTAAAAAAAATTGCAATTAAAAAAAAAAAAAAATTAAAAAAAAAATCTTGGTATAGAATTTAAAAATTTTACCATTTTTGTACTAAGGTAGCCATGATACATCAAATGTATATAGTGGTTACTCGAGCACATTTTTGCTGTTGCCCTGTGTAATAGAAAGTGATGTGATCCCGATTGAATATCTTTTATGGACGTGAAAGCAAATACAACAACAAAATCCAAATGGAAGAAATCAGAAGAAAAGACCTCAAACCTGGACTGTGATCGAGAAAAGACTATCCTTGAGAATTTTCAAAAATAATGGCAAACGCATCGAATTAGAAAATAAATATTCCATGAAAAGACGTTGATAAAAAAATATCGAATTTGGAAATGTGCTTCATACATAATAAATAAAATTGATATTGATATAAGGAAAATGAAAAACACAAAATCGCCTTGTTTTGACCGAATTTTATCCGAAATTATGAAATGAGAGATGACATAAAAGGTATTCTAATAAAATACCAAAAATAAGGAGAAGTTTTGCAGTATAAAACTTGTAATCTCGCTTCTATCTTTACTATACAAAATTTTAACCAGAATCGCTTTGGCAGATACAAAAGAAGCGAAAATACGAACAGAGCAAGCTGATTTTAGTCAAAAAGGTAATTGTAGACCACCTAAAGGCTTTGCGGATCAATGAGTGTTCCACGGCAGTCAGTTCCTCGTACCGAACGATTCGAAAATATTAAAATTCCAACCAGTGATTTCTACTTATGACTACGTCTGAGATAATTAATTCAAAAGGTTCAATTTTGGGAAATAGCTCCTGATATTTTGTGAATCACAAGAGTAATTTTGGTTCAGGCTATATGTATCTAGGGGGCCCATTTACCGCAGCAAAACTTTAAATTAAGTTCTTAGCAAAATGAATTTTGAACAACCTTTGTTTCACCAGAGTGCGATAACGTTTGCCATTGATAGTATCAGCCCATAATCCAAACTTTACCGTTGTTTTAAATTGACATATTGGTAGTTCTTGGTACTCTTCGGGTATTTTAAGTCAAAACACGCCAAAAAGGTGCTTTATCATTGAACAACATTTGATGATAAAACACCGAATTATCATTGAGCATTTCGGAGCGAGTGAAAATAAGACACTGAATTGATTGAAATCGATTGCTACGATCTTCGCGAACTCTCTCTGCTGTAACTTCACTTCGAGCAAGAATTAATTATAAACAAACCGCACGATAAGTCACCCGATATTTATATGATATGAAATTCTAATGTATTCCCAACCCTGCAAACCTCTTTGAACACAAAAGAAAAATTTTAATTTAAGTATTTTTAAATATTTATTAATATTTCTTAAAATTCTTATGACTTTTAATTTAATTTATTATAATAATAATTTTTGATTTTCATTGAATTAAATTTATTTTGTCTTTTCTTTTAAACTAAATTACAAATTAAATACTATTTAAGTATATTTATGTATAAATGGCTGACATGTACAGAATATTTGAGTATAAATAAAATAGTTTTAAGTTTGGTTTTAAAAATTAATAATAGTTTTTTTTTTTTGTCAATATTTTAAATATCTTAATTAATAATTAAAATTAATTATTGTTTAGTTAATTCCTCATAATTTACAACAAATTTTTGGCAAAGCTATTTACAATTGTTAAACAAAAAGGCCAGTGGTTAAATAAAGAATACGATGATAGTAGAGATTTGAAAGAAAATCAAATGTGAAGCATACTTTTAGGAGTTAAGAAAATATTTTAGATAAATGTTTATTATGCTCTTCTTCTAATTTAAGAATTTTGAAAGGAAATCAAAGAAATTAACTTTTCTTAGAAAAACTATACATTTAATTAGGAATTTAAAATAGAATTAAACTTTTTAATAAATAAAATAAAATATTTTAGCTCCTGAAAGTAGGCAACAGGATTTTTACTCTCATATTTTATTGGGTATAGTAATTTTCAATATTTGAAAACTTATAATTTTTTAAGAATAATTGACCTTTTGGATATAAAACAACCTTTAATCAGAATTTTTTACAATATATAAAAAAAGATAAAATTTAAATTCCTGACCTATTTTTTTTAGAAATTTTGATAGAATTTTAATATATTACAATAATTTTATGTTATCATCACATTTTATTTAGCAACAAATTTTTTTGGCTTTATTCTTTGGTTTGTGTGCGATATTTACGCATTTCCATTATTTGCAACAATTTCTGTTGCATTTTACAATTTTATGAATGCGAATGACTCAGGTGATGTGCTGCACCCAAGGGATGGAAGTAGGGTCCATAGGGTGGATATGGCATTGTGTGAGAGTACAGTAAACTGCTGGCATAGGCACCGGGTCCAAACGATCCTCCCGAGGGCGGTGGTATGGTAGGGCTATTGACATCCATGCCAGGATTTTGTTTCTTCCATTTGGTGCGACGATTTTGAAACCAGATTTTAACCTAAAATGAAAGAACAGACAGATTTTTAGACTAGATATTTTGGGGGTTTTTGTATTATTTATTATGTCTGTTCCCGTACTTTAACGAAGCAACCCAAACTTACTCAAACGTGTTCCCGTACATATTTTTCAATACAAATTGTTGTTTTTTTTGGGTAATTTCTGACAACTTCGGACTGTTTTGGGTAGTTTCGTTAGAGTACGGGAACAAACATATATTCAGGCTTGGTGTAGGGCTGCCAGATTTTTTTCGTGAAAAAGCGTCATATTTTTTCAAAAAATCGGCATTATCGGCAGTAAATTTTAAGTAATCGGAATTGTCAAATAATCACAAATATAGCCGAATATTACATTTTTCTATTAATGTAATACACAATTTATTAATAAAAGCCAAAAATGTTTGTGGGAACATGCAATTCCTCTACGCATTTTAATGGTTGGTTAGGCCATCATAGAATAGCTTGGGATTAAGTGCGAATAATTTTTCGTTTGAATAATAGAACTGTAATAGACTGGGACTAAGTGCAAATAATTTTTCTATCGAATAATATTTACTATCCCGACAATTTTTTTTTCAAAAAAAAATTTCATATCAAACATTTTTCTATAGAAAAAATTTCATATCGAAAATATTCTATAGAAAAAATTTTATATCAAAAATTGTTCTGAAGAAAAAATTTCATATTAAAAATTTTGCAATAAAAAAATTTGATATCGAAAATTTTTCTATAGAAAAATTTCATATCGCAAAATGTTTCTATAGAAAAAATTTGGTATTGAAAATTTTTCTATGGTAAAAATTTCATATCGAAAATTTTTCTGTAGAAAAAAAATCAAAATTTTTCTTTAGAAAAAATTTCATATGAAAAATGTTTGTATAGAAAAAACTTGATATCAAAAATGTTTTTTTTAGAAAAAATTTCATATCAAAACTGTTTCTTTAGAAAAAATTTCATATTGAAAATTTTTCTTTTCATAATGAAAATTTTTCTATGGAACAAATTTCATATTGAAAATTTCTCTATACAAAATATTTTATATTTAAAATTTTTTATACAAAAAATCTTATATTGAAAATTTTTTTTTATCAAAAATGTTTATGGAAAATTTTTCCAAACAAACAATTTTATGTGGAAGATTTTTCTATACAAAAGTTTGATATGGAAAATTTTCCATCAAAAAATATGGAAAAATTTTGTATACAAAAAAAAATATGTAGAAAATTCTTTTATACACAAAAATTTATATTTAACATTTTTCTCTAAAAAAAATTGTAAATGGAAAATTTTTCCATAGAAAAAAAAAATATATTGAAAATGTTTCTATAGAAAAAAAATGTGTATAGCAAAATTTCTTATTAAAAATGTTTAATTCGTTCCCAAATTTCGACTCTGTGAATTCCAATATTATCTCAAAAATCGTCAAAATCTTCATATTGGCACTTTACTATTTTTTAGATCGAAAATCGCCATAATGCCGATAGATCGTCAAATCTGGGAGGCCTGTTTTCTAGTCAATTTTCTTACTAAAATCTGCACATCGGCACTTTACTAATTTTCAGGTAAAAAATCGCCAAAATGCCTATAAATCGGCAAATCTGGCAGAGCTGGTGTAATGTTTTAATACGGTCTAAAAAATCTTTTGATTCTTACCTGAGTCTCGGTCAACGACAAACTTATGGCCAAGTTCAGTCTCTCACACACGCTCAAATAACGTGTAGTCTTGAATTTATTCTCCAGCGACACCAGCTGTTCATAGGTAAAAGCTGTGCGTGCTCTGCGAGGCTTAGAGCCACCACCACTCTGTGACTTGCCATCACCACCCTTTTTGGAGTCCGTCTCACTGGCATGATCATCAATATCACTCATACCATCATCACACAAATCATCCTGATCCATGTCATTGAGGTCATGGGCTAAAATGAGAAAAGAAAACATCAAAAATAAAATATTTGTTCGATTATTTGTCAAGTACAAAAAAAAAAAAAACAAATTAGCATTCAATCAGTTAAAGTTAACATGAATTAATTGGAGACCCCTTACATAAGGTAGTCATCAATCATGGGACATTTCAAAGTTCCCTTTTTTGCAAATATTCAAACATATGATGACCACTGACAAATGCTATTATCCTTAAGGGTCAAAGCAAAAATAAAACCCTTAAACATTTTCTAGTTTACGTCCTCTTTTTTTTTTAAATGAAATCAATCACTTTCATTTCACTTGTCCCCAACAGCCAACCTCTCATCATCGTCATTATTATGGATAAAAACAAACAAAAGCAAAAAAACCATCAAGCTACACATGTCATTGATGTCACCGGTGTAAAATCCGTAAAAAAGGGGGGAAACAAATAAAGAATTCAATCAATATTTTTATCGTTTGGCTGAGAAAAATTAATTGGAAAACAATTTGGTTTCTTTTTTTTGCTATTTGGATCATCATGTGTTTTAGGGGGAGTTGACTGTTTTATCTATTTTTATACATATTCAATTAAAAACGATTACAAGGACCATGAGGGACAATGAGGATGTTGAGTGTTATGTTTTGATTTATTTCTTTCCCAGAAATTGTTTTTCATAATGACAATCAATTACGTTTGATATTACAGTGAATTTTAAATTATAAGAAATTTGGAACCACGAGATTTTGGTTTAAATTTGATACCAAAATCTCGGATATTTTTATTTAAAACTTTAAAATGAAGAGTTTTGCAATATGAATCGAAATTATTTGTATACTTTCAGGTATTTAACATTATTATAAAATAGTCTCGACCAGGGATAACGAACACGAAATTTGTACCTTGATACTACAGTGTGCAACTTGGTACAATTTATGAATCTTAATTCGTTAGTGTGTCCGAGCCGATTGATGACCATTTTAGAAATCAAAAATTTTTCGGACTTACAAAGAATTTATACAACAAAAACTTTAAAATTTGTTGCCAAATATTTAAAATCGTAATCGATTTTTGGACCGGGTTCCGGCTAGATTCAAAGAAATCAAATAATTGTATCAGGGTTTAAATAAACTGCTATAGCAGTTTTAAAATAGTCATATATTTCATATTTCATATAAAATTATGCCAACAATATGAAACAAAACCACCTTTCGCTATTATGAAAACTAACACCAAACACTTTTTCCAAAATTTCATATATAAATTTGCTATTTCCTTCTCATATTTTCGTCGTGTGCTAAAATGATTTTAGCTTTTAGGAACTATTTTGTACGACAGTAAAAAGAATGAATATGAATTTTTTCATTTTAGCATTTAGTTTTATATTCTTAGTTATGAAAACGAAAATGTTTCTCGCAGTAAAATTTATTCTCATAACTATTTTGAAAATATGAAAAATAAAAATTTGACTAAAATGAATTAAAAAGGTCGACTGCCACTGACTAGAGACAAAAACTATCAAGAAATATAAAACAAAGAATCAAGAAACCTTCACAAATATTTCATTAAATTTAATTGGCATAAGTAAAATTAATTATTTAAAAGTGATCTTGAGGGGGTGGGGAGGGTGGTAGATAGAATTATTAATAAGTTAAATTTGTTTTAAACTGACTCGACTCTACCAGGAGAACAGAAAAACAAGAACATAAGTTTCAATAACATATTTTTTCTTCTTTATATTGTTGTTTTTGTATACAATTTTTTTGCCTTGTTTGTTTTTTAAGTTATTTTTGTTGTTTTTCTATGCAGTAATTCGCTGGTAAGTTTTTTTAAGATCAAAAAATTGACCTTGCAGTTTGAAGGCATAAATTGTCACTAGAACTAAAAAAGCAACTAGGTTTGCCAAATTTTCAGCGTGTTCGTTTGTAAAACTAGGGTCAATATTAGATTTTTTAAAACTTTACTTGTAGAGAGTAACAAAATAAAGATTCTGTAATATATGTCTTTTGTCGTTATACAATTATTGTATACTCATCAAATGAGTTACTTTTAAAAATTTTTCAATAGAAAAAATTACAACTACAGTCGATAGGCAAAGTTTTCTATTGAAAAAAATTATGATATGGAAAGTCTTCTATAGAAAAAATGACGATAGGCAAAGTTTTCTATAGAAAAAATGACGATAGGCAAAGTTTTCTATAGAAAAAATGACGATAGGCAAAGTTTTCTATAGAAAAAATGACGATAGGCAAAGTTTTCTATAGAAAAAATGACGATAGGCAAAGTTTTCTATAGAAAATAATGACAGGCAAAGTTTTCTATAGAAAAAATGACGATAGGCAAAGTTTTCTATAGAAAAAATGACGATATGCAAAGTTTTCTATAAAATAAATTACGATAGGCAAAGTTTTCTATAAAAAAATCAATATGAATCACAATATGCAAAGCTTTCTATAGTAAAAATGACGAAAGGCAAAGTTTTCTATAGAAAAAACGACCACAGGCAAAGTTTCCTATAAAAAAAATGACCATACGCAAAGTTTTCTATTGAAAAAAAAAACCAATAGGCAATATTTTCTGTAGAAAAAATGACTATAGGCATTTTAGAAAAATTTTTGAAAAAATCTTAAGAAAAATTTTTGACAAAAAAATTTTATATACAAAAAATTTTTGATAAAAAAATTTCCTATAGAAAAATTCTGATAAAAAAAATTTTTGACAAACAATTTTTTTTATCAGAAATTTTGATAAAAAAATTTTTGATAAAAAATTTTTGATAAAAAAAATCTACAGAAAAATGTTTGATAAAAAAAATTCTATAGAAAAATTTTTGATAAAAAAAAATTCTATATTTCAAACAATAATCAAATATTACCAATATCCGGACAGCTGTTTTCCGATTTTAGATAAATCAAAAAAGAAGAATCCTTACTTGGACTAAGACAAACATTTAGAAAAACAACCGCCTTCGTCGGTCCAGCCAGCCAGCTTATACGGGAAGGTTCACGCCCACTTGAGATTTTAAAAAATTTTGGGTGTTAAAATTTTTTATAGAAACTTTTTGGTAATCAACATTTTTTATAGAAAATTTTTGGTTTTACAATTTTTTATTAAAAAATTTCGATATTAAAATTTTTATTAGACAATTATTGGCATTAAAAATTTTTATAGAAAATTATCGCTATTAATACTTTTTTTTAAATTATCACTATAAAAATTTTCGGTATTCAAATTTATTACAGAAAGTTTTCAGTATTAAAATTTTTTATAGAAAATTTTGGTATTAAAATTTTGTATAGAAAATTTTTGGAATTAAAGTCTTTTATAAATAAATTTTGATATTAAAATTTTCATTGGAATATTATTGGTATTAAACATTTTTATAAAAAATTATCGCTATTAATTTTTTTTAGAAAATTATCGCTTTTAAACTTTTTTACTGAAAATTTTCGGTATTCAAATTTTTTATAGAAACTTTTCGTTATTAAAATTTTTTATAGAAAAGTTTTGGTATTAAAATTTGTTATAAAAGCAATTTCGATTTTAAAATTTTTACTAGAAAATTTTTGGTATTAACATTTTTTATAGAAAATTATTAATATTTTTTTAGCAAATTTTAACTATTAAAATTTTTTACAGAAAATTTTTGGTATTCAAATTTTTTATAGAAAATTTTCGGTATTAAAATTTTTTATAGAAAATTTTTGGTACTAAAATTTTTTATAAAAAAACTATGATATTAAACTTTTTATTACAAAATTTTTGGTATTAAAATTTTTGATATTAAAGTTTTTTATAGAAAATTATTGGTATTCAAAATTTTTATAGAAAATTATCGCTATTAACATGTTTTAAGAAAATTGTCACAATTAAAATATTTTACAGAAAATAGTCGGTATTAAATTTTTTTAAAGAAAATTTTCGGCGTTAAAATTTTTTATAAAAAAAATTCGATATTAAATCTTTTTTTTAGAAAATATTTGATATTAAAATTTTTGATAGAAAATTTTCGGTATTTATATTTTTCTTATAAAATTTTAGGTGTTAAAATTTTTTTTTAGAAAATTTTAGGTATTTACATATTTTATAGAAAATTTTCGGTATTAAAATTTTTGATAAAAAATTTTCGGTATTAAAATTTTTTTATAAAATTTTAGGTGTTAAAATTTTTTGTAGATTAAAATATTTTATAGAAAATTTTCGGTATTAAATTTTTTACGAAAAATTTTTGCTATTGAAATTTCTATAAAAGATTTTGGGTTTATAAATTTTTTTCAAAAAATGATCGCTATTAAAGTTATTATAGAAAATTTTTGACATCTCACCTTTAATGATGTAGGATTATATTAGCTTCTCATTAATGTCATTAATGAAAAATTTGAATCTTAATTGAAAGTTAATTAATGCCATCATCAAAACCATGATCACATTTTCATTAAGTTTTGATGAGCCCTACTTCCCATTCCTTGTAACATAATTACCTTTAACTCTTAAACTTAAAAACTCCTTAAAATCCCTTTTATAAGCCTCTTTAAATTATTAAGTAATAATTAAATGAAATCCTTTTTACACCAAGAAAAAGAGCTACTAAAACTCTTTGATACCCCCTGGTATTAACAACTTGTTCTTAGAAATGTTTAACAAAGATTTTTGAAGAAAAAAAAGTTTGAAGAAAAAGTTTACTTGTTAACAAATTAACTACACGACAAAACAATTTAGTTGCCTTTAGCTAACGGAAACTGTTTAACCTTTCCTTAAACAGGGTTAAAGAATAACACTCACCTTATAAGCAACAAAAAATCCTAACCCTATTTTAAGTTTGTCAAAAATACCCAGCCTTAATTTAACAAGCCTTTTAAAGCGTTAAAAATGCACTCAAGCATTAACTTAAGGAATAAATGTGACAAGCAGTAGCATAATTTTTTTTCACAAAGTAGTATTAAGTTTTTTAACAAAAAATAAATTGGAATCAAATCGACTACACAAATTTGAGGCCAGGACTGGAGTGTAGAGGAGGATTTGCATTTATTTATTTGTTTGTTTGGATTTTAAAAAAGGACAATGCTATTACGCACAAATAAACTCAAACTGTAGCTTTTATATGAAACTGTCAACCCTTTTCAAATTGTAAATCAAAATTTAAAAATAAAAAAATTGGTTTATTTGAGGGATGGTAATATTACTAGCAAGTAGAGTTTGGAACTTTATGAATGATATATAATTTACTTGTAAGATCGAACAAATTGTGTATTTGCAACTTTACAGTTTAATCTTTGAGATACGGAATTAAAGACATTTCTTGGTTTAATTAGAAAGGCGTAAACAAGATTCAATTTTATTTAAAATCGGTAATTTTTCTAATTTAAACTTAAAAAATTTTGTTGATAACATGGTGTCACAAATGAGCAACTTTTGTAGAAACTTGAAAAGCGACCTAGTGGGAGTTATAGGTCTAGTTGAGGGTATACAAAGAGTTTTAAAGAGTTTCGGAAATACTTGTTTTAATAAATTTCTGGTAAAAATATTTACATGGCGTATTACCATATAAGTACGTAGTATATGGCGGTTTATGAGAAGCTTAATAACTTTTAGGTTTTTTGTCTGATTATAAATATTAAAACAACGTTTTAGTAGGAACTAAATTTTCTTGTTATATTGATATAAACATTTATGAACATTCATATAAGAATGAGCAATAAAAAGCTACTAAAGTCAAAAAAGTGTATAACTTTTATTTTCATTTTAGATATTTTTAACAAAAAAGACGCGTTTGAGCATTCTAAAACATTCTAAAGTATTCTAAAGCGTAATCTGTTTTCTTTTATCTGCTGTTGAAAGAAGTAAAATCGAATACAAACTGGCAGAGCTATGGGTCGATATGTTCACGAGGTTCGTCGACAATCGTTTTTTTTTTTGCGTATAACTCTTAATTTCGGACGTAGCTATGAATTTTTTTTGCACTATATGTCATGTACTCAACAAGGCCTACAATCCAAGCTAGGTCGTTTCTCAAGTTTTTTTTTAGTGTACCAGAGTCTTTTCTATAAAAATTTTAATAGCGATAATTTTCCATAAAAATTTTAAATACCAAAAATTTTCAATAAAAAAAAATTTTAAATACCAAAAATTTTCAATAAAAAAAATTTTAAATACCAAAAATTTTCTATAAAAATTTTTAATATCAAAAATTTTCTATAAAAAATTTTAATACCAAAAATTTTCTATAAAAATTTTCTATTAAAAACTTTAATACCAAAAATTTTCTGTAAAAAATTTTAATACCAAAAATTTTCTATAAAAAATTTCTGTAAAAAATTTTAATAGCGATAATTGTCTATAAAAATTTTAATAGCGATAATTGTCTATAAAAATTTTAATAGCGATAATTTTCCATAAAAATTTTTAGTGCCAAAAATTAAAAAAAAAATTAATACCAAAAATTTTTTATAAAAAATTGTAGTAAAGAAAATTTTATATAAAAAAATTTTAATACTTAAAATTTTCTATAAAAAATGTTAATACCAAACATTTTCTAAAAAAAAATTGAATACCGAAAATTGTCTGTAAACAATTTTTAATACCAAAAATGTTTTTTAAAAGATTTTAATAACCAAAATTTTCTATAAAAAATTTAAATACCCAAAATTTTCTATAAATAATTTAAATACCAAAAATTTTCTATAAAAAATTTTAATACCAAAAATTTTCTATAAAAAATGTTAATACCAAAAATTTTCTATTAAACATTTTAATACCAAAAATTTTCTATGAAAAATTTTAATACCAAAAATTTTCTATAGAAAATTTTAATACCAAAAATTTTCTATAAAAAATTTTTATACCAAAAATTTTCTATAAAAAGTTTTAATACCAAAAATTTTCTGTAAACAATTTTAATAGCGATAATTTTACATAAAAATTTTTAGTGCCAAAAATTTAAAAAAAAAAATTGAATACCAAAAATTTTCTATAAAAAATTTTTGTTAAAAAAATTTTAATACATAAAATTTTCTAAAAAAATGTTAATACCAAACATTTTCTAAAAAAAATTGAATACCAAAAATTGTCTGTAAACAATTTTTAATACCAAAAATGTTTTTTAAAAGATTTTAATAACCAAAATTTTCTATAAAAAATTTAAATACCAAAAATTTTCTATAAATAATTTAAATACCAAAAATTTTCTAAAAAAAATTTTAATAAAAAAATTTTCTTCAAAAAGAAGTGTATTTGCATTTGATCCCAAACCTGTTACATTTATTTATTAATGTAACAGATCAATTTATTGATAAAAAGCCAAAAAATGTTTGCGGAGAAACCAAATTCCTTGACGCGTTTCGATGGTTGGTTAAGCCATCTCTTCAGGAGGATTAAATATCCCCAATTTAGACAGATCGAAAACCTCGCATTATCACTAAATTTACAAACAAAACATTTAAGAATTATGTTCATAAACCATAAGTAAAAGCGTAGATTATCGACTGAACAAAAACAAACATAACAAAAAATTTTAATATCAAAAAGTTTACATAAAAAAATTTAGTATCGAAAGTTTTGTATAAAAAAAGGTGAGATACTATAATTGCATTTGTCCCTTAGATTTTGAGAATTTTGATCACATTTGATCACATTTAATCTAATTTTTTTATATAAACTTTTTAAATGAATCGAAAATAAGAAAATTTCTTTATCTTCCGTCATCATGTTGAAAACTAAATCACAGTAATGTCCTTAGCATAAACTACATTTAATAAAAACTGCGCAAACTTGCGCTAATTTAAATTAGCAATTTTTATTAAAAAAAATTCATGTGCAAGAAAACTGGCTTACAAAATATTAGAATGCCTGATGAACACTGCTTCTAAGATCCTTTACTTTGGCAATCAATGTTCTCAAGCTCCGATATAAAGCCAGCCCAAAAATTCACTTAAATTCAATAAAACCTAATGACCGAAGTATAAAGTTAAAAAATAGATATATGATTACCAAATCAGGACAGTCACATTTTATATTAACATTAATCACTATACAAAGTTTTGGCTTATTTGATCCACAATTTGCTCATAGTTCTTATATTAACCAAACTCCAAAACTTTTTTAATAAAAACTTATGGTCATCATTTACAATTGTTAAATATTTTCCATTTAATATACATATGTATATTCCCTTTTATATTCATAAATAACTACATCTACCATTTTAAATAAAAATTTCTTTATTACCTCTCTAACAACCAATTAGTTAAGTTGAGCTTGACTTTGAGTAATTGTATTTGTCTACAGCCTAAAAGTAGGCAAATAATTAGCTATTTTAATTACACCTAAACCATTGCACTCAATTTTATCACACTAACGTAGTTCTACGTATTTTTTAATCATTTCCACTTAACACTATACACACGCTTACACACAACCTTAAATACATCGAGTATCTCTCATTTACTCATTAAACAATCAACGAACAAATGAATCAGTTGCTTTTTCTCGTTCTCATTAAGCTTTCGCGTATTGCGTCGCCCCCCTTTACGTTATGTAAACATTGCGGTAATTAATCAGTAAATTAACATCAATGCTTCATTTAATATTGAACATTTATTGACCGACGACACAGCCTGCCAATAATCAGACCATTACCATTACGCTGGTACAGGCAAACAAATAGTGCCTTATTTGGTCTGACATGAGTATGCGAATGAAAGGGGTTTTTCTTTCTATACTAAATTTGTTGTCGAGGCTGAATTAGTATATTTGTATATAAAGATCTGTTTGCTCAAGTATGGCTTATAATGGCGGTTGTTAAAACAAACAACATTTATAAATAAGTTTACTTTTGTAATGGATGTCTGTTTAAATTTTAAAAGAACATGAACATTTAACAATAACAACATTATCATCATCATCAAAAACGACCTGCAGCGATTTGAAGTATGTAAACATATAGTCTAAAAGATACCACAATTTCATAATAAAGCGATAAACATGAGAGCTTTCCACCTAAAAGCTGTTTAAACATTTTAAGATAATTTAAAAAAAACACTATTTGATTAAGTTATTAAAGAAAATACTACATCTGAAAAATCATCTAAGGAAATCCATATGTATGGAGGATTTATGAATGGTCCTTTAATATGGCTACTGATTGCCGGAGTTAATAATGTTGAAATCAGGTCCGAACTGTTGCTTCAATCGAAATCCGTTTCTACTTCAGCAGTCGATTTAAATCAAATTAACCAATATTTCGCTTGAGAATGGCCCGATTAGACCTCTTAGAGATTTTGAACAAAATCGCGTTGCATATTTTTAGGAGTTTTTTAATATTTTTTATTTTCAATAGTTATAATGAAACGTTTGCTTAGGGAAGTCAAATCATCGAACGGCAAATGTGTTAGTCAGTAGGAGTATTTCGTTAAGATGCAGCAGAATCTTTCAGAATCTCAAAATATCGGAATTTTTGTCTGTAGACAGAAACTTAAACTTATGACTAGAGACTAATCGTGAATCGCCGAGGTATATCATATTAGTCATCAGCCTAGCATACCAAAGGTTCCAAGTTCGATCCCAGCGAGCAAAAAGAAAAAAAAGCGGTTCACCTCATAACTCGCCTAGCCACTGGTTATTGAGTATAAAGCTATGTAAAACTTCTCTAACTAATGCATTTGACGTTCGGAGTCGGAGTTAAAACGTAGGTCCCTTTCAATGAGTCTAAAAATACTCTTTGTTAAAGAGAAGTGCCCTAATTGGAATGTCGTGGGAATTCTATTTGTATGTATGTAGAGCCTAATCGGTTTCTTCGATAGGGAGATCACATCGGACTCGTCTCACCAAATAGAAAAACCACCAAATAAACAAATTTGTCTATGGCTTATTTCTGATTTAAATTTTTTTAATAATAAGTAGATGTTCTCAAAAATGGGCCTAGTCATACACCACTGACGTCAAATATGGACTACTTTTATCAAATTTAAAAAATTTTCTTATAGAAAATTTTCGGCATAAAAATTTTATAGACAATTTTCAGTATTAAATTTTTTTATTAAAAATTATTGGTATTTTAACTTTTTATAGAAAATTTTCGGTATTAAAATTTTTTATAGAAAATTTTTGGTATTAAAATTTTTTATAGAAAATTTTCGGTATTAAAATTTTTTATAGAAAATTTTCGGTATTAAAATTTTTTATAGAAAATTTTCGGTATTAAAATTTTTTATAGAAAATTTTCGGTATTAAAATTTTTTATAGAAAATTTTCGGTATTAAAATTTTTTATAGAAAATTTTCGGTATTAAAATTTTTTATAGAAAATTTTCGGTATTAAAATTTTTTATAGAAAATTGTCGGTATTAAAATTTTTTATAGAAAATTTTCGGTATTAAAATTCTTTATAGAAAATTTTCGGTTTTAAAATTTTTTATAGAAAATTTTCGGTATTAAAATTTTTTATAGAAAATTTTTGGTATTAAAATTTTTTATAGAAAATTTTCGGTATTAAAATTTTTTATAGAAAATTTTCGGTATTAAAATTTTTTATAGAAAATTTTCGGTATTAAAATTTTTTATAGAAAATTTTCGGTATTAAAATTTTTTATAGAAAATTTTCGGTATTAAAATTTTTTATAGAAAATTGTCGGTATTAAAATTTTTTATAGAAAATTTTCGGTATTAAAATTTTTTATATAAAATTGTCGGTATTAAAATTTTTTATAGAAAATTTTCGGTATTAAAATTTTTTATAGAAAATTTTCGGTGTTAAAATTTTTTATAGAAAATTTTTGGTATTCAAATTTTTTATAGAAAATTTTCGGTATTAAAATTTTTTATAGAAAATTTTCGGTATTAAAATTTTTTATAGAAAATTTTTGGTATTAAAATTTTTTATAGAAAATTTTCGGTATTAAAATTTTTTATAGAAAATTTTCGGTATTAAAATTTTTTATAGAAAATTTTCGGTATTAAAATTTTTTATAGAAAATTTTCGGTATTCAATTTTTTATAGAAAATTTTCGGTATTAAAATTTTTTATAGAAAATTTTCGGTATTAAAATTTTTTATAGAAAATTTTCGTATTAACAATTTTTATAGAAAATTTTCGGTATTCACAATTTTTATAGAAAATTTTCGGTATTATATTTTTTTAGACAATTTTTGGTTTTAAGATATTTTTATAAAAATTTTTGGCATTAAATTTTTTTATGAAAAATTTTCAGTATTAAAATTTTTTAAAAAACATTTTCGATGTTAAAATTTTTTATAGAAAATTTTCGGCGATAAAATTTGTATAGAAATTGTCGGTGTTAAAATTTTGTATAGAAATTTTTTTTTAATCTTCTGTTTTAAAATTTTTATAGAAAATTTTCGTTTTTCAAATTTATAATAGAAAATTTTTGGTGTTAAAGTTTTTTTTTTCAATTATTATCGGTATAAAAATTTTTTATGAAAAATTTTCACTATTAACATTTTTTTTAGGAAATTTTTGGTATAACAACTTTTTTTAGAAAATTTTTTGAATTAAATTTGTTTAGAGAAAATTTTCAGTATTAACATTTTTTATAGAAAATAATCGATTTAAAAATTTTTGGTATTAAATTTTGTTACAGAAAATTTTCGGTGTTAAAATTTTGTATGGAAAATTTTAGGTGTAAAAACTTTCTATAGAAAATTTGCAGTGTTAAAACTTTTTAAACAATTTTTGGTATTAAATTTTATAATAGAAAATTTTTGGTGTTAGAACTTTTTATAGAAAAGTTTTGGTGTTAAAATTTTGTAAAGACAATTTTCGTTGTAGTTTTTTTTTTAAATTTTCGGTTTTAAAATTTTGAATAGAAAATTTTCGCTAATCAAATTTTTAGTAGAAAAATTTTTTGTTGAGAATTTTTGGTGTTAAAATTTTGTTTCGAAAATTTTCGGTATAAAAATTTTTTATAGAAAATTTTTAGTATAAAAAATTTTTATAGAAAATTTTTAGTATAAACATTTTTTTATAGAAAATTTTCGGTATTAAAATTTTTTAGAACTTTTGGTTTTAAATATTTTTATAGAAAAGTCTTGGTGTATAGAAAATTTTTGGACTTAAAATTTTTTATAGAAAATTTTTGTGTTAAAATTTTTTATAGAAAATTTTCTTTGTTAAATTATTTTTTAGAAAATTTTTGGTGTTAGAATTTCTTTATAGAAAATTTTCGGTGTTAAAAATTTTAATAGACATTTTTTGGCGTTAAAATTTTTTATAGAAAATTTTCGGAATTAAAATTTTTTACATAAAATTTCGTTATTAAATTTTTTATCAAAAATTTTTGGTATTCAAAGTTTTTATAGAAATTTTTCGGTTTTAAAAATTTTAAAGAAAATTTTCGGTATTAAAAAATTATATAGAAATTTTCGGTATTAAAAACTTTTACAGAAAATTTTTGGTATAAGTATTTTTGTAACAAAATTTTTTTATATTAACATTTTTATATATAATAAAAATTGTTTATAGAAATTTTTCGGAATTAAAATTTTTTATATAAAATTTCGTTATTAAAATTTTTTATAAAAAGTTTTTGATATTCGAAGTTTTTATAGAAAATTTTCGATATTAAAAATTTTAAAGAAAATTTTCGGTATAAAAAATTTTAAAGAAAATTTTCGGTATTAAAAAATTTTATAGACAATTTTCGGTATTAGAAACTTTTACAGAAAATTTTTGGTATTAATATTTTTGTTACAAAATTTTTTTATATTAACATTTTTATGTATAATAAAAATTGTGTGTAGAAATTTTTCGTTTATAAAATTTATTTATAGAAAATTTTTGGTATAAGAATTTTTTATAAAAAGTTTTTGGTATTAGAATTTTTTATAAAAAATTTTTGGTATCAACATTTTTTTTAGAAAATTTTTGGTATTAAAAATGTTTATAGAAAGTCTTAGGTATTAACATTTTTCAAAGAAAATTTTGGGTATTAACATTTATTATAGACATTTTTCGCTATTAAAATTTTTTATACAAAATTTTCGATATTAAAATTTTTTATTCAAAATTTTCGATATTAAAATTTTTTATTCAAAATTTTTGATATTTTATAGGGAAAATTTTCTAAACAAAATTTATATCGTAAATTTTCTGTTCAAAAACTTATACCGTAAATTTTCTGTTCAAAATTTTATATCGAAAATTTTTTATAAAAAATTGAAATACCAAAAATTTTCTATACAAAATTTTAATACCGACAACTTTCTGATTCATATCGTATCCCTTTTACCTATTTATTCAAAACCCGATAATCTCTTCATTAACACATTTTGATTGAAGTACATTTATTTTAAAAATACCAAGCAAATCATACGTATTTATCCGACACCCAATTTAAAACGATAAACAGTACTAATTTGCCACCGCATTTAATTTGATTTCGTGGTCAAGCCGGGAAATGCATAACAACTCAACCAAATAAACCCCAAGAAAGGATATTGCACCTCTTTCAATAAAAATAAACTCACCAAAAAAACAAGCTAACGGAAATACCAATAAAACCTAAACAAATGTCAAAAACACTAACATACAAGCACCTTTTAAACACTACAAAACATTCCAGTTAAAATCTACCTACACACTCGCATGTTACATATTTACACCAGCTAAATCTTTGCCAACAAAAAACATGAATTTGTTGTTTGGAATTACCTTCAAACTGTAAACGCCAAAACATTTAGGGTGACAGGAGACCAGACCAGACAATCGATATGTTTACATGAATCCGGGATTTTGGTGTGTGTTGTTGTTTTAGCGTTGCAAGAGTTGTTGATAATGGGGATTTAACCCACCAACACTTTAACTGTAATTTTTGTTATTCCGCGTTTTTTGTTTGTTAGTGTTTGTTAATGATGTTGGAACTGGAATTGTGTACTTGGAGTTTTATGCGTTTGTCTATCACTCTGTCCGTCCGTCCGTCTGTCTGTCTGCATGTCTGGCTGGTTGTTTGTGTTTAAATAGCGTAACGTTAAAATTTGTGTTAGAACAACCTTGACCATTTGGAAACACTTTGTTGATGGTTTCGGTTAATTGGGTGTTTGAAGTCGTTTTATTTTGTATGTTGCATATTGATACTACTCGTATGTATGTTAGTATAAGGGTGTGTTATGTAATTGATATATTTTAAAAAGGGTTTTTTGCTACAAATTTGTGTTGCGTTTTTCGAGATGGCAACTCATTGAGGCGTATGAGTTAAACCACAATTGACAGTTTAAATTGATTTTTAGGCAGATATAAATACTCAGACGTTTTAAGTGATTTTTACATTATCGAAATATCCAGAGTAATGGAACAATTTGGAGTTATTTTAATAACCCTTACTTTATCGAGAAACCAGGCTTTTCAGTTCCCCTGATATGGTATAAAAATTTTCTATAAAAAAAATTTTAAATTCTTACTATTTTTCTTGTGGATTTACTCATATCCTATCTAATATTCACAATTCGGCTACACTGTAAATCCTTTCAAATCTCTTCAAAATTTGTTTCTTTTTCTTCATGAATTAAAAATTGTAGCAAAAATAAATGAAATACAACAAAAAATAAACGTATGCATAAATTATGATCTGCTACTCCTGAATGCTAAAGAAAAATACTAACCAACAAAGTTTCAAAGAAATTAAGGGGGGAAAAACTCCATCCAAACAATACAACAGCACTTGCACAAATATATACAATAAACTCATCTCAAGTGCCACAAATACATGCAACAAAATACTAAGGGTTGCTTACAGCTATAAAAGTACAAGTAGTGGCAGCAACAACAAAAAACAGAAACACAAGCACAAGCAAACGTGGGAAATTCTATAAACGGAGCAAAAATATTTATATGGCGCCATTTAAACACAAAATGGGGATATTTTTCATACTGACAACAAGAGTTCTTTTACTTGAAATATTACTTGAGGGGTTGGAAAAGCAGGGGCGTTTTTTTTTTGTTATAATAAAAAGAAGTTGGAATAACAATAACAAAATGTTGCTTTTGTGTATTCATTGCAACCAGTCCTTGAAATAACAGAGATCATCGTAGTAAAAATATTCAAGATGGGAAGAATGGTGGCAAAAGGAAGCAATGGGGGATAAAAATGTATGGAATATATTAAATATGGCTGCAAAAAAGAAAAATGGGTATACATTTTTGGGTATACTTTAGAAAAAGAAAAGAAAAACTTTTAAAGGCATAAAAGCCTAAAATTATGCTACAACTTTCAAAATCAATTTTTATTACCAAAAAAGTTTTCTAAATAATTTTTGAGCAAAAAAAATTCTATAAAAGAATTTTAACAAAAAATTATCTAGAAAAAGTTTTTAAGCCCAAAAATTTTAATACGAAAAATTTTCTGAAAAAAAAATTTTATACCGAAATTTTTTTATAAAAATTTTTATAATGTCAATTTTTCATAAAAACTTTTAAAATCGAAAAGTTTCTATGAAAATTTTGAATACCGAACTTTTTCTTTGAACAATTTGAATACCTTACTTTTTCTATGAACAATTTTAATAAGAAGATTTTCTATAAAAAATTTTAATACCGAAAATTTTATATAAAAAATTGTAATAGCAAAAATTTTATATAAAAAATTTTAAGAGCAAAAATTTTATATAAAAAATTTTAATATCGAAAATTTTCTATAAAAATTTTAATTCCGAAAATTTTCTATAAAAAATTTTAATATCGAAAATTTTCTATACAAAATTTTGATACCGAAAATTTTTTATTAAAAAATTGTATTATTGAAAATTTTCTTCGAAAAAAATGTATATAGCGAAATTTCTTTACAAATAAAATTTAATACCGAAAATTTTCTATTTGACAAATTTTTAAACTGAAAATTTTCTCTAAAAAATTTTAAGCTGATAATTTTCTATAAAAATTTTAAACGGAAAATTTTCTATAAAAAATTTGAAACAGAAAATTTTGTAGATAAAAGTTAAATATCAAAAATTTTTAATACAAAATTTTTATACCCAAAATTTTTTATAAAAAAATTGTAAACCATAAATTTTCTACAAAAAATTTTAAATCGAAAATTTTCTATAAAAAAATTTTTAACAGTAAATTTTCTATAAATAATTTGTAAACCGTAAATTTTCTATAAAAAAATTTTATACCGAAAATTTTTTATAAAAAATTTTATACCGAAAATTTTTTATAAAAAATTTTAGACCAAAAATTTTCCAAAAAAAATTTACTAGAAAAATTTAATAGGAAACATTTTTTAACTAAAAATTTTATACAAGAAATTTAAATACCGAAAACTTTCTATAAAAAATGTTAAAATTAAACAATTTTTATAAAGAAATTTTCAACCGAAAATTTTTAATTTTTAAACCAAAAGTTTTCTATAAAAAATTTTAAACCGAAAATTTTGGAACTGAAAAATTTTTATAAAAAATATTAAAACCGAAATTTTTTTTAAATTTACTAGAAAAGATTTTTAACTGAAAATTTTTAAATAAGAAATTTGAATACCGAAAATTTTCTGTAAAAAAGTTTTTAACTGAAAATTTTTTCTAAAAAAGTTTTAATACGAAAAATTTCTTTTAAAAATTTTAAACCGAAAATTTTCTATAGGAAAAATTTGAAAACCGAAAATCTTTTAAAAATAACATTTAACCAAAAATTTTTTATAAAAAAATTTAAGATCGAAAATTTTCTATAAAAAAATTTTAAACCCAAAATTTTCTATAAAAAATTTTAAACCGAAAATTCTCTATAAGAAAAATTTTAAAACCGAAAATTTTATAAAAAGAATTTTTAACTTAATTTTTTTTTTAATTTTAACTAAACTTTTTATGTAAGAAATTTGAATACCGAAAATTTTCTATAAAAAAAATTTTAAACCGAAAATTTTCTATAAAAAATTTTTAAACCGAAAACAATAAAAATTTTCTATAAAAAATTTTGATACCGAAAATTTTCTTTAAAAAATGTTGATACCGAAAATTTTCTATAAAAATTTTTGATACCAAAAATTTTCTATAAAAATTATTCATACCGAAAATTTTCTATAAAAAATTTTGATACCGAAAATTTTCTATAAAAAATTTTGATATCGAAAATTTTCAATAAAAAATTTTGATACCGAAAATTTTCTATAAAAAATTTTGATACCGAAAATTTTCTATCAAAAATTTTGATACCGAAAATTTTCTATCAAAAATTTTGATACCGAAAATTTTCTATAAAAAATTTTGATACCGAAAATTTTATATAAAAAATTTTGATACCGAAAATTTTCTATAAAAAATTTTGATACCGAAAATTTTCTATAAAAAATTTTGGTACCGAAAATTTTCTATAAAAAATTTTGATACCGAAAATTTTCTATAAAAAATTTTGATACCGAAAATTTTCTATAAAAAATTTTGATAGTAAAAATTTTATATAAACATTTTTGATACCAAAAATTTTCTATAAAAATTTTTGATACCAAAAAGTTTTGATACCAAAAATTGCATATAAAAATTTTTGGTACCAAAAATTGTTTATAAAAATTGTTGATACGAAAAATTTTCTATAAACATTTTTAATACCAAAAATTTTCTATAAAAATTTTTGATACCAAAAATTTACTATAAATATTTTTGATATCAAAAATTTTCTATACAAATTTTTAATACCAAAAATTTTTTATAAAAAGTTTTGAACAGAAAATTTTCTGTAAAAAAATTTAAACCAAAAATTTTTTAACAAAAAAATGACAAATTTTTAAACCGAAAATTTTATACAAAAAAATATTCAAACTGGAAATTTTCTATAAAAAATTATTTTATCCGAAAATATTCTATAAAAAATATAATACCGGAAATTTTCTTTAAAAAAATTTCGGTATAAATTCGATATAAGTCTACAAAAAATTTTATATATAAAAATTTTGTACCAAACATTTTCTTTAAAATTTTGTACCTAAAATTTTCCATAAAAAATTTTATACCGAAAATTTTGTATAAAAAATTGTATACATAAAAATTTTCTTTGGAATATTTTATACCAGAAATTTATATAAAATTTTATACGAAAATTTTTCTAAAAAAAAATTAAATCGAAAATTTTCTTAAAAAATATTTAAACCGAAAAATTTCTATAAAGATGTTAACACTGAAAATTTGCTATAAAAAATTTGAATACCGAAAATGTTTGATTCAAAAAATTTTGCTTTAAATATTTTTAGTCAAATTTTTTTATTTTTAATTTCGATTCAAAAATTTTCTATAATAACTTTTGGTACCAACAATTTTCTATAAAAAAAATTGTTTACTTCTAAATCTATGCCGCACATTTCAAAAAAATATCAGCCCTAATATATGCCACACAATTTAACACTCAAATTTATCTTGTCCCTAAATTTGTTACCATATGTGTCATCTATCTTCCCTAAAACTTCATTATTTTACTATAAAAAACTTTTATTGTTATTAGTTTTTATTTGGCACGACTTTAATATCATCAATTATTTAATATGATATCAAAAATCCCAAAACCTCAAATACTCCCGCGGGGGCCATTCATTTTATGAAACACCATTATAATTGACGCCATATTAAAATTAACAGCAAAAAACCAGAAACTGAAAAGAAAAATTCAACTCCAACCAAAGCAACATAAAACAACAGCAATATGACTCTAGCCCACCCAAAGCCACCCATACCCAGTTTATAGCTTTAAGCTTTATGCCTGTTATTACTGTTGAAGCTGTCGCCATTATACTTTTTGGTTATTAAGTATATAAAAGTTTATGGATGGTACCGGTAATTAACACTCTCTGATTTTATAATTAAGTTTATGACTTTGCCAACAATTATACAAAAGTTTATGAGTGTGAGTTTTATTTTTGCCTACACACACACATACACGTACATTAAACATTGGGTTTAAGTTTACTTTTTTATTATTGTATAGCTTTTATATGTGGGTGTTTTTCTGGGAGTTTGTGTTGGTAGAAAATTGCTGGTTGTTTTGTTTTTTTAACAAAATTTAAATTGTTGGCAATTTTGTAAAGCTTATGGCTTTTTGTATGTGTATATGAGTTTTTAAGTGGAGGTGGTTTATAAAATGAGTATTTATGAGCGAGTGTCTGGTTTTGTAAATGTCAGAGTTATTTTTATGATTTCTACTGCTTTACTTTTCAGTAGTAAGTATTCCAAGTTATTTGAAGAATTTGTAGCTCAGTTTGTATTTATAGAATATAATTCATTATTAGTTTATAATAGTCATTATGAAGTAATGTAGGGTGTAATGTATACGCATTCCTATATACAGATTAAGAATTAGCAAATGATTTCCTTTTACTTTCAGGTATAAAGAATCTTTATACAAAAAAATGATCCATAAATGTATTTTATTGTAGGGTATTTTAAATTCTCATATTTCCTATTAATCAAGATTTTAAGAGTTAATTTGTTTGAACTGAGCATTGGAGAGTTATGTTGATTGAGGGAAAGAAGAAGTACTTAATTTTAAAAGAACATTACTTTAATTGCTGACTATAAAACAGCCGATTAAATTGTGTTTATGAGAAAAAGGTTTAATGATTTTTATGGGCTGATGTATTACGATTATATGACTTAAAGACGTATGACAATGATAAAGCCTATTTTAAAAAAAATTTATACCAAAACTTTTGTATAAAAATGTTTGAAACCTAAAATTTTCTATAATATATTTTTAAAACCGAAAATTATCTCTAAAAAAGCCGAACATTTTCTATAAAAAATTTAATACCAAAAATTTTTAGTAAAAAATTTTATATCGAAAATTATCAATAAAAAATTTTATACCAAAAATTTTCAATAAAAAATGTTATACCGAAAATTTTCTATAAAATATTTTATACCAAAAATTTTCTATAAAATAAATTATACCAAAAAATTTCTATGAAAAATTGTGTAATGAAAATTTTCTAAAATATTTTTAAGCCAAACATTTTCTATAAAAATTTTTATACCAAAAATTTTCAGTAAAAAATTATATACCAAAAATTATCAACAAAAAATTTTATACCAAAAATTTTCAATAAAAAATTTTATACCGAAAATTTTCTATAAAACATTTTTATACCAAAAATTTCCTATAAAATAAATTATACCAAAAAATTTCTATAAAAAATTGTGTAACGAAAATTTTCTATGAAAATTTTAATACCGAAAATACAAATAATTTTAAATAGAAAAAATTTTAGGACCGAAAATATTCTATAAATAATTTTAAAGCCAAATATTCTCAATCAAGAATTTTAATACCAAAAATTTTCTTTAAAACCAAAAGTTTTCTATAAAAAAATTTGATATCGAAAATTTTTTTTAAAAAATTTTAATATTGAAAATTTTCTACAAAAAATATTTAAACCGAAAATTTTCTATTCAAAATATTTAAGCTGGAAATTTGCTATACAAAATTTTTAGACCGAAAATTTTCTATAAACAATTTTAGAACCGAAAATTTTCTATAAAAAATTTTAATATCGAAAATTTTCTATAAAAAATTTTAATACTAAAAATTTTCTATAAAAAATTTTTAAAACCGAAAATTTTCTAAAAAAAATTTTGTACCGAAATTTTCTTTAAAAAAATTTATACCGAAAATTTTCTATAAAAAAATTTTAATACCTTAAATTTTCTATAAAATTTCCATAAAAAATTTTCAAACCAAAAATTTTCTATAAAAAATTTTAGGCCAAAAATTTTTTACAAAAAATATTTAAGCCGAAAATTTGCTATACAAAATTATAAAACCGATAATTTTCTATAAAAAATTTTTATACCGAAAATTTTGTATAAAAAATTTTAATACCGAAAGTTTTCTATGAAAAATTTTAATAACGAAAATTTTCTTTAAAAAAACTTTAATACCGAAAAATTTCTGAAAAAATTTTAGTACCAAAAATTTTCAACAAGAAATTTCAATACCGAAAATTTTCTTTAAAAAATGGTACACCAAAAATTTTCTATAAAAATTTCTATAAAAACTTTCTATAAAAAATTTTAAAACCGAAAATTTTCTGTAAAATTTTTAAAAAACGAAAATTTTCTTATTTTTCCTTCTTTAAAAAATTTGAATACTGAAAATTTTCTACAGAAAAACGTTAAACCGAAAACTTTCTATAAAAAATTTGAATACACAAAATTTTCTATAAAAATTTTTAATACCGAAAAATTTCTAGAAAAAATTTTAATACTCAAAATTTTCTGAAAAAATTAAAATACCGAACATTTTTTAGAAAAAAATTTAATACCGAAAATTTTCTATAAACAATTTTTATACCGAAAAATTTCTTAAAAATATTTAAAAACAGAAAATTTGCTATAAAAAATTTTTATACCGAAAATTTTCTATAAAAAATTTTAATACCGAAAATTTTCTATAAAAAATTTTTTCACCGAAAATTTTCTATAAACATTTTTTTCACAGAAAATTTTCTATAAAAAATTTTTTCACCGAAAATTTTCTATAAAAAATTTTTTCACCGAAAATTTTCTATAAAAAATTTTTTCACCGAAAATTTTCTATAAAAAATTTTTTGACCGAAAATTTTCTATAAAAAATTTTTTCACCGAAAATTTTCTGTAAAAAATTTTTTCACCGAAAATTTTCTATGAAAAATATTAATACCAAAATTGTTCTTTAAAAAGTTTTAATACCGAAAGTTTTCTTTAAAAAATGTTAATACCAAAAATTTCCTGTAACATTTTTAATACCGAAAATTTTCTATAAAAATTTTAATATCGATAAATTCTATAAACAGTTTTAATACCAAAATACCGAAAATTTTCTTTAAAAAAAAAATTTTCTATAAAAGATTTGAATTCCGAAAATTTTCCTTAAAAATATTTAAACCGAATATTTTCTTTAAAAATATTTAGACCGATAGTTATCTTTATAAAAATTTGAATACCGAAACTTTTCTATAAAAAATTTTAATACTGAAAATTTTGTATGAAAAATTTGAACACCGAAAATTTTTTATAAAAAATTGTAATACCGAAAGTTTTCTACAAAAAAGTTTTCTATAAAAAAAATTTAATATCAAATATTTTGTTTTAAACCAAAAATTTTCTATAAAAAATTTTTAAACCGAAAATTTTCTATAAAAAATTTTTAAACGAAAATTTTCTATTAAAAATTTTTAAACCGAAAATTTTCTATAAAAAATTTTTTGACCGAAAATTTTCTATAAAAAATTTTTAAATTAAGATTTTTCTATAAAAAAATTTTTGACCGAAAATTTTCTATAAAAAATTTTAATACTAAAAATTTTCTATGAAAAATTTGAATACCAAAAATTTTCTATAAAAATTTGTAATACCGAAAGTTTTCTACAAAAAATTTTCTATAAAAAAATTTTAATATGAAATATTTTCTTTCAAAGCAAAAATTTTCTATAAAAAATTTTTAAACCGAAAATTTTCTATCAAAAATTTTTAAACCAAAAATATTCTTTAAAAATTTTTTTTGACCGAAAATTTTCTATAAAAAAAATTTTAAACCGAAAATTTTCTATACAAATTTTAACACCAAAAATTTTTTTATAAAAAATTTTCTATAAACAATTTTTTGACCGAAAATTTTCTGTAAAAAATTTTTAAACCAAAAATTTTCTATACAAAATTTTAATACCGAAAATCTTCTATAAAAAAATTTAATTCCGAAAATTTTCTATAAAAAAATTTTTAAAACCAAAAATTTTCTGTAAAAAATTTTTGAAACCGAAAATTTTCTATAACAAATTTTTAAACCGAAGAGAAAGTGATGTGGTATTCTTTAACGAGTTTTTACAATATCCATGTACCTCTCCAAGTTTGAAAGTTTCGAATACAATTAATTATCCGCATACAATGAATACACCATTCTACAATAGAGTGGACGCTACTTGTGCTAATAAAACACAATTATCTTCATCAATGGCGGACTTAAGTAAACATAGACAAGTATACAACACATGCTCTCAAAGATACAGATACACAATAATGTGTAAACATGAAAATACACGTAGAAGTACACATGCAAAGAATATCCAAACCGGAAACACTCTATCCAAATGAAAAAGAAGAGTGTGAGATGTATGCGTGTGTATGTGTGCGTGTACGTATAATTGTTATAATAACTGACAAAATCCATAAATTGGCGTTAAGTATACGCCGCAGTGAACCCGAATAATAAAGCAAAATATTGATGGTGTGTGAATACGTGATGATGATGATAATGATTATGGTGTGAACTCTGCCATTGGAATAATGTGTCTCTGTTTTGTTCTGTTGGTTATATGAGATTTGAAAGTTTTGGTGTTATGGTTGTCAGTGTTGTCTTGTTTTCATACCAACCAAATTTTCGCCATAATGTTAAACAAAGTTTAAATGATAAACGTTTTTATGAATACCCGAAAACGGGATAATTATCTGGGTATTGTAAAGATGGTTTTGCCATACCCTGAAAAAACAAACAAATTTCTATATTTAAAGCTTGAAATACAAAAGGAAATATATATGTAACAGCAACATCATGGCTCTACAAACACTCTAGTGTATAGTTATTTTACATTAATTAGCAAGTTTGTTAATTAGTATAACATTTTGTTATGAGTACAGGTGACAGGAAGGAGAACAAGGTAGCTAATACTACCCTTTGTTACCTTCTTTAGTTACTGCTCATGCGCTTTAGATTTTCAAACTTTAATGACGTTAAAACGATAAACTACAATTTGATTGTGTTTTTAAGGTGTTAAATGCTTATATGATGGTCTTTCATAATTAGTAGTTGGGGGGTCATCATCGTCATCGTTTTTGGGCCCTTTTGTTATCGTTGAATGAATTATTGGATTTATAATGTTTTGCTTTAGTCTTTTCATACAAAGAATTAAGCAAATTCGAGTGGTTTAGAGGAGTAGGGTCTTTTAGTTATTCATAAATATGGCTAGAAGCTAAACAAACAATAATTATTATTTAGCATAAGATAATGATAGAGTCTGTCTATACACGGGCTATTGTTCTAATGATATCGTAATAATTTTTGCAAACAATAGACGCGTTATTTTTGTGATATTTGTGTGTGTGTATGAATAAATAGGATGTTTTAGTGTTAATTGTTAAACAAATGATAAAATATTATAATGTAAATAATTATGGACTAATTACTAATGTCAATAGTGTTATTTTTGGAAATCAACAATTGGAAATGATGGGAGATTTATTTATTTATTTAGAAAGTTTGGCTGATAACTGGCGAATGACACGCATGATGTTTTACTCCAAAGCCTGAATCGAAGTGGGTTTATCTGCTTAAGACTCTATATATCCCCACAAGAAAAAGTCTAATGGTGTGATATCACACTATCTTGGAGGCCAATCGCAAGGCCCAAAACTTGAAATTATCTAATCACCGAAGAGTTAGATGTGTAAGAAGTTCAGGCATCAACTATTCGGTTATCATGGCGACCGGATCCGAATCGACTATTTATGGTCTCCGTGTACACTCTCAACTACGGAAAGTTTCCGTACTTACATTTTTTTATAGAAAATTTTCTGTCTAAAAATTTCTATATAAAATTTTTTGTGTAAAATTTTTTTATATAAAATTTTCGGTATTAAATTTTTAAACAAAATTTTAGGCATTAATATTTTTTACAAAAAATTTTCGTTGTAAAATTTTTTTTTAGAAAATTTTCGATATAAAATTTTTTTATAAAAAATTAATGAATAAAAATTTTGTATGATAAATTTTACATTTTTTTATAGAAAATTTTCTATCTAAAAATTTCTATAGAAAATTTTTTGTGTAAAATTTTTTTATATAAAATTTTCGGTATTAAATTTTTAAACAAAATTTTAGGCATTAATATTTTTTATAAAACATTTTCGTTGTAAATTTTTTTTTTAGAAAATTTTCGATATAAAATTTCTTTATAAAAAATTAATGAATAAAAATTTTGTATGATAAATTTTCGGTACAAAATTGTTTTAAGAAAATTTTTGGTATAAACAAATTTTATAGAAAATTTTTGAAAAATCAAAAAAAGTTTTTTAGTAAAATTATATCTAAATTTTTTTTATAGAAAATTTTCGGTTTAAAATAGTTTTAAAAAAATTTGTTGTTATACAATTTTTAACAGAGAATTTTCGCTTTACATATTTTTTATAGAAAATTTTCGGTTTAAAATTTTTCATAGAAAAGTTTCGGTTTAAAAATTTTTTACAGAAAACTTTTAAATTTAAAATATTTTATAGACAATTTTTAAATTTAAAATTTTTATAAAATATTTTCTGCTTAAACATTTTCTATAGAAAATTTTCGGTTTAAAATTTTTTTATAGAAAATTTTCGGTTAAAAAAATTTTTATAGAAAATTTTCGGCTAAAATTTTTTATAGAAAATTTTCGGTTTAAAAATTTTTAATAAAAAATTTTCGGTTTAAGAATTTTTTTTGGAAAATTTTCGGTAGAAAAGTTTTAGTTTAAAAAATTTTTTTAAAAAAGATTTGTTATAAAATTTATTTATTAATTTATAGAAAATTTCCCATTTTAAAATTTTTATAGAAAATTTCCAATTTAAACATTTTTTACAGAAAATATTCGGTTTAAAAATTTTTATATAAAATTTTCGGCTAAACAATTTTATATAAAATTTTCGGCTAAAAATTTTTAGTAGAAAATTTTCGGCTGAATATTGTTAAAAGAAAAGTTATGATCTTAAATTTTTTTGAAATTTTTTGGTTTAAAATTTTGTATAGAAATTTTTGAAGTTTATTTTAGTAAATTTTCGATTTAAAAAATTTTTTTTAGAAAATTTTCGGTTTAGAAATTTTTATTGAAAATTTTCGGTTTAACATTTTTTCATAGAAAATTTTTGTTATAAAATTTATTAATTAATTTAAAGAGAATTTTCGATTAAAAATTTTTTAATCAAAATCTTCAGTTTAAAAATTTTTTATGAAAAAAATATTGTAGAAAATTTTTAATAGAAATTTGTAATAGAAAATGTTTGGTTTTAAATTTTTATAGAAATTTACGATACAAAATTTTTGTGTAGAAAATTTTTAATAAAATTTTTTTTCTAGAAAATTTTCAATATAAAATTGTTTTATAGAAAATTTTCGATATAAAATTTTTCTATAGAAAATTTTCTATAAAAATTTTTCAATAGAAAGTTTGTGATATAAAATTTTTCTATACAAAGCTTGCGATATAAAATTTTTCTATAAAAAAATTCGAATATAATATTTTTCTTTAAAAAATTTTTCGATTTAAAATTTTTCTGCAGAAAATTTTGATATAAAATATTTTTTTATGAAAATTTTTGATATCAAATTTTTCTATAGAACATTTTCGGTATAAAATTTTTCTATAGAAAATTGTTGATTAGAAATTTTTCAATTTAAAGTTGATATAAAAGTTTCTTTAAAAGAAAATTTTCATATAAAATTTTTCTATGGAAAATTTTTAATATAAAATTATTCTCAAGAAAATTTTCGATATAAAATTTTTTTATAGAAAATGTTCGATATAAAATTTTTCTATATAAAATTTTCGATATAAAATTTATCAGAAAAAATTTTAGATATAAAATTTTTCTCTGGAAAATTTTCGATACAAAATTTTTCTATAGAAAATTTTTGATATAAAATTTTTCTATAGAAAATTTTTGATATAAAATTTTTCTATAGAAAATTTTTGATATAAAATTTTTCTAAAGAAGATTTTTGATATAAAATTTTTCTATTGAAAATTTTTTATATAAAATTTTTCTATAGAAAATTTTCGATGTAAAAATTTTCTAAAGAAAATTTTCGATGTAATAATTTTCTTTAAAAAAATGATATAAAATATTTCTTTAAAAAAATTATTGATGTAAAATTTTTCTCAAGAAAATTTTCGATATAAAATTTTTCTATAGAAATATAAAATTTTTCTATAGAAAATTTTTGATATAAAATTTTTCTATAGAAAATTTTCGATGTAAAATTTTTCTATAGAAAATTTTCGATGTAAAATTTTTCTATAGAAAATTTTCGATGTAAAATTTTTCTATAGAAAATTTTCGAAGTAAAATTTTTCTATAGAAAATTTTCGATGTAAAATTTTTCTATAGAAAACTTTTGATATAAAATTTTTCTAAAGAAAATTTTCGATATTATATTTTTCTTTAGAAAATTTTCGATATGACATTTTTTGATTAAAAATTGTTTTGTAGAAAATAAAAATATAAAATATTTCTTGAAACAAATTTTTGATATAAAATGTTTCTATAGAAAATTTTTCTAAAGAAAATATTCGATGTGAAATGTTTCCATAGAAAAATTTTTATATAAAATTTTTCTAAACAAAATTTTCGATGTAAAATTTTTTTATAGTAAATTTTCGATATTTATTTATTTTTTTTTAAATTTTCGATATGAAATTTTTCTATGTATATTTTTCTCTAGAAAATTTTCGCTATGAAATTTTTCCATTTAAAATTCTTCTGTAGAAAATGTTGATATAAAGTTTTGCTTTAAAAAAATTTTTCTATAGAAAATTTTTGGTATAAAATTTTTCTAAAAAAAAAATTTCGATATAAAATTTTTCTATAGAAAATTTTCGATATAAAATTTTTCTATAGAAAATTCTCGATATAAAATTTTTCTATAGAAAATTTTCAAAATAAAATTTTTCTATAGAAAATTTTTGATAGAAAATTTTTCAAAAGAAAATTTTCGATATGAAATTTTTCTATAGAAAATGTCTGATAAAATTTTTCTAGAGAAAATTTTCGATAAATTTTTTTTTTTAAAGAAAATTTTCGATATAAAATTTTTATACATAAAATTTTTCTAAAGAAAATTTTTTATATACAATTTTTCCAAAGAAAATTTTCGATGTGAATATTCTATAGAAAATTTTCGATATAAAGTTTTTTTATAAGAATTTTTCGATTTTAAATTTTTTTATAGAAAAAATTCTGTATAAAAATTTTCATACTTTTTCCTTGAGCTGATAAAAGTTGTTTGCCCATTCCTTTTCAATAAAATATTTTGATAAAAGATTTTAATTTTAATCTTACTCTTACTGATAGAGTTATTAACAAAATGAAAAAAAATATTTGAAATGCAAGTATTTAACAAAGAAATATGAAAAAAAAACTCAAAATAAAACTACAATCTGCTAAACAAATAGAACTAGCAATTTTAAAACTAAATCTACTAGAGATTGTAATAACTTGAATTTATGAAAAAACAACACAAAAAAAATTGTTCATCATAAAAATACACAAACATAACATTCATTTATACATACATACATATGTATTAAAAAACAAATACAAACACATGGAAAAATATATTAAAAAGCTTCTCTCTGATTTTTTTTTATTTATTTATAAATTTTTGCAATTCCTCCTACTCCTATAAAAATTAAATTGCAGGCTTTTGGGAATGGCTAGAATGAAGGGAGGAAGGAAGAAAGAAAGGAAAGGATCTAATATTGATTGAATGAATGAATGTTCTCTATGGCTCAGTGATTTTCAGTTTTCATACAAGATTTGTTCTAAATTCATAAAAGATGTAACTTAACGCTACACAGATGCAGAGACTAGACTAAATGTAAAATAAAATTTTATGTAGAACTTCTTTTTTCTGAAATATTATTTCAACTCGATTCTAAAAATATATTCGACTTATGCACAATACATTCATAAATTTTATTTTATTTACTAGAATATGTGTGTGTGTGTGTGCGAGCTAGTAAGTCCCTGAATGTATTTGTATTTGAATATTTTGTTTAGATTTATTTTTCTTAGTTGTTTTAAAAACCCAAATAGAAATTGATTGAAATATTTTTTGGTTATATACCAAACAAAACCCAACAACAAATTCTATGCAAAATATTAATACTTTTGAGTTTTTATTACACTCAAATGCTCTCTATGTGTGTGTGAGTTATAGAATGCCCAAAAATTTAATTGCGTTTACATTCAAATATAAATGGAAAAATATTTTTGAAATAGAAAATTGAAATATAAATGCATAGACGAATAAACAACAAAAAAAGGTATTTGGCTAAAATATCAATTAAAATCTATATAGAATCCTAAATAAAAACAAAACTCTTAAGGATTAAAAAATTTGTATACATCCATATGATGTGTTTAGACATTCTTTAAATAAAGTATAGAATGTATGAAAATGAAAATATGTAACTTTAAACTACGCTTACCCGACATATCTTCACTGTGCTCATCATCATGCATTTCCTCATCTCGATCATAATTACTACTACCACTACAACTCCACCTTTGATTGTTGTAATGTTGTTGTAATGTCTTGCCGGTAAACTTATTGGGATCCAATATATTCTCCACCGAGAATGCCAAACGTTTGGTTGTCTCCTTATCACTGGATGTCGTTGTCGATGATGTCGTTGAGGTTGGTGATGTTGTGGTTAAGGTTACATTGGCATTTGGCACAGAGCGGGTTAAGTCAACGGGACAGACCTGAAATTATAGAAAATTATAAGGGTCGTTTCTAGAAAATGTAATTTTATAAAATATCAATATTATTTGGTCCAAATTTTATAGTGTAACTCCAAAACGAGAAAAACAGCAATCACATTTCTATTGATTTATTAACTTTAATATCTTACTTTATGTGGGCAAAATAAATAATAGGTAAATAACAGAGGCCAAATCGCCCCATATGATATCGCTCAAAATGTAAGATATTTCAAAACATTTGTGTATCATACTTTTGGGATAATCTAAATAATATATAAGGTTCACTACATTTGAACTTATTTGTCAAAAGTTCTCTAATATTTAATATAAGAATTTCATTTGAACTAAATGTTTTGACAAAAAATTGGATATGTTTGATGTCCAATTTTATTAAACTTTTAGCAAAATCCCTAAGGTATGTTACACTATATTTGCTTTTGAACTTAATACTAGTAAACATTTCATACCAATAGCAGTACTTTATGAAAAATCAAAAGGAACAAAAGTACAATAGTCTATGTCTCTTTTTAAAACCTGAACCGGAAAGTCGAATAGTTGAAAAACTAGAACATTTAGAAATTTTAAACTTAATACATGTAAATGTTTTTGGTAACCCAGTAAAAAATATATGGATTAATCCATAATCGAGCAACAAAGGAGTAATGACTTGTTCATCCATTTGGAGTAATAAGCGAGCTATCGAAACTTTTTTTTGTTTGTTTTCTTTTTTGTTTATGCCTAGCTTAATACTCAAAATGGACCAACGAGGGATTTTTTTCTTCTAGTTAAAAACAAGCGAAAAGGTACTGTTATAGTAGAAAATTGTTAAAAATGTGCCAAAATTTGGTTTCTAAGCGTCTAAGTTTCTAAGAAGAAATTGAAATTGATTGAAAATTTAACTGACAAACGCGATTACTCCCACTATGCTCCTTTAGGAGACAAAAACGATTACTCCCTCTGTCGCCATTTTTAAGATCAAAGGGAGTACTCCATATGGAGCTTAAAAGGAGTACTGTTGTCCTATGAGATCCGGAGTTTTATGGAGTAATCCATTACTCGCAAAGGAGCGCTCCAAGATTACTCTTTGGATGATCCTATTTTTTACTGGGAATGGCTGCACTTAAGATAGAAGTAGAAAGGATCAAAACAGGAGAAGATTATCCCCCTATATAAACAATATACTTGTTTAAGAGCACTTTTATATCATGGCTTTTAAGCCTTTTGCAAGAGACACTTTGGTCAATTGTTGTATTTTTGACCGAATTTGTTAGGACCCCATACAAATGAAATAATTATCCGATTGTGTATTTCGTTCCACCATAATTTTTTTATTGCGTAATAAGAATTTACATAACTGATTTTATTTGTTTTCAATATTTAGTGAAATTCTTCTTCGACAAAGTGGATCAAAAGATTAATTGAGATAATAGCTTATAAATTCGTGTTTGAAATATTTCGTTAATAGTTGTGTAATTGAAGGTTGAGGTGTTTTAATTAGTTGTTTCTCTGAATGTAATTTCAACGAAAAATAATGTATAAAAAGCATACACTATTTCTATTATTCATTATTTTTATTATTTCACATCTAAGTGCAGGTATGATATTTTAAATAGTTATTACTTTGAATACAATTACAAAAATATTGTATATAAAGCATACACTATTTTTCACCATCACTATTTTTATTATTTCATAACAAAATAAAATCGAAAAATGTGTATAGATATCAAACATTTAATTAAAAGGTTTTACTGTAGTGTATTGCACTAAGATCCCAATTCATTACAATTATTTATTGTAATAAAAAGTTTTTTGATAAAACCAAAAAAATTTTGGTGGGGAAACCTTTCCTCGACGCGTTTCGAAAAATGTATATATTGATATACGCAATTGTGTAATGACTTCCATACATACATGGCTTTCATGTATACTAAAACAAATAAAATAGCCTAAGTGAAATCATGGCACTTTGAGTCAAATAATGAAATATCATCTGCTAGTAGCCTGATTATTCAACCAAATATCTAAATGACCAGAGCTTAAGAATATCGGTTATTTTTTGTAATACAGTAGAAGCTCGAAAAAGTTAAGTCACAGAAAAGATAAGTATATCGACAAGTTAAGCAGTTTTTATTGACCGCACGTGACTCTAAAAAGTTAAGTGATTCTTAACTTTTTAGAGACAATTGTTTTTATTTTGTTTTCCTGTTTCCAAGATCATTTTACTTCTTTCATTTCAATCCTCAATACATATTTACAAATGACTTAAGGTCTATTTATTAGTTTCTATATGTAGAAATACTATGGCTTAAATATCAGACACTGTGGCCTCTCATGGGCTCACTTTTTTAGTTTTTGTATTTTGATGTCTACATTATAATCAATATTTGAGAGAAGAATGTAGAAAATGGAAGATATGCTTTTTGAGATATCGTTGAGTCTAGGATAAAAATAAAAGACATACGCTGAAATATGAGCCTAGTTTTATAAAAATCTTTTAACCGTATCAAAAGTTATAGGAATAGGAAATTGTAAAACTTTTTAATTAAATGTTTAATGTCCCAAATTTTGATAAACCTTTTTAATAAAGTAGGTATGTTTCGAAAAAAATCTTGAGAAAAATGAACTTTGGATCGCCATAAAATCTTCTTCTGTTATCCTTGACTCCCAGTGGAGCATAGGGCCTCAACCATCCTTTTATATCGAACTCTATTGCGAGATGTTAGGCATACATCATTCCATGAATAGTTTGCTGCTTGTAACTCCGCTTCAATTGACCTTCTCCACGTTCTAGCAGGTGCACCAACACGACGGCCGCTTCCTTGTGGATTCCAACGAAGCGCTTGTCGAGCAATGTTGGTATTTGGCCTTCGAAGTGTGTGGCCTATCCACCGCCATTTCCGTTGACATACCTCTATACAAGAAGGGATTTGGTTTGTAGCGTTTAGTAGATCTTCATTTCTTATGCGATTTGGCCACCATATATTAAGGATTTGCCGCAAGCATTTGCTTGCAAAGGTTTGTAGACGCTTATCGATGGCATTTGTGCGTTTCCAAGTTTCGCAGCCGTAATACAAGATGGACTTGACATTCGAGTTATATATTCGTAACTTAGTTGTTGTTGTTGATTTTTGACGAGATTTCCAAATAGCTCGTAGAATGCCGAATGCTGATTTTGCCTTATTTATACGCCACCTTTTGTAGATACCAAACTACCAAGATAATTAAAGGTACCTACACATCCAATAACCTCGTTATCCACATTGATGTATGGCGACGGGTTTGCGCCATAGCCTCCAGGCATAATCGTTGTCTTGGAGATATTGATTTCCAGCCCAGCTGCCCGAGATTCAACAGTAATAGCGCTAGTGTTTTCTTGAAGGTGACCTAGGCTTTGGCTTAGAAGGCATACGTCATCGGCGTATTCCAAGTCCTCAAGTTGTTTAAAGGGTGTCCATTGGATACCACGTCTACCATTCAGTGCCATGCGCATTATATTGTCGATGACGAGGATAAAAAGTATGGGTGATAAGATACATCCTTGTCTTACTCCAGTAGTAACTTCATAAATCTTAACGATTATTTATTTTAATTATCTTAATGAAAGCGAAATTCAAAATTTTGAAAAAAACTAAAAATTGTATGAGCTAGGAGAATGTTTATACAAAATTTCTAATTATAGAATAAGCTTCCATAAGAATAGTTTTCTAATATAGTTTCCTAGATTTGCTTATTTTTCTTTTATTATCATATAAAAGCAATTCTATGATTTGTTTTGATTCTTTAACTTTCCTCGGTTTTAAATACTGTTAAAAATATTTCGCTCTTCACCGAAAGAAACACAAATATTGAAAATTTTAATAATACAAAATTGAGAGACGTGCCAAATAACGGTACTTCATTCTCTGAAACACTTACAAAACTATTGCGAGAATAAGTCATTTCTAAGTTTATTGTACAACGAATATAAAATTTCTTTCTGAAATGGTTTGAGTAATATTATTCTTCATGTTGATCTTTTACAAAAAAAAAGTTTCCAAAAATATTTAATGTTAAATTTTATATATTACTAGCTGATTTTACCCGGCGTTGCCCGGGTTGGTAGTTAAAGTTTTTAGCTTATTACTGTGTCAACACTTTCTTTAAAAATTAACAATTATTAAATATTTTTTTTAATGTATTTGCATAAATATTTTATTGACTTTTGTCAAACAACCGTCAAATAATCATGAAAAATCTTCAAACAATCGTCAGTCAAACTATTTTCAAACACCAATTATATTACCAATATTCGTGCATCCATTTTCCTACTTTAGATAAATTAAAAAAGAGGTCGTAAAATTTTTCTTAATGTAGAATCCTAACTTGGACTAAAAAAAACATTTAGAAAGAAAAAAATGTCTTCATTGGTCCAGCCGTTCTCAAGATATACAATTTTAAAGAAAAGGGGAATTTTATCCCAATTTTTCAATTCCCAGGTCCAACGAGGACCATTTAAAAAAAATTAAAAAGCTAAAAACTATTGAATAGTATGAAAATATCCACATTTAAAACTTTAATTATTTGGGTTCAATCGTTTTTATCTTATCATCCATATTTGTCATTTGTAATATTTGACCTATATGGGAGGGGTCACACCCACTTGAGATTTCAGAAAAAAACCTAGCCTATTTAAAAAAATTCATCAAAATTTTAAATAAATTTTTTTTTTATAAAATTGTTGATTAAAACATTTTTTCAAAGAAAATTTCTCTTTGAATGTTTTTTTTTCACACAAAATTGTTTATATAAATACTTGATTTTTATAGAAATATAATCCAACTGGAAAATTACTTTTGCAGAACCATTTTTTAGTGGTTTTTCATGGACATAAAAATATTTCCATATACAAATTTATTTCATATAAAATAAGTTGTGTTTAATTATGTATAGACGATAATCTTCGATTTATGCTGATATTTTGTAAAGACTCTATAATTCGTATTTATTTTATCACGCAAAATTTTGATGTTATCTTTATACAAAAGTTTTCAATAAAATGTTTAATATCCCACAATTTTTAAACATTTTTTATTAAAAAAAAACTTTTGTCAAAGCTGATGTCAAATTTTAACCGTTTGAAAAAACGGTTGAATCGTACCTTTGAAACCCTTCATTTTAAACCTCTCCAAGTACATTCAGTCTTTTTATAAAATTAAAATTTTATATATAAAAATATTTTTTTAAAACTTAATATGACAATTATTCTATACGCTTTAGTCACCTCTAGGTAATAGAACATAAATTCTTGGTTCTTAATTCTTCTTTAAATTTTTGAACATTATAACTATTAAAGAACTCTAATAACGTTTTTAGCTTAGACAAAAACCTCTTCAAATGCTGGAAATGAGAACATGTAGACGTTCGCACCAAAAGGTAACAATTCTACGTTTTTTATACACTTTGCCACCATAGGTATATTGGGTTCGTGCTGATGTTAAGACCCACCTTTTAGTATACCAATCGACTTAAAATCACTCCTTAAATTGTTATAACGATGTCCGTCCGGCTGGCTGGCCGGTTATCCATGTAAGCTTTTGAACAATGTAAAGGTAGTAAATTCAAAGCTAATTTGATAAAATTTGATACAGGCTCATATTTTGGTCCAAGGACGATCCATATACTTTCTGGCTAAAATCAGATTACTATTTCGGGTACCTTCAATAGGGTTGCCCTCCCGGAAAAGAGTTTTTGGTCCCTTATAGCTACAACTTTAGTTGTATTGTAACAATTTTCAGCACAGATATTGCTTATAATAACCTTTATTAGTGTACCTAATTTTGTAGGAATCGGCCCATGTTTGACCATACCTCTCATACAACCCACATTCTTAAAAGTCGTTAAAATACACATAAGAGCACAAAAATGTTTATAACTCTCAAGATAAATGCATTTTATTACTAAAACTTTGTACAGATAAAAATTTTGTAAATATAAATCAATAACCGCAATTAGGTAACACGATTCACAATTGACTCGAGCTCCCATATCAGGCCCTTAGCCGGAAATGATATAAATCTCAAAATTTTGAAAAAAATAGCACATAGTATATGTATGTATGTCTCTAAGACTTAAGAAAAAAAATTTTAATCGTTTAGTAGTGAAGGGTATGATATAGTCAGGCTTGACCGACTATAGCTTTTCTTACTTGTTTTTTTTTATCAATTAGTAGTACTGATTTTCGAATTTTTTGTTTTTGATTATTTTTTCATATATCAAAAAAATTTTGTTTTTTACCAGAAAATAAAACATTTTTCATTTCGATAATATCAAAAGAAATTTTTCAGAACGATTTTTACTTTTTCAAATTATTCCGGCGGTTCGAAACGCGAAATAATTCAATATATAACTCGGGATATCAATAAGGAAAATGTGAACTTTTTTTTAACAATTTATAACGAAATGTATTCTCATTTTATGCAAAATGATTTGGGATGGAATTGTTACTTTTTGGTGGGAACGTCTACATTTATTTTGATCTCAGTTATGCACTTTTCAATTTCACTGCTATTATAGTAACAATGTTGACAAGGAAGGATTTTATCGAAACTAATAAGAGTATTTATCTTTACTTTATAAAGAAAATTTTTAATTTCTTTAAACAAAATTTTTAACAACTTTTTTTTATTTCATTTACAGATTTCCCTTCATTAGTTCAAAAAACACCATAATTTGGTAAGTCCTACAATTTTTTTCTATTCACTTTCTAAAACATTAAAATTTTGGCCACTTACCGACGGTGTACCCTGTGAACCATCATTACTCTCCTCATCATTGCCGTCAACATTAAGCTCTTCACTTGTATCACTGCGAGCATAATTAGCGGCGGCAATTTGTCTAGAAGTGGCTGCCGCCGCAGCAGCAGCTGCAGCCAAACCACCCAATTGTATTCTAAATCCATAATCACTTAAATCTGGACGCGAGGGGCCTTGACCATTTAGAGTAACCCCTGCGGCTACAGCTGAGGAGCGGGCGACCGCAGCCTGAGCTTGAGCCACCAATTTAAGTTTTTCCAAATCCATGTCATGTTGTGTTGAGGTCGATGAAATTGTGGTCGATGAAGAGGATGGGCTCAATGTGAGGTGAGTGGCGCTTAGGGGAGGAGGTACAGATATTTGACCATTGACTAGATGTGTGGGAGCAGCGGGGATATGTGTGTTAAGTAGTAGATTTGTTGATGATGAGGGTTGTAAAGGATTTGTTGACAGTTGTATTGAGGGATTTGTTGGTGATGTCTGCAGTTGTTGTTGTTGCTGTGATTCGGAATGTTGATTTGGGTTTAGTGTTTGCTGCTGGTGTTGTTGTTGTTGTGGCATGTTGCTGCCTAGATTGGGTGAGTTGGGAGGCGAAAGTGGCGAATTAGCTGGTGAGGGAAGGGTTAAGCTTGTGCCGTTGCTATTAGTTAGGGGACCTCTTAAATGAAAAGCCGCTGCTGCTGCAGCCGTCGGTATTTGATGATGAAATGCAGGATGTTGATGATGATGAAAATTTTGCTGCTGTTGTTGCTGATGATGATGTTGGGCTTGGGCAGCTGCTGCCAGAAATTGGGGATTTTGCAAAAGATGTGGATGTTGCTGCAACAGGGCAGCATGTGGATGTTGCAAGGGTTCCGGTCTGGCCAAATTTCTAACCGAGGGTAATTCCATTAGTTTACGCTGTTGCTGTGGTGGTGTTAGAGATCTTCTGTTGATATTTTTAATACCTTCATTTTCCATTTCTTCCAAACTGGGCGAAAGTCTTTGTTGATGTTGTTCCGTTAATTGTTTAAGACGTTCCATGGAATATCTTAGGCTTTCCTCATTGTTCTTAAGTGGCACATTGTTATTATTGTTGTTGGTATTGGGGTTATTCTGTGGCGTTATTATAAATTTGGGTATTTTAGCCGTGGGCGAATGTATATCGTTGGAGAGGTTAGTATTTTCATTGGCATTGGATTTGTTGAGCTCCGGAGAAGTATTGGATTTGGGTGAATCGGGATTTGAGTTGGGACTCATTTGAGAGCCGTTTAAGGTAGACGAACTGTTATCCGTGGTTTTATTTGGTGATTGTAACATCACCATTTTGGGGCTTTGTTAATGATTTAAGAAAAAAAGATAACACTTTTTTATATATATTTTTATAATTTTGGAAAATTCAAGTTTTTTTTCACAGTTTTTACTTTATAATTTCATTTATGTTTTTTTTAAATTTTTTATAAAATTTTCAAACGAAATTTTAGTAACTAATTCTTCTAGTTCACTTTGTTTTAGTTTTTTTTTCACTTTGGTTTTTTTTGTTATTTCATATTTATTTCGAATTTTTCAATTTTTTTTTTCTTATTTAGTTTGTTTTGAATTTCTTGCACATTATTTGAAATTTTTTCAATGAGAATTTTTTCACGTTCTAGAATTTTTTTTTATTTCAAAAATTTTTTTTTATCCAAATTTTGGTTTTTCAAAGTTGTTATCACTTTAAAGTCAACCAATCGACTGTTTTGAGATGCTTGTCATCCGTTTGTTCATAGCGGGTGATAATCCTGTTTAAAACTAATCACATCTAAGGGTTGTTCTGATTTCAGAATTGACTCTATCTGTGATTTCGTTTACACTCCCTTCTTCTACATCATATAAATCTTATTTGAAAATTACACATGTGTTCCCTCAACGACTACAAGTGTGGACTGAGTCAAAAAAAAAGGCCACGCGACAAAAGCAGTGGAGGAAATTACGCTCATTCAGCATCCCTCTTTGAGTATTTTTAAAAAAAGTACTCAACATTTTAGCTCAAAGGGTGGTTTTCCCAATTAGTTTTGTTAAGGAATTCTTCAGTAATTTTCTCTCTTTGATTTTCTGTTTATCCCTCTTTCTCTTTCTTTCTCTATTTTAATATAGCTCCTCCCTTTGCTTAAACTGTTTGAGTTTTTTTCTTGATAATTTTTTTGCTTCTATTCATTTTGGTTCTTGTCAATTTTGAAAATCATCAATTTAATGTTCCAGCTCCATTAGCTTTAACTTCTCCTTTAGTTTTTTGTGGTTAAACCTCCTACTTTTTTGTCCTGGTTGTTGTTATGTTTTGTTGTTAATAAAATCCTTAGCACTCCATTTCCTTTTAGACAAGTCTCTTGGTTAGTCAGACTTCCCGAAAACCCAACACTCCTTCTTGCCCACACCTATACATTTCCGTTGAAATTCTGTTGTTAGCACAGGGTGTGTTTCGGTGTTTCTATACATTCACACATACATGCCTACACTATTGCATTATTATGTTGTTCTTGTTTTTTTGTTGTTGCCATTTCCGTTTCCCCCAAATCGTTACTTACACTTTACTTAAAAGGATCACTATCACAATCTAAATGATTTAATTTGTTTTTTACCCCTCGTTAAACTAAAGGTCTTTCGGATTTCGTCTCTAGCTCTTGGCTACCACTAGAAACCATTTTATTATTATTATTATTATAGTATATAAAACTACATGCTACTCATTTTTCCTTCTTTTTTTTAGTCCTTTTTAGTAATTCATTTTATTTGTATGTATTTGTGTGGTATATATGTATTCATAATTCTTTGTTATATGATGATATTTTTTGTTGTTGCTTTTCTTGTAGTTTAACTATCCCCAGAGTAAAGATGTGAGTAATTGTCAAATTATTTAGCGCAAAATTTGTTTGTTTATACGCTTGGTTTGTTAGAAAATGAAAATTGCTTCATTTCATTTCTTTATTAGTTTTTGCTGATTCGTTTCTTTAAATCAATGCTGGGCTGTTACTGTGTATCTGTCTGTATGAGGGCTGTAGAAGAAGTGTTTTCGTATTATTGATGATGTTTGTTATAATTAATTTAGGAATATACATAGTTATATCTGTGGCTTGGTGCTAAAAGGGCCAATGTCACTCTAAACTTATCTAGAATTGTTAGTGCTAAAAGGGCCAATGTCAACATTAACCCTTTTTTCACTAACAATTTTTTTTAATTTAAAAAAATCTAAATGCTAAAAGGGTTGATGTCAACAATTTTGACATTTTTTTTAGCAATTTTATACTATAACTTATTAGATATATATGTTATAAGTTATTAGACATATACATATATCCTCTAAATTCTGTAATATTTGTAGTAATACAACAAGCATTTGGTAAAAAATATTGTTTTTTTTGTGTCAATATTTTCTTTTAAAAGGGCCAATGTCACAGAAAATAATATAAAATGTAAAAATTTGTTAGTGCCAAAAGGGCCAATGTCACATTTTTTTCTTACATTGGATCTTTTTCATGTCCTCTATAGGATCATAATACATGTCTAACCCAAATTTTATTGCCGAAACTTGGAAATTAGCTGAGCTATAAGAAAAACAAAATCTTATAAAAATTTCATTTCAAATTTTCTCCAAACTAGTTTTTTGACATTGGCCCAGATATTAAACCTATAAAGTTTATCACGTCAATACACTCATCAAGTCTGTTAGATGTGCGTTCCATGCGAGGAGCTAACATAGACTCCGATCACTACCTTGTTGTTGCCAAGGTGAGAACACGTCTAAGTGTGTCGAGAAGCGTACAGGCAGAAGCGCAAAAGAAGTATGACGTAAAGAAATTAAAATCTCAGCAAATTGCCACTGATTACACCAAAAGGACAACTCAATTGCTAAGAGAGAATAACTCTGGCTCAAACGATATATACACGCTATGGCAACATATTGCCAACTCCATGAAGTCTGGTGCAAAATCGGCAATAGGGTACCAAAGCCCTCATGCTAAAAACTCTTGGTACGACGAGGAGTGCCGCATCGCCACTGCTGAGAAAAATGCGGCCTACAGGGCAACTCTACAGTCAGCAGCTACTCGTGGATGTTTAGAAAGATATCGGGAGAAAAAGAGGGAAGAAAAACGATTATTCCGCAAAAAAAGAAAGATATGGAGAGACGTGTGTTTGAGGAGATTGAGTTGTATAGGACACAAAATGAAATCCGTAAATTTTACCAAAAAATTAAGCATCAGACGGATGGTTATAGCAACTGTATCCTTTCCTGTAAGGACGACCAAGGAAATCTGGTCACAGATACAGAAAGCGTATTGAAACTGTGGAAGGAGCATTTTTGCAAGTTGTTGGTTGCAAATGAAAGCGACCAAGATGACACGCCTGAACAAATCAAGGATGACGGCGTTATATGTCCACCACCCAACCTGAACGAGGTTAGAACTGCAATAGCGCGATTAAAAAATAATAAAGCTGCTGGTGCCGATGGTTTGCCAGCAGAGCTTTTTAAGGCTGGAGGTGATGAGCTGATAAAGTATATGTCCCGGCTCCTAGAATACATATGGTCAGAAGAACGCATGCATGTCCTTTGTTCAGTCCACAAAAAAGGAGATAAAACTGTATGTGCAAATTATAGAGGGATAAGCCTCCTCTCAATTGCATATAAGACTTATCGACCATACTGTGTGAAAGGCTAAAGCCCAAAGTAAACGAAATAATTGGGACATACCAATGTGGCTTTAGACCAGGTAAATCAACCACTGACCAGATCTTTACTCTACGTCAAATCCTAGAGAAGACCCAGGAGAAACAAATCGATACGTATCATCTCTTTGTTGACTACAAAGCTGCTTTTGACAGCCCGATACGGAAGAAGGTGTTTGAAGCAATGTCTGAGTTCGGCATCCCTACGAAGCTTATAAAGTTGTGCAGGATGACACTTACTAATACAACATCATCTGTTAAGATAGGTAAGCCCCTATCAGAGTCCTTCATAACTAAACGGGGATTCAGGCAAGGTGACAGTTTATCTTGTGACCTCTTCAATATTGCGTTAGAGAAAATCTTGCGAGATGCAGCAGTTAATACAACAGGAACAATTTTCAATAGAAAACATATGCTACTCTCGTTTGCCGATGACATTGATATTATAGGACGCACTCTACGCGAGGTAACTGCCGCTTTTTCCAATATCGAGAAGGAATCAAACAAAATGGGTCTAGCTGTAAATGAATCAAAAACAAAACTGATGGTTTCTACAGGCAGACAGACCACTAGAATTGGATCACATGTGTCCGTTGAGAACTATAGCTTCGAGGTTGTAAAAGAATTTGTATACCTTGGTACCGCTGTGAACATCAACAACGATATAAGCTTTGAAATCAAACGTAGAATCATACTTGCCAATCGATGCTATTTTGGACTAAGCAAACAGCTAAGAAATAAAGTCCTCTCTGTAAGAACTAAAATCATACTACCCGTGTTATTGTATGGTGCTGAATCATGGGCACTTGCACAGACAGATGAAGCTATCCTTGGAGTATTTGAGAGGAAAATTCTACGAAGAATCTTTGGACCAGTCTTTTATATCGGACTCCTTTTATATCGGACTCCATTGCGAGATGTTAGCCATATATGAATAGTTTCCATGAATAGTTTACAGCTTGCAATTAAGCATCAATTGATCATCTCCACGTTCTAGCAGGTGCACCAACACGACGGCCTCTTCCCTGTGAATTCCAACTAAGCGCTTGTCGAGCAATGTTTCTATTTGGCCCTTGAAGTGTGTGGCCTATCTACCTCCATTTCCATTGATATACCATATATGCTATTCGGCCACCATATATTAAGGATTTGCCATAAGCATTTGTCTGTAAAGGTTTGCAGTCATTTATCGATGGCATTTATGCGTTTCCATGTTTCCCAGCCGTAATACAGGATGGACTTGACATTCGAGTTGTATATTCGTAACATAGTTGTTGTTGTTTGCCAAATAGATTTCCAAATAGCTCGAAGAATGCCGAATGCAGATTTTGCCTTATTAATACGTGATTTAATGTCTGCGCCACCTTTTTTAGATAGTAAACTTCGAAGGTAATGACCTCGTTATCCACATTGATGTGTGTCAACGGGTTTGTGCCATAGCCTACTTTCATAGTTGGCAAAATGTTAGTTCGATTGATCATTAAAAACTAACGATTAACAACTTAAAATATTTAATTGTAATCATAAGAATTTATTTTGATGAAAAAATGGTACACTTTTGTTTGCCTACGGGCATAATAATTATTTTCGGTCCAGCTGCCCGACAGAGATAGCGCTAGTATTCTCTTGAAGGTGGCTTGAGCTTTGGCTTATAAGACAAACGTCATCAGCATATTCCAAGTCCTCGAGTTGTTTAAAGGGTGTCTACCATTTAGAGCAGTTCACATTATGTTGCCGGTGATGATGATAAAAAGTATAGGTGACCTTACTCCAGTAGTAACATCGAATGGATCTGATAATTTACCCTTGTATAGGACTCGACATTTAAAATCAACGTACATTGCTAGGATTAAGTTGAGAATTTTCGTTGGCATTATACGAATTTCTTAAATTCTCCATATTGACACTATCTAAGGCCTTCATAAAGTCAACAAACGCTAGGTAATGGGAGTGCAGAAATCATTACATTGTTCGAGTAGTAGTCTTCTTATTGTGATGATTAGATAAACACAAGAAGGGTTTTCTCTGAATCCAAACTGATTTTGGCGGAATGTAGAGCAAACTGTGTTGGATATTCTGTTCAAAATTACACGACTTAGTATTTTGGTCGGTATTGGAAGAAGTGCTATAACCCTGTAGTTATTGCAGTCTTTGGGCTCACAATTTTTTTTGGTATTTTGACTAGTATACCTTCATTCCAGGAGGTTGGCAGATCTTCTTCTTCTTCCCATATTTTAAGCATAAATGGGTGCCACAATCTTGACGATCCTTCAACATCACATAAAAGCATCTTCGCTGAGATATTGCCATTGCCCGAGGCCTTGTTGCGCTTAAGGCTTTTAATGACATTCTTCACTTCTTGTATTGTTGGTGGGCTGTCTGAAATTACATTGAATAAAATGGTATTGTTGGTTTCATTTTGCACTTCCGTCAGTGCTTCTAATCCAATAGGATTGTTTAATGTTAACTGGTAGTGTTCCATCCATCTCATTAATTGTTCATCCGGGGTTAAGAGAAAGTGTACCGCCACTACTCAGGATAGGACTGTTGGTGTAGGTAGGTTTGTCACACAAAGCCCTGCATATATTGCACAATGTCCTCATGTCGCCTTTACTTCCAGCTAGTTCAGCTTGGCTCGCTCGTTCATCTATCCACATTCTCTTGTCCCTCCTTGCAGACCTTTTTATTCTGTTGCCTAAGTCACGGTATGTTGTACTTAGAACCTCAACATCCACGTTTGCATTTAGAATTGTATTCTTTAAGGTTTTATGTTCTTTAACCAGGTCCCATGTTGCTTGGATGAGTCAGACTTTCCTTTTATTGTCTTTGAAACAAAAAGTTTGTTGACCAATCTCTTTGTACATTCGAGTGACACACCTCACACACGTTTGAGTGACACACCTCGTTGTTGTTACCAACATCTGGAAGCCGATTCCTTATGGAAATAAGCCATTTCAATGTCGATCTATTTCCAGTTTCCCAACATCAATTTTCCGATCGGCTTTTACCGTTCCAGACCTCAGAGCCGCTTCCTTCAATCGATTGCTGTTCATCCAACTGCTTAATACATCATAAAGTTCGTCTTTGTCGTTTTCAGATTGGTTTTCAGTAGGAACGTAGACATTGATAATTATCAAATTACGAGCTCTAGTCTTAAGTTTTATTGCCATTAGCCTCTCATTGATGGGATACCAAGCTATCATGGCTTTAGCTATTTTTTTAGTCATCAGAAAGCCCACAACCCTACTATGCTCATCACCCTCCGGGCGACCGGAGTAAAGAAACACAGTATTTTCGTTCTGAACTTCCCCCTTGTTCTGTCCATCTTGCTTCTTGCACCACCAGCAAATCAATTTTACAGCCCGACATTTCACGCCTTAGTTGTTCTAGTTTTCCAGTTTCGTATAGCGTGCGTACGTTCCATGTTGCAAACTTTGAACTTTCTTTCATGCCTATATTACGTTTTATAGTCCGATTTCTTTGGATAGAATTGTTTTCATTCATCAGGATGTTCTTGCACAGATTAGGCACCTCCAAAATACTTATGCCAGCTGCCGTAGCAGGGCGATTTCTCGCTTGATTACCCCTTGGAGTAGTATATTTTGTAATGTTGTTTCTTTCCATGCTTAAAACATCGTAAGTGCTAAGTCGATGGCTGATGAGTCCACAGACAAGAACCACGTTTGTAAAGCGTGCCGCTCGATCCGAGACAGACGCCCACTTGCAGCCGCAATAGACGCTACAGTTTCGTACTTTACCAAGTACAATTATCTTAGACCCTTAGACCAAATACGTCAGAATGGCTCCATGATTACTCCCCCTCTCGTTAGTGCTGACCTAGAACCCCACTCGGGTTGTTTACCGCATCTTCAACTAGGTTCCTCAGGTTTCCAGGATGTACCACGAGGTGGTGTGAGTAGGAATTGAATACAGTTATTACCTGTTAGCAGGAAACCCAGGCAACAACTGCATCCCATTTGCATCGCTAAAATAGTTTTGTAGTCATTGCAATGACATACCCTGAAAACTCGCCTAAGGATATGCACCAAACTTATTTTATAAATAAAGACATTCCAAAGTAAGACATGATTTATTATTTAATGCCTTGTGAGTATCTAAATACTTCAATTTTGTTAAAATTTTATCGAATTTATATAATTTTTTTCATGTTTGGAAATGGTACAATTTTCCCAGGTAGATTTAAAAAATTTCTTTTAATTTTATTTTTTTCAAATTTTGTGTAACAATTATTGAAATTAAGAAATCACACATCGGTATGATAAAACACACAAATGGGAGAATAAAACTCAAAAAAGTGTAGGTCGATATCTTGAATCGCTTCGCTGTACTTGCGAATTTTGTGTAAATGTACATTTTCGGGCATAATTCAAGTATATGCTTGGTAAATTTTGCTTACATAAATTTTTTTAGTAATGAATATTATTGGTTAGTTTACGGAAAACCTAAGGTTTTTAATGTTGGACGAGATTAACCCTGTCTTCACCGGGGTCAAAGACCTCGGTGAAGACAGGGGTCTTTGACCCCGCAATAATTGGCGAGATTTAATCAAAATGCATTTAAACACTTATTTTTAGCAACATTAAGTCTTTTTTTTTAAATATATATTTAAACCCTTAACAGACATGGGAGCTAAAATGACCCACATTTTTTTTTTTATAAAAATAAACAATATATTATTAAAATTTAGCTTGTTAAATTTTTTTTGATAGAAAATCATCGATTTAAAATTTTATAAAAAACATTAAACATTTTTGATGAAAAATTTTTAATATAAAATTATTTCTATTGATAAATTTCATTATTAAATTTTTCTTTTAAAAAATTTTCATTATAGAATTTTCAATTAAACAATTTTCATTAAAAAATATTTTCTATTGAAAAATTTTCATTATTAAATTTTTTGTATAGAAAAATTTTTATTTTAATTTTTTTTTATAAAAAATTTCCATTACAAAATTTTTGCTAAAGAGTGATCTAAATAAAATTTGAAGTTTTATTTTCTTAAATAAAAATCAAACCTTTAAACATAAAAACTCTACAAAATACGCAAATATAATGACATATTATACAAAATCATTTAGCATTAAAATGTTTACTTAGTACTCGGGTTTTGCAAAATTATCGACTTTTTTCGGAAACCCTCCCATTAAAGATTTTACAGTTGCTTCTGATACCTTTTTGGAGCATGTGTTCCACCTGCACTTAAAATCGGACATGTTCTTGGAAATCTTTCCTGTGTTCTTCAATTCCTTTTTTACCAGAGCTCATTACCTTTCCACAGGCCGAAGTTCTGGGCCGAAGTGGTACAAAAATGACTTTATTTTTTCAGTACCACTTAAGTGCCTTTTTTCCATAATGGCATGATGACAAATCGGGCCAAAAAAATGTAGTCACTCTGTGCTCTCTTAAAAAGGGTAACAACCGTTTTTGTAGGCACTCCTTTATATAAATTTCTGTGTTTATTGTGCCAGATGCCACAAATACTTTACTTCTTTTGCCACAACTGCAAATAGCTTGCCACACGAGAAACTTCTTAGGGAATTTTGTTTGTTTTTTTGTGCGAAACTCTTGCCGAACATTGCCCCGTTTATCAGCAACATAAAAATCTTGACCAGGAAGTTGAGAAAAGTCTGGCAATACGTATGTTTCATCATCCATCACACAACAGGTGTATTTTTTTATAAAATCAGACTTCAATTTTTTCGCTCGTTTTTTTGCTTCTAAGTTCTTTATAGCATTGCGATCTGGAACCTTTTGGACTTTGTATGTCTTCAGTCCAGCATAAGCTTTGACTCTATGTGCAAAATTCGTAGAACATTTCACCGTACGAGCTGCTTTTCTTAAAGAAGTGTTAGGCGCTCTTCGAAAGAGTCGCTCGACTTCTTATGCCTTACCAATATCTGTAGGACCTTTTTTCCTCCCTGATCCAGGTTTTCTTTCAATGCTCAGGTTTTCCTTATACCGTCTGATGGCATTAGAAACGTTCGAACGAACTTTTTTTTCGCAGTCCATTTTGATTGAAATAACTATTGAAAATTAATAATTTCTAAAATAATAGTATCTGACATATCTATAGAAACTAACTTGATCAAAAAATAAATTATTTCTTGCACTATGGATAAATTTTGTCTAAAATAGTAAACGCATATTTTTTTTAGAATACTCTTTATAGAAAACTTTTCAATGTAAAATGTTTCTAGAGACTTTATTATGGTCTATGACAATATACATAGCATTAACAAAAACCTCTTCCGACTGCCCACATATGAGAACATTTTACTGTTCTTCTCTATTTCTAAATGTTTGTATCTATGAAATATTTAGTTCATGTATCTGTGCTTTTCATCCATATTTTTCTAAATGGCTGGTTTGTTGTTAGTCATATATGCATGATTGCATTTTCCGTTTTTTTTTTCTTCTCGTATTTGTACTTTTAGTCTTTATCGTCTAGTGTTGCCAAGTTTTTTTCATTTAAACGAAATTAGTTTTTTTTTTGAATATTGTTGCATGTCAAGTCACTCGTTAATTAATTATTGTGTAATTTATTTATGTTCGTTTAGATTTACAATTTATTTTTTTTTCTTCTTAAGTTTATTTTCATTGTGTAGGAGCAGGCAACGTGAATGGGCCATTTACATTGGGATGCTAATTAGATGTCATTAAAATGTTCTGCTTTCATTGTAGTCAACTGTGCATGTATGAGTGATAGACGATATCTCATTTGAGTTTTGCGAAATTTTGTTTTTTAATTACTTATAATTAATCTTTTTCAAAGAAATTCAAATAGATTTGAATTAGAAACAATTTAGTATTTAATTGTTTTTTTTTTTTTTTTGTTTTGAATTTTAATGAAATATTTTATGTTTATTAAAATTAAGACAATTTAAATTTATACAATTTAAATAATTAAGATATACAATTAAAAAATATATTAGTTAGTTACATAAAAAGGTATACGAAATGTGTACTAGAATTAGGCTGAAGGGTGCGACTAGTGACTTATGCAAAAGATATCACTAGTCACATTTCTCATGCCCTGTCTAACAATAGTGATAAAATTTTGGACTTTTATTTCCTAGGAGGTCTTGGCAATGTGGCTAGCTTAGATATTGGACAATTTTAAATGCGATATGTATGGTTTAACAGGAGATGCCAGCGATAGGCTCTTACACTTAATGTCTTTTACAGAACCCTTCTTCCAAAAGCCGGACATAGAATTCCTAGCAACTCGATCTTCAGCGCTTCTTCTAAAATTTCCTGCCCTCTACCTGATCTTTCCGTCGGAGCTTTGGTCTTCCTCTTCTGCGTTACCCTTTATCGGGTTCATACTCAAATATTTTTGTTAGCTGGAGCAGTTTCATCCATTCTTACAACATAACCCAGCCAGCGTAAACATTTTGTTTTTATACTCTTAACTAAGTCAATGTCGGAATATAGCTCACACACCTCATGGTTCATACGACACCGGTATTCTTCATCAACGCAGATTGGCTCATAGACTTTTCGAAGAGATTTTCTCTTGAACACTCCAAAAACTGTCTCGGCTGCTGTCTCAAGTACCCATGATTCTGAACCATATAATAGCACCGTAAAACGTTATTTATTTTCAAACTGCCTACTTAAGCCATAGAAACATCTATTAGCCATTATTACTATTCTTTTTATTTAGAGGATAAAATGTTTGTTTTTTACGGCGGTACCGAGGTATATAAAATCGTTAACTATTTTAAAGTAAAGTAGTTTCCAACATTTATTGTCTGCCCGAGTCTTTTAAGCGTCTTGTGAGTTGATATCATTCTCTTAGTTTTATCTTCATTACAGACAGATCTACTTCGGCAGACTTTTCCATTACAGACAGACCTTCTTTTCTAAAAAGTGACGAGTACTACTCGCAATGATCGACCCATGTTAATATCATCGGTATAAGCGAGCAACATTTGCTATTTTGGGAATAGTGTGCCAGTTCTATTATGTCTGTTTCTCGTATGACTTTTTCCATCAGCATATTAAGAACATACGATAGAATATATCCTTGCCTGAAACCTTGTTTTGTATTGAATGGCTCAGAGAGGTCTTTTCCTATCTTAACTGCAGATCGAGTATCAGTTAAAGTCATAGTACAGAGACGTATTAGATTTGCAGTGTTACCAAATATAGCCATGTCTTAAAACACCTTTAAACATATACGGCTGTCAAACGCTGTCAAACGTAGAATATTTCGATTTGTTTTTAGTGGGTTTTCTAAAGGATTTGGCGTAATGTAGTATCTGTTTGGTGGTTTATTTACCAGGTCTAATGCCACACAGATACCCCAAGATTATCTCGCTAACTTTCGGTTTAAATCTTTCACATAATACGTTCGATAATATTTTGTATGCGATAGGAGGAAGACTTTTTCTTTTGTTTGGCACATAATCTGTTGTCTCCTTTCTTGTATACGAGACATAGTATGCTGAGGTTCCAATCATTGGGTATGTGTTCCTCCAGCCAGATTGTACGAACGAGCTCATGCATGCGATTTAACAGCAAGTGGCCTCCAGCCATAAAAAGCTCAGCTGATAACCCGTCGGCTCCTGTTGCTTTATTATTTTCCAAACGGGTTACAGCTGCTTTGACCTAGCTATATTTCTATATCGTCATTTGCGATTGGATCTGTGTTGTCCTCGTTATCGCAGCAGTTGGGAAAAATGTTCTTTACATATCGTTAGCTCACTATCTGTATCAGTCTCCAGGTTGCCTTCTCAGTTTGATTTTTTACTCTTTGGTAAAATTTTGATTTTTTACTCTTTAGTAAAACTTACGGACTTCTGTTCATATAGACTTGCTCATACTTATGTCTTTTTATTTCTTTCCTTTTGCGAAATAGACGTCTTGCTACTGAATGCAGGCTTGCACTATTTGCAGAGTTCTTCTCCCCAGTAGGACTGCGACACTCCTGGTCATTCCAGATTTTTAGATTTTTTATGCTACCCAAGATTTTTGTTTTACTTGGATAGCACGATAGTACGCGTTTTCTATTGAAAGATCGATATTTTGCCATTGCAATGCAATATCATTAGGACAAGGAGTACTTTTTCAAGCAATTGGTTTATTCGAGCGGAGAATGCAGATAATTTTTGTGGTGTCTGTAGCTTTTCAGGGATAAAGTGTATAAGGCTATACATATCTCGCTACATTTAGGAGAGTGCGTTACTTTGCTGTCACCTCAGATCAATCGTATATCTAATACACTGGAAGAATGCCTTCCGTCTATCACAACATGATCAATTTGATTTTTGATCAATTGATCTTGTGATAACCACGTGATCTTATGTATGTAGAGTTTCCAAAATTTCACCACTGTTTGACCAAACACAGCTTTTTTTTCTAGTTTTGCATATAAATCCCCTAGAACAATTTTAATGTCATGGTCGCTATAGCGGCCATATGCTCTACTAAAAATCATCTTTGTTCTGTGCATCTTTATTTTCTATCGGGGCATGATAAGACTATCTATGGTCGTTTTGAAAATTCCCATTAAAAAAACAACTAATGGAGACGATTATACAATAAGAGAAAGCTAAGGCACACAAAAGTGTTATGTGTATGTTTGTGCGTTTATGAGTTTTTATACCCTTCACCACCATAGGTGGAATGGGTCTTATATGTATGTAACGCATCACTTTGTGGGTCGATTTACCGATGACTGTCCATACGTCCGTCTGGCTGGCTCGATGGACCCCCATATAAACCTTGTAATCAAAGTACAGGTCGCAATTTTAAAGATATTTTGATTTTGGAAGTATCGTAAATATATATTTATATCGTAATCTTAAAGACCTAATAACATATCAGTTTTGAACATCTAATATCACAAATGACCAAATTATTACAGTTTTTGTACCTAGAGGACCGTTACGCACTTAAAGAAGATAAAACTAAATCATCGAAAATCGCAATAAAAGCTTAATTTTGTTGCATAGTGTAATTTATTTATTCTTACTAATTAGTACTGCAGATAGGTTGTTTGGTTTCAGATTTTTGCGATTCCAAATATCCTAAGTGACATAACATAAGCTGTGTTTATAAAAAACAAAATTTTCTCAATCGATATATATTTCTGGTTTCATTTTAATATAAATACATAATTTTCGTTTCAATATTGCAAATAGCTCAAATTTTAAAAAGTTTTTCCCTCTCCTGTAATCTTTTGAAAACTGTAGATAGGTTATTTCGTCTTTTAGGTAACGATATGTTTAAGTTTTGGGAAGTTTTGGAAAATTTGTATGAAGCCAAAATTTAGAAAATATAAAATTTAATATTTTGTAATATATAATAAGGCGGTAATATCGGAATTGTAGTCTTCTAGTGCAGATTCGTAAATCATGATCTTTAAACGTTTGCGGGGTCGTAGACATTAGAGGGATCAATAATTATTTATCTTTTTTTTTTTTTTTTATTTTTCATTTATTCGACGCTTAACCTATATTTGTATAGTTCTTATAGGTGAACTTACATCAAAATTGGGTATTTTCACTTGATTTATTTTTTTAAATACTACTTCATTATATAAAATACTACCCAATTTGAACACTTCACAGTTTAGGTTTTAAAATACTGCAGCACCTCGTGCATATTAAGAATCGGTCGGCATACTTAAAATTCCAAGGCATCGGAGCGCTGCACGATGGGCCGGTTAGAAGAACTTAAGGCGAATTAATTAATCGTTTAATATTAACAAAAACCACACAGTTATAATCACCGGTACTTGTGCTATATTATATCATAAACAATTAATAACTTTGGTTGTTGTCTTGGAAGTACGGCAACGCCAAAGGTAACAAATTTTTCGTTTCGTTATTTTTACCAACACATAGTCTTACAATTTTTCGGGAATTTCGACAACTTATTGAAGGTTAATTTTACATTGCCATACATCGTTGTTTTACGAACAAAATATAGATCATTCTTGTTGACAAATTTGGTTAGCAAATGTTATTTGTATAACAAAAAATTCGTGTAAAATTTAAGGTTTTTTTTTTAACGAAAATCATAAATATATGGAGGAAAATAAATAATTGCAGACGATTGCATACTTTGCAAACCACTATAAAAGTTAGACCATTTAGTGGCGTTTAAGACTAGAGAAAAAAATTTGAGTCAGCGCGCAACCTAGGGTCCATTTATATTACTTTTCAGAAAAATGACAGAAATTACTTATTTGAATTTATTTGAAAAATGGTTTAAATTTAAGCATTTTACGTAGACTGAATATGTTGAATCACTGGAATTAAATGTTTATAATACTAGACGCTCAAAAAGCCAGGATATATAAATATAACCAGTTTGCAAAAAATGTCATAAGATGAAAAAATTAAAATTTGTATTTTAAAAGCGCCGCAGGTCGTTTGAAATGCAAGTCAACAATAGCAGTTCATTATCTGAGCTCGTCTTTGTGTTACCATTCCTACTTTCCTCCAATTGTATGTGAAATCACATAAAATTATTTGTAGCAAAACAATATTATTAAATTTTAGTAATTCTAATTCAAAAATATATAAATAATTTTTTTTTGTATGGAAGGTGCCACGACTACTATTTCCATAGCCTCCATTTTTCGCGTGCTTATACACCTTAAATGTTAAGATGCCCACAGCAAATTTGATTATCCTAGTTAAAATAGTGGCTCAGATATACCATGAAATATTTTTTTTATATGGGCGGGGCTACTCCCACTTTAAATATCAGAAAAGTTCATATCCAGCATTAAGCGCCGGAGATGCAATAAAACACCTTGAAAATTTCAGAGAAATCGATGAAACATATTTTTTATATGGGCGGGGCTACTCCCACTTTAAATATCAGAAAAGTTCATATCCAGCATTAAGCGCCAGAGATGCAATAAAATATGGTGAAAAATTTAAAAATATAGGCTAGGTATTTATAAAGTTATGAATTTATACCTGTTAAATATTCATTTCGGCCCATAGTGCGCTGCAAGCATAAGCTCAAACCTGTAATAACATTACCACCTTTTTCGAAGTAGGGTATAAACATTCATGCTTTATTTTTATAATAAGCTGCAGCATTTAGTGAATCACTCAAGTCGAACAATAACGATCTGGAGAGCAGCAGCAATTTCATTTTACCACAAGTACTTGTAGAAAAATAGACAAAAAAGAAAACACAAACAACAAAAGCAAAAAAAAAAGGAAAAACTATTTGTACTCCATAATAGAAAATGGGGAGAACAATTTTATAAAAGTACTTAACACAAACAAACACATATACAATATGTATTTATATAGCAAAATGCATATACGTACAAATATCAGATATACACAGATACGGTTATAATAAAGATACCAACAAGAAACATTACGACATACAAACAAACAAACAAATACAATGAGTAAACAAACAAACAACGACCACTTATACTTTACTTTAATCCAAAAGATACATTACAATTATGAATCCGAAAAACTCACACACATCTAACTAGAACCTGAAGCAAAAACTCATGAAACTACACAGAAAATGAGTAAATATTAATTCTAAAATGAAATAGCTGATAACCTGGTATCTCTTTCTTTCAAACTAAAACTCACTCATTCTCAGAAAGTAATACATTCAAAAGAAAACTCCTTGAGCGCAGGCGTTTTCCAAAACTCTTTTGAGTTCTTTTTGGTTTTACTGCAATTTGAATGATGAATGTTATTTAAATGGAGTTTCCTGGCTAGAGAGAAGGGGCGATTTGCCTTTGGCGCACCGGTTATTTTTGTTCGTTTTACTCAATTTACTGTAGAAAATTATTTAAATTGACTAAAATATATTATTATTGTTGTTCTTGTTGTTGTAGTCAATGATGATGATGATGCTCTGCTGAGATAGTCGAGTAAGATGAAAAAAGCTTATGTTTTTTTTCTGTAAATTTTTTGTTGCACGAACAATTTAATATCGCTTCCAATTTGCGGTTTATATGCTTGATATCTTTTTTGAAATCATAAATGTTGCTGTATATTTTCGTCTCTGGGGTTGTGTTTGCGTCTGTTTTGGAGTATGAGTTAAATGATTGCATCGTACATTTATGTTTTTGCATGAATGTGTGTAAGTTTATGTATATGGCTGATGTTGTGTTTTTTTGTGGGGACCCTTTTGGATTTTTAATGCTGCTAATGTTGGTTTGCATACCTAATTTTTTTTTTTTGGTCTTTACTAGTGATGTTTTAAGTGATGTGTAAATCTAGTTTATAGCCTTGGCAAAATAAGAAATTAGTTTCAGACTATTTTCTTCATGTGCTTATATCTTTAATACTATTCAGTATTTTAAAATTGGATATTATCATTATCAACTACAGTTCAAAATTTTCTTTAAATTTTTTGAGATATGATTTTAACGTTTTATTTATTTATTTATTTATTTATTTATTTATTTATTTATTTGTTCATTAGTCTATGGATACAATATTATCCTTACAGACTACTCAATATAAAAAAGAGTACAATATTATCCTTACCAACTAATTAATATAAAAAGAATACAAAAAAGGGGTATAACAAAGTTAAAGTATATTATTTAAGATTATTTTAAAGTCATTATTAGGTATACTTATGTCCAAAAAATCACTAAAATCATTAAATAATCTCATTGATCTAGTCAGCGGTTCATTTAATGCATATTCAGTATTGTGAAAGTCAATATAAAACAAATTTCCTCTAAGTCTGAGAGATCTAGAAGGAACATAGAATTTAATAGATTCAAGTAGAGCTGGACAGTCAATAACTCCACAAACAATATTATTCAAAAAGTTTAAAGAAAGCATTTTCCTCCTAGACTCTAATGTTTTCATTGAGAGTAACAGGCACTTTTCGGAATAAGTAGGAGAACGAGAGGGAGGTTCTGAATTGGAAAAATTTAAGAAGCTTAAAGCATATTTAATAAATTTCTTTTGTATTTTTTCTAGACGGTTACTGTAAGTAATTGCACTAGGATTCCATATTATCGAAGCATATTCAAGTCTTGATCTAACAAAGGAAATAAAAAGAACCTTTTTGGTATAATGGTCAAAATATTTATCACAATGTCTTCTTATAAAGCTGAACATGGACCATGCCTTAGGAATGATGTAATTCAAGTGGTTACAGAAAGTTAATTTAGTATCATAAAGAACTCCTAAATCCAAGATTTCATCAACAGTTGATAGTAAGATGTCACTTATGAAGTAGTTTGAAGGAAGTACAACTCTACATCTGTGGTAGGTCATAACATAACATTTTTTGATGTTGAAGGGTAACCCATTCTGTAACGACCACTGCCCAACTCTGTTTAAGTCATCCTGAAGTTCAGAAATATCTTTAGTATTTGATACAGATTTAAAGATTTTTAAATCATCTGCATATAACAAAAAATTCGAGTGTTTGAAACAATTTTGAATGTCATTAATAAATAGTATGAAAAGCAGAGGCCCAATGATACTCCCTTGAGGTACTCCTGAAGTTGGAATAAATGGTACTGAGCTTACACCATCAATAGTAACAACTGAAATCCTTCCGGTAAGAAGGAAGGTCCGACTATAAAACAATCCTAATTTTTCAAGTTTTGATAAAAGTAGGTTGTGCGGAACACTATCGAAAGCTTTAGCAAAATCAGTGTATACCGTATCAACTTGAAGCCCTTTTTCAAAAGATGATATACAAAATTTATTGAAAACAGCTAAATTAGTAGTCGTAGATCTACCAGGCATAAAACCATGTTGTTCCAATGACACAAAACGTTTAATTTGGAATAATATTTTATCATACACAATATGCTCGAAAATTTTTGAAATATTTGTTAATTTGGAAATGGGTCTATAATTGGTAACACTATTTTTACTACCAGATTTATGGATAGGGAAAACTGAAGTATATTTCCATTTTTGAATGAAGTAACCGTGTTGAATTGATTTATTAAATATAATTAACAGGGGTAGCAATAACGGAGCAAGACATTTTTTCAATAAAAAGGAGGAAATTCCATCATTGTCAGATTTAAAAGAATTAGATAGTTTATTAATATTATTTCTTCGTTAAAAGATTATTTGTAAAATAAGGTCCCTTTAAGGACACTTTAACTCTCTCCTTGCCGATATAGGCAACATATAAACAAATTACACTCTTATACACTAAAAAAACTAGAAAAATGCCCTAGCTTCCAAGTTTAGGAGTTATACGTAAAAATCCAGATTTTAGCGAGGTTCGTCAACTTATCGACCCACAGCTCAGCCAATTTGTGTCCGATTTAATTTTTTTAACAGCAAATACAAGAAAACCGATTGCGCTTTAGAATGGCATATCATTTTTGATGCATATGCAAATTTGTGAAGAATGTCTAAAAAAAAGCAAAATTTTGCCCACTTTTTTGACTTTAGTAGCTTTTTATTGCTTATTCTTAAATTAAAGCTCATAAAAGTTTATTTAAATATAACGAGAGAATTTAGTTTCTGATAAAATGTAGTTACATTTTTTTATTAGACGGAAAATCGAAAAGTTATTAAGCTTTTCATAAACCGACAACTAAGGAAGTGCTATAGTCAGTCAAGCCCGACCATACGATACCCTTCATCACTAACGTTAAAGATGTTTTTTTTTCCTATATAAAGACAAATATTTGCTAAATTTTGCCATCAAACAAACATTTTCTCAAAACTTATACATTTAAGCTGTTTCCGTCATTTGGACTTATATGAGAGCTAGGGTCCAATGTGGACCGATTATCTCAAAATTTGGTAAATTGATTACAGGTTCTACAAAAATTATGTATGCACAAAATAAACTCAAAATTGATATTATCTTCAGATTTATGAGCGTTTTAGAGATTTTTAGTCTCATTTAGTGCGTTTTGACAGACTTGTTTGTATGGGAGCTATGGTAAAATGTGGACCGATTTGATACTGTGATTCCGGGTAGTGGGACCTATGGGAGGTACCATTAATAATGGATCGATTTTGACGAATTTCAATAGCTATGGTCCGACTATCGAAAAAATGATCTGTGCCAAGTTATCTTTAGAATTGCTGTACTTTGATTACATGGTTTACGGACGGACGGACTGACATCGCTAAATAGACTCAGAAAGTGATTTTTAACCTATTCGCATACTAAACTAAATAGTACCCTTATAGTACCCTCTCCATCTATGGTAGTGAAGGGTGTAAAAATTCTCATTATCTTCAGATTTATGGGCGTTTAAGTGATTTTTGTCTCATTTTTTTTTTTTGTCAGAAGAGTTTGTATGGGAGCTATGATCAAATGTGGACCGATTTCAATGAAATTTGGTACAGAGATTTAAGTTTACATAAGCAGTATTTGCTTTAAATTTCATGAAAAAATATTGATAGTTGTGGCCAAAATATCAATTCCGGGAAGTGGGACCTATGGGAGGTACCATTGATAATTTACCGATTTTGACGAATTTCAATAACCATGGTCCGACTATAAAACAAATGATCTGTACCAAATTATCTTTAGAATTGCTATCTGTACTTTGATTACATGGTTTACGGACGGTCGGACGGACGGACTGACATCGCTAAATCGACTCAGAAAGTGATTCTTAACCGATTTGTATACTGAAAGGTGGGGCTAACACAAATATTTCTTTGCGTTACATACAACAGCACAAACTTATAATACCCTATGGTGATGAAATGTATAAAAATTCACATTGTCTTCAGATTTATGGGTGTTTAATTGATTATACCCTTCACCACCATAGGTGGAAAGGGTATTATAAGTTTGTGCTGATGTTTGTAACGCATAGAAATATTTAGACCCACCTTTTAGTATACCAATAGACTTAGAATCACTTTCTGAGTCGATTTAGCGATGTCCGTCCGTCCGTCCGTCTGGGTGGCTGGCTGGACCCCCATATAAACCTTGTAATCAAACTACAGGTCGCAATTCTAAAGATAATTTGATGAAATTTGGCACAGATAATTTTTTTTGATAATGGGACCATGGCTATTGAAATTGGTCAAAATCGGTCCATTATTTATGGTACCTCCCATAGGTCCCACTTCCCGGAATTGCTATATTGGCCACAAATATCAATATTTTTTCATGAAATTTGAAACAGATACTGCTATGTAAACTATGTAAACTTAAATCACTGTGCCAAATTTCGTTGAAATCGGTCCATATATGACCATAGCTCCCATACAAACTCTTCTTCAAAAACGCACTAAACAAGACAAAAAATCACTAAAACGCTCGTAAATCTAAAGATAATGAAAATTTTGAGCTTATTTTTTGCATACATAATTGTAACAACTGTAATCAATTTGCCAAATTTCGAGATAATCGGTCCACATTTGACCCTAGCTCTCATATAAGTCCAAATGACGGAAACAGGTTGAATATATACGTTTTGAGAAAATGTTTTTATGATGGCAAAATTTAGCAAATATTTGTCTTTATACAGGAAAAATAACACCTTTGACCTTAGTGGTGAAGGGTATCGTATGGTCGGCTTGACCGACTATAGCGCTTTCTTACTTGTTTTTGTCTCATTTAGTACTTTTTGACAGAAGAGTTTATATGGGAGCTATGGTCAAATGTGGACCGATTTCAAAGAAATTTGGTACAGTGATTTGGGTTTACATAAGCAATATTTGTTTTAAATTTCATGAAAAAACATTGATATTTGTGGCCGAAATATCAATTCCAGGAAGTGAGACCTATGGGAGGTACCATAAATAATTGACCGATTTTGATGGTTACAACAAGAGAATTTAGTTTCTAATAAAACGAGGTCTTATTGTTTTTAATCAGACGAAAAAATTAAAAGTAATTTAGTTTTTCATAAACCGACTTTGCCATGAACTTCGATACTACAGTTTTACCAGAAATTCATTATAAAAAGTATTTTGTTTACAAGCGAAAAATTTTCACTTTGGAAAAAGTTAAATAACTTGTATAAATGTCAACCGATATCAATAAGTAATGTTTTTTCTAAATAGAACTAGCTTTAAAAGTCTGTATAAGACAAAGAAGGTTTTTATAGAAAAAGTTGAAATAATTGCTTTTGAATTTTAAAGATTACGAAAAATTAAAAAAATATAGCGAAACTTTTGATAAGAATTCACCTCAAAAACGATATGCCCTTTGCGTGCAGGTGTAAAAGCTTGATCCTTTAACTTTCCAAAACTGTTTAAAATTTTAAGATCGCTCTGCAAATGTAAGAGTTGGGGGTACTAAAGTAGTACTACCTACCCGAAAACAGTTTTTTTTTGCGAATATCTCAAAGTTTTGCATGTGTTTGGAGTTCTTTTACAACGGTTTCTGTATGTCCTCAACTAGGCCTATAACCCCCACTAGGTCGCTTTAAAATTTTTACAAAAGTTGTTCATTTGTGACACCGTATTATTAGAAATTTATATAAACTATGTGGAAGTTTTTTTAAAGTTATTCCCAAAGCGGGTAGAACTTCTTAAATGGGAACGAAAGATTATGTAGACCTACTCCAAAGGCAGAGAATTATTTATGGGTAGGTTAAACTGATGATCAAGTCAGTGTTAAATTGGTCCTAAAGTAGTCCCTTTGTGGTACCTACAAGGCATATTTTATTCAGGTATGTGATGGAAATCGATCGTTTTCAAATCGATCGATTTCAGATATATTTTTGAGATAATTTTCGATTATTTCCCCCCCAAAAATAGAAATTTTGGCTTTAATCCTTTTGATTGATATATTATCTTTCATTTGGTTTGAATTTTTTGGGGAAATAGCGAAAATGTATCTCAAAAATGTATCTGAAATCGATCGATTTGAAAACGAACGTTTTCCATCACATACCTGAATGATTACTAGACTAGCAGCAGTGAAGGCTTATTAAAGCCAGCCAGCAGCTTCCATAAATGTCTCTATTTTTCGAACATTTATGTTCGATAGAACAGATAAATCATGCAGAAATGATGCACCCAAGTGAAAAGCCCCTATATAAGCAAGAGTGGGGTGTTTACAGAGGAGGTGAGTGACTGTTTTTCCTCATCAATGTTATGACAACTGCGATAGTAGTCGTTATTTCGAATATTAACCCCCTTATTCATAATCAAAAAATAAACCTATGGCAAGCTTATAATTCATATTTTCCATACAATATTCAAATTATTAGAATTAAATAATTTTAAAATTTGCTCATGAATTGGGGGGTAAGTCTTCTGGCATGTAACCGAAAAACGCAGTTCCCTGTGAGGGTTGAGAATAAGTTGCAAATGGGTTGCATGGTAAAGATATCAAGCGTTTTTAACGATTGTTATCGTAGATGTTGCTTTAAAACTGAGGACCAAGTGTTCTGGGCTGACCCGTATAGAGATTGCCTAATTTACAAGATTTAGCAAGTTTATCCTCAATGATGTTACCAGGTATATTACTATGACCAGGAAGAGTTAAATATAGCAATATCTCACCATTTCATTGAGAGATCCCCGGCATTCGCTAGTGAGAAATTATGTCGTATGGACATTAGATTTTATGGCGGTCTGACTGTCGATACAGACGCGAATATCTCTATCATATGTTTTGTGGTATCTTGGTCAATTGACTTGTATTTATATAGCCTATATCTCGTCTTGAAAATTACTACATAGGCCAGGAAGCTTAAAAAATATTTCCTTTCCTAATAGTGGGATAAACAAGCCTCTAAAACCCCTTCCTTGACTTGGATCTATCCGCGTATACCTTAAGACACCCATCAATCATCAGAACTAGAATCTCTAAAGATAATCACAGTAAAGGATTTGTCAAAGAGGGGAGTGGATATGCAGTAGTTCATGTCGTAAGGTTATTGTACAAAGTTTATCCGGAATGTTGTCATGTCCTATGGGTAAATGATACCCATATTCCAATTGGATCCATTCATGTATACCTACGACACCTATCAATCACCAGAATTAGGATCTCCAGAGATAATCACAGTGAAGGATTTGTCAACTAGGAAGTGGAAATGCAGTAATCCACCTCCAGAATATTGTCATTCCCTATGGGTAAATGAGACCATACTCTAATTATGCTTTGCAGTATTGCCGAATTAAGAGCTATTCAAAGACCAGAGGATCTAAGTATTTGAACAAATTTCGGATTTGCTTTGTTGAATCCACCAAACAAGACGGCCATACAATTGGAAACATTTCAAGTGTCAACATGTCAAGTGCTATTTCCATGCACTGTGACAGGGTATTTATATGAGACAGCTACTGTAACATAGTCCAAATATGCGACAGTGTTGAATCTCGTGGTATCCATGGGCAGTTTGTTGATAGCATGGTTCCACAAAAAAGGAGATTAAACTTCTACTTGTTGAGTATATGGCCATATCATGAAACTTTTGATTAGACGCCTTTGCAAAACCTAAGGCTACCTGTAAAATTCCAAATAAACTAGAATTTTTTTAATATTAAACGATCCCACAGATCAATGCCATTATCAAGTTCCGATGTATTCTTACTTGAGTCCATCATTATGTTATAAGTCGAAGGCATGTGGTTAGGCTAAAGATTTTGACTCTGACGGTGGGGGATTGTATAAAACATCGTATCTTTACTTGCTCTGACTTTTCGTGCAGTGTCTTCTTTCTTTGGAAATCTAGACGATCGGGCTGATGTTGATATTGGACAATCTAATTAATTATTTTTTAAGGTATTCGACTTTATTAAATTAATTTAAATATTTCTTTATTTATTTCACTTAATTAACAAGAAAATAGTTATATGTATAAATATTTAAAATCGCCATTTATCAAAATTCCCTAGTTAGGCGATCCGCTAAATCAGGGATTTTTATTCTACTTGTTCCTATCAACGTTGTAGAGTTTGAAAACTCTTTCTCAAACACTTGACAGTATTTGATCCCATTAAACCCCACTTTCCAAAACCACCACAATTTCCACACTTACATACATGCTATCCTTTAGATAGCATTTACTCTGTTTAATGAACTACAACGAAAAGTTGTGTAGTGGTCTAGGATCTCCTTTCCACACAGATTATGTCAAAACTTTTACTTAAATACTTATATATAGAAGAAAATAAAGTGGCTAAAAACCAAAGGGAAATGTTTAAAATGGAAAAAATATATCTTACATACACACATGCATAAATACATACATACTATCTGTATGTGTGTACGTTTACATTTTTAGTTTTCTTTAAGTTTCTATAAAAAAAGGAAATCTCCCTTTTTAAGCTTCCCTATCTTATACACACATACATACTTACACATATTATAGTTTTCTTTCTTCCTTTTTCTTCTTTAAAATCTTCTTAATTCTTTTCTTTGTACTCTCTCTTTCCTTAAGTTATAAGTTTCGCTTTTTACTATATTTTATGGTACATCTCTTTTATATGTATATTTTATAACTTGTCGTTTCTTTCTTTTTTTTTCTGTAATTTTTGTTAACGAGACCATAATTTTCTATAATTAACCACTAAGTGGAGAGATATTATTAATGTTCAAAGTGCTCGTTAAAGTGCTTTTTCCTTTAGTTTATTTTTCATTATAATTAGTCGTCTTTTTGTAAATGGATGTTTATGGATATAACAGATTGTGGGTATGTACTCGTATACCATATGACCCCGAAGTTTAAGTTTGAAGAATTTTCAAAGGTTCTTTTCGAAGACACTTGTATAAAAATTCATGATAGCCTAAAGTTAACCAACCCTGCAGTAAATGCCGTCAGAGAAACAATACTGTTTTGCTATTGACAATGTCTCCAGTACTACTTGCCTATTTTGCCCCATCCAATGTTATCTACAATTGACATTTAACATTTGGAGTTCCTACTAAATCTACCAGTAGACATTACCACTATTAACTTAGTATTGACTTTGTAGTTCTTTTGGTCCAAATGGAGACATTGGGATGAAATCGGGGCCTATTGATATACATATATGTTGACACATTCGTTGACAATGTCACCAGATATATACTAGAATAGTTGTCTCTATATATTCACTATTTCAATACTGAACTAAAATTGGGGACATTTGAATTGATGTTACACAAAGTGTTGACATGGAGACACATGATCCCAGTTTTACTACAGGGAAGTTTCAAATATAGAAAATTTGGGCTATATAAGTTTTGGTGGCCTTAATTCCTTTTGGAAATGTTGGGGAGTTTGTTCTTTTAAATGTATGTAAAATGTTTATATCAACTTGTTTGCTCCATTATTTGTCGCACTCATTTTTAATTGGTCTCCATTGATGAATGATTTGCCAGCAATAAGAGTTGTACACTGAAAAAAAAAAATGAATTCCAAATTTACATTTTGATTAAAACCATATACAATTTCTATAGAAATTTTTTATATAGAAAATATTTTCTATAGAAATGTTTTATATCGAAACAATTTTCTATAGACATTTTTTATATAGAAAAAAATTTCTAAAGAATCTTTTATATAGAAAAAATTTTCTATAGAAAATTTTTTATAAATTTTTTAAATATGGAAAAAATTTTCTATAAAATTTTTAAATATATAAAAAATTTTCTGTATAAATTTTTTATAAAGAAAAAAAATTCTATAAAAAATTATCTATAGGAATTTGTTATTTTTTTATATAGATAAAATTTTCTATATAGAAAAAATTGTCCATATAAATTTTTTATATCGAAAAAATTTTATATAGAAATTTGTTATGTAATTTCTAATGAAATTTTTTATAAAAAAAAAAAATTATAAAAAAAAAAAAATTTATAGAAATTTTCTACAGAATTTTTTTATACATAAAAAAATTTCTATAGAATTTTTTTATTAAGAAAAAATTTTCTATAGAAATTTTTTATACAGAAAAAATTATCAATAGAAATTTTGTATATAGAAAAAATATTCCATAGAAATTTTTTACATAGAAAAAATTTTCTAAAGAATTTTTTTTAAAGAAAAGTTTTCTAAAGAAACTTTTTATTTAAAAAAAATTTCTTAAGAAATTGTTCATAAAGAAAAAAATTTCTTATGACATTTTTTACATAGAAAAAAAATTCTATGGCAAGTTTTAATATAGAAAAAATTTTCTACAGAAAAAATTTTCTATAGAAATTTTTTAATTAGAAAATATTTTCTGTAGAAATTTTTCATATAGAAAAAGTTTTTATAGAAATTTTTTACATAGAAAAATTTTCTATAGAAAAAATTTTCTAAAGAATTTTTTTTTACAGAAAAAATTTTGTAAAAAAATTGTTCACAAAGAAAAATTTTTCTTTAGACAGTTTTTATATAGAAAAAATTTTCTGTATCAATTTTTTATACAGAAAAAATTTTCTATAAAATTTTATTATTTAGAAAATATTTTCGATAGAAATTTTTTATACAGAAAAAATTTTCTATAGAAATTTTTTATATAGAAAAAATTTTATATTAAATTTTTTAATACAGAATAAAATTTCTATAGACATTTTTTATATAGAAAAAATTTTCTATAGAAAATATTTTCTGTAGAAGTTTTTCATATAGAAACATTTTTTTATAGAAATTTTTTACATAGAAAAAATTTAATACAGAAAAAAGTTATCTAAAGAAATTTTTTTTTTTACAGAAAAATTTGCTAAAGAAACTATTTATTTAAAAAAAGTTTCTAAAGAAATTGTTCATAAAGAAAAAAATTCTTTAGACATTTTTTTATACAGAAAAAATTTTCTATAGCAATTTTTTATATCGAAGAAAATTTCTTTAAAAATTTATTATTTAGAAAATATTTTCTATAGAAATTTTTTATATTGAAAAAACTTTCTATTGAATTTTTTAATACAGAAAAAATGTTCTATAGAAATTTTATATATAGAAAACATTTTTTATATAGAAAAAATTTTTTATAGAAATTTTTTATATTGAATAATTTTCTATTGAATTTTTTAATACAGAAAAAATGTTCTATAGAAATTTTATATATAGAAAACATTCGCCATAGAAATTTTTTTAAAGAAAAATTTATACAGAAAACAGTTTCTATATAAATTTTTTAATACAGAAAAAATTTCCTATAGAAATTTTTTATATAGAAAAAATTTTCTATAGAAATTTTTATATAGAAAATATTTTCTATAGAAATTTTTTAATATAGAAAAAATTTTCTATAGAAATTTTTTATATAGAAAAAATTTTCTATAGAAATTTTTATATAGAAAAAATTTTCTATAGCATTTTTTATATGTCAACAGAAATTTTTTATATAGAAGGAATTTGCTATGGAAATTTTTTATAAAGAAAAAATTTGCTATGGAAATTTTTTATAAAGAAAACATTTTCTATAGAAAAATTTTCTATAGACATTTTTTATTTAGAAACAATTTTCTATAGAAATTTTTTTTAAGAAAAAAATTTCTATAAACATTTTTTATATAGAAAAAATTTTCTATAGAAATTTTGTATATAGAAAACATTTTCTATAGAAATTTTGTGCCCAGTTTTTCAACCAAATGAGACCCTCAATCAAAATGCTGTACCTCTCAGACGAATAACCGACAGCTGTTATATGTATACATGTGTAATAGCATTTTTTATATGTCAACAGAAATTTTTTATATAGAAGGAATTTGCTATGGAAATTTTTTATAAAGAAAAAATTTGCTATGGAAATTTTTTATAAAGAAAACATTTTCTATAGAAAAATTTTCTATAGACATTTTTTATTTAGAAACAATTTTCTATAGAAATTTTTTTTAAGAAAAAAATTTCTATAAACATTTTTTACATAGAAAAAATTTTCTATAGAAATTTTGTATATAGAAAACATTTTCTATAGAAATTTTGTGCCCAGTTTTTCAACCAAATGAGACCCTCAATCAAAATGCTGTACCTCTCAGACGAATAACCCGACAGCTGTTATATGTATACATGTGTAATCTGATGCTAGTAGATCGAATTGAAAGCTACTAGTGACATCTTGCATCGGACTACGAATTTTTCAATTCAAGTCTTAAAAAACGTTCACTTATTAGTACTTTTTAATTAATTCTGAATTTTCTATTAAATATTTCTTTAAGTGTATTTAAAACGCATTGTTGATGCTGTAAAATTTAATGACATTAACATGGCATTATTAAATGTTGCGCATACGCATACTATAACCGCAAATTATTTAAATTGCTTGTCTCGTCATTATTCATTATTAAAGTATACATTACAACACGTGCTTAAGTAAATACCATTATACTCATTTTACATTTTTTAACACACATACAGTCATTTCGAATAGGGATCCCCTTAGTACCAAGTAAAAGCCAAAGAAATCCTGAAGGAAATTTAAGGAAACATCTCAATTGTTAAATGTATTGATTAATGTATTGTTAATACCCCCATCGAGAAGGTAAAGGTGAAAAGAATGTATCTTTTGAAAATTAAGGGAGTCCCTAACAAATACACTTAAATAAGTACATAGTACGTTATTTATATATAAGTACGTATATCTGTCTATATTCGAGCATATGCATAAAATTGTTATGTAAAACGTTATAGAGTGATTCATTATTTTTGGATATTCCTACATTTTAGTAGAAAACTGGTAAATTTGATCTACGAAAATAAGTATTCAGATATTTGGTACAATTTAGAGTATCATTCCCTCAGGGGTTAATATAAGGGCGATTTATTTGCACTATTCAAAATGTCAGCGAATTTTTGAAGATGGAATCAGAAAAATTTTCTATAGAAATTTTTTATATAGAAAACATTTTCTACAGACATTTTTTTATAGAAAAAATTTTCAATATATAATTTTTTATATAAAAATTATTTTCTATATACAATTTTTTATATAAAAAAATTTCTATATAGAATTTTTTGTATAGAAAAATTATTTATATAGAATTTTTTGTATAGAAAAAATTTTTATAGAATTTTTTTTTTATAGAAAAAAATTTCTATAGAAAAGTTTTATTTAGAAAAATTTCACTACTTTTGTAGAAAATTTTGCAAAATTTCACTATTTTTATGGGAAATTTTCTAAAATTTCTTTATTTTTATAGGAAATTCTGAAAAATTTCACCATTTTAAAAGGAAATTTTGCAAAATTTCATATTTTTATAGGAAATTTTGCAAAATTTCACTATTTTTATAGGACATTTTGCAAAATTTCACTATTTTTTATAGAAAATTTTGCAAAATTTCACTATTTTTATAGGAATTTTTGCAAAATTTCACTATTTTTATAGGAAATTTAGCAAAATTTCACTATTTTTATAGGAAATTTTGCAAAATTTCACTATTTTTATAGAAAATTTTGCAAAATTTCACTATTTTTATGGGAAATTTTGCAAAATGTCCCTATTTTAATGGGAAGTTTTGCAAAATTTCACTATTTTTATAGGAAATTTTAACAAAATTCACTATTTTTATAGGAAATTTTGCAAAATTTCACTATTTTTATAGGAAATTTTGCAAAATTTCACTATTTTTATAGGAAATTTTCTAAAATTTAACTATTTTTGTCGGAAATTTTCGTAAATTTCACTAGTTTTATAGAAAAATTTGCAAAATTTCACTATTTTTATAAGAAATTTTTCAAAATTTCACTATTTTTATAGAAAATTTTACAAAATTCAATTATTTTTATAGGAAATTTTACAAAATTTCACTCTTTTTATATAAATTTTTTTTTCAAAATTTCACTCTTTTTATAGGAAACTTAAAAAATTTCAAATTTTTGGTAATAATTTAAAAAATTTAAGTTTTCTATACGAATATATATTATGCCAGTACCCATATTTATACCCTTCACCACCATAGGTGGAAAAGGTATTATAAGTTTGTGCTGATGTATGTAACACATAGAAATATTGGTCTTAGACCCACCTTTTAGTATACCAATAGGCTTAGAATCACTTTCTGAGTCGATTTAGCGATGTCCATCCGTCCGTCTGTCGGGCTGGCTGGACCCCCATGTAAACCTTGTAATCAAACTACAGGTCGTAATTCTAAAGATAATTTTATGAAATTTGGCACAGATTACTTTTTTGATAATGGGACCATGGCTATTGAAATTGGTCAAAATCGGTCTATTATTTATTGTACCTCCCATAGGTCCCACTTCCCGGAATTTCACTATTTTTATAGGAAATTTTGCAAATTTCACTATTTTTATAGGAAATTTTTGCAAAATTTCACTATTTTTATGGAAAATTTTGCAAAATGTCCCTATTTTAATAGGAAGTTTTGCAAAATTTCACTATTTTTATAAGAAATTTTAACAAAATTCACTATTTTTATAGGAAATTTTGCAAAATTTCACTATTTTTATAGGAAATTTTGCAAAATTTCACTATTTTTATAGGAAATTTTGCAAAATTTCACTTTTTTTATAGGAAATTTTCTAAAATTTAACTATTTTTGTCGGAAATGTTCGTAAAATTTCACTAGTTTTATAGAAAATTTTGCAAAATTTCACTATTTTTATAAGAAATTTTTCAAAATTTCACTATTTTTATAGAAAATTTTACAAAATTCAATTATTTTTTTCAATTTTTTTTTTCACTAGTTTTATAGGAAATTTTACAAAATTTCACTCTTTTTTAATACATTTTTTTCAAAATTTCACTCTTTTTATAGGAAATTTTTTCAAAATTTCACTCTTTTTATAGGAAACTTAAAAAATTTCAAATTTTAGGTAATAATTTAAAAAATTTAAGTTTTCTATACGAATATATATTATGCCAGTACCCATATTTATACCCTTCACCACCATAGGTGGAAAAGGTATTATAAGTTTGTGCTGATGTATGTAACACATAGAAATATTGGTCTTAGACCCACCTTTTAGTATACCAATAGGCTTAGAATCACTTTCTGAGTCGATTTAGCGATGTCCATCCGTCCGTCTGTCGGGCTGGCTGGACCCCCATGTAAACCTTGTAATCAAACTACAGGTCGTAATTCTAAAGATAATTTTATGAAATTTGGCACAGATTACTTTTTTGGTAATGGGACCATGGCTATTGAAATTGGTCAAAATCGGTCTATTATTTATTTGTACCTCCCATACAAATATAAATATTTCTTAATGAAATTTAAAATGAATACTGCTTATGTAAACTTAAATCACTGTACCAAGCTTTGTTGAAATTGGTTCACATTTGACAATAGCTCCCATACAGACTCTTGTTTAAAAACGCACTAAATGAGACAAAAATCACTAAAACGCTGTAAATCTAAAGATAATAAGAATTTTAAGTTAATTTTTTGTACACATAATTCTTGCAACAACTGTTATCAATGCCAAATTTCGAGATAATTGGTCCACATTTGACCCTAGCTCTCATATAAGTCCAAATGGCGGAAACATCTTAAATTAATTAATTAAATTTCGGAAATATTTGTCTTAATACGGGAAAAATAGCACCTTTGACCTTAATAATGAAATGGTCGGGCTTGACCGACTATAGCACTTTCTTACTTGTTTTTTGCAAAAGAATTGTGCAGTGTTATTTATTTATATAAATAAGAACTTCATATAGTATCAGCTAAAATGTTACGTAGTATATTATATTATACCCCTGTGGGTGATAAAATTATATAAATATGGTCATTTATGTAATGACATCCACATCAATTACATACATACATACATAGGAATTTGTTCACAAATACATAAAACTAAGTGACATGCATATATGTAACTTACACAATTAAAAGTAAACATGAACCTACAAAATATTTTTGTTAAAAAATTCAATTAAATCGCGATCAAAGTAAGACATGATAAATTTTCTGAAAAAATTGATAGAAACTTTTCTCATTAGGAATGTGTGTAAATGAATCTAAACTCAAGATCAATGTAGAATCTTAATTTTCAATTTAAATATATATTTTTGAAACTCCTATGAATGGCATAATTTGTGTTTAATTTACCTTTATAAATGCCATTTACCTTGGATATGGTGTCATCTTATATAGAACTAATTGAAGAGATTGGTAATGGTGGTGGTTTAAACGACACATTTAATTAGCATAAAAGTATGTAAACAAATTACAGTAAAGTTTAACAACCATTTACTCCTAAATACATATAAACTTTTATATTCACACACATACATATTACAATTTCACAAGACTACACATACCTAGAAGTTTAAAATTGTAAAAAACTCAAGATGTTTCTAAAAGTTTTAACATTATTTTGTCTTTAGAAATATAATGTAGGAACGTTTAAGACTTATGGAAAATTGTTCCGATTACTATGTAGTCAATTAATAGGTTCTTTATCTGAAACTACTGGGGTATAATATAATTTCTCACATTGATGTGAAAACCTGATACTATTTATAGTTTATTAAAAATGTCAATATGTTTTGTGTTCTTTTAGTCCTTATTGTTGTTGTTGCCGCTGCTATTGTTAATGTCTTTTATATTATATTTATTTTTATATTGTCAATATTTTACTTTTTATGTTCGATTTAATGATGCTTTCTCTGGAAAAAAAATTCTGTTGTATTTTAATTTTTATTGACATTTAATTAATGTCATTTTTTTTTTGTTCTATAGTTTATGAGTAATTTATTTTGCATATTTTAAGTAAATAAGTATAAATTTGCAAAATAGAGATAAAAAAGATATAAGAATAAATTGCAAAAATTTTTGTATAGAAATAATTTTCTATAGAAATTCTTTATATAGAAATTTTTTTATAGAAACAATTTTCTATAGAAATTTTTTATATAGAAGAAACATTCGATAGATATTTTTTATATAGAAAACTTTTTCTGTAGAAATTTTTTATAAAAAAAATTTCAATAAAAATTTTTTATATAGAAAAAACTTTCGATAGACATTTTTTATATTTAAAAAATTGTCTATAGAAATTTTTTATAAAGACAAAATTTTTGATAGAAAATTTTTATATAGAAATAATTTACTATAGAAAATTTTTTTATAGAAAAAATTTTCTGTAGAAAATTTTCTGTAGAAAAAATTTTCTATAGAAAATTTTCTATAGAAATTTTTTTTGTATAGGAAATGTTTAATAGAAAATTTTTTTAAATGGAAAAAAGTTTCTATAGAAATTTTTTATATAGAAGTTTTTCTAAAGAAAAAAAAAAAAAAAAAAAAAAAAAAAAAAAAAAAAAAAACAAAAGAAAAAAAAAAAAAAAAAAAAAAAAAAAAAAAAAAAACAAAAAAAAAAAAAAAAAAATAAAAAAAAAAAAAAAACAAAAAAAAAAAGAAAAAAAAAAAAAAACAAAAAAAAAAAAGAAAAAAAAAAAAGAAAAAAAAAACAAAAAAAAAAAAAAAACAAAAAAAAAAAAAGAAAAAAACAAAAAAAGAAAAAAAAAAAAAAAAAAAAAAAAATTTTTTACATTGAAAAAATTGTGTATAGAAATTTTTTATATAGAAAAAATTTTATATAGAGAAATTTTTTATATGAAAAAAATTTTCTTTTTTATATAGAAAATATAATGTATAGATATTTTTTATATAGAAAAAATTTCTTATATAGAAAAAATTTTCAATAGAAATTTTTAATACGTATAGAAAAAATTGTTTAAATAGCAAAAAATTCTATATAAATTTTTAATATAAAAAAAGTTTTCTATAGATTTTTTTTATATCAAAAAATTTTCTATAGAAAGTTTTTATATAGAAAAAATTTTCTAAAGAAAATTTTTATATAGAAAAATTGTTTATAGACTATTTTATATATAGAAAAACTTTCTATAGAAAATCTTTATATAGAATAAAGTTTTTATAGAAAAAATTTTCACTAGAAAATTTTTATATAAAAATAATTTTATATAGAAAATTTTTTTCTGTTAAATAATTTTTTCTATTAAAAAAATTTTTATATAGAAAAAATTTTCTATAGAAATTTTTTACATAAAAAACATTTTCTATAGAAATTTTTTCATATAGAAAATATTTTCGATACAAATTTTTCCAATAGAAAAAAATTTGTATAAAAAATTTTTATATAAAAAAAATTTCTATGGACAATTTTGATACAGAAAAAATATTTTATAGAAAATTTTTTCTATATAAAAATTTATATAGAAAATTTTTTCTATGTAAAAAATTTCTATAGAAAATTGTTTTTGTATGAAAAATTTCTATAGAAAATTTTTGGTATATAAAATTTTTTTTTCCAAAATGTATATAGAAAATTTTTCTATATAAAAAATTTTGTATAGAAAATTTGTTCTAAATTAGAAATATTTTATAAATAAGAATTTTTTTCTGTATAAAAAATGTCTATGAATATTTTTTCTATATAAAAAATTTCTACAGAAAAATTTTTTTATACAAAAAATTTCTATAGAAAATTTTTTCTATACAAAAAATTTCTATAGAAAATTTTTTCTATACAAAAAATTTCTATAGAAAATTAAAAAAATTTTATAGAAATTTTTTATGTCAAAGATTTCTATGGGCGATTTTTTCTATATATAAAATTTCAATAAAAAATTTTTTCTATATAAAAAAATTTCTTTATACAATTTTTGCTGTATAAAAAATGTCTATATCAAATTTTTTCTATATAAATAATTTTTATAGAAAATTTTTTCTATATAAAAAATTTCTTTAGAAATTTTTTTCTATAGAAATTTTTTCTTTATAAAAAATTTCTATATAAAAAATTTCTATTAAAAATTTTTGCTATATCAAAAATGTCTATAGACAATTTTTTTTATATAAAGAATTTCTATAGAATTTTTTGCACTGATTTTCTCTTATATCTCAGTCTAAATAGTTTTCATATTTTGAAATATTTTTTTTTTTTTGATATATTATATTAATTGTCTGTGAACGGATGTTGGTATGAGTGTACATATGTGCGTTTGTGTATGTGTATTAAGTATTTGTTTGTTTTAATTTACAAATTAATTATTCATGCAAATGAGTTTAAAATCTACGACAACCATTTTGCATCCATTAAAGCAGCAAACATTTTAATATGGTCATCATTTTATAATTTATTACTAATTAAATTATTTGTACACAGATTTTTTTTCGACTTACATTTTTTTTGTCGTTGCTTAATCAGAGGCAGTTTGTGAAAGAATAAAATTATTAATTAAATTATATTAGACCAAAATTGGAAACGTTTTGTTAATCCTCTAAGACTTGTTTATTTTAAAAAATTTTAAAAGCAAAATATAAAAGATTCTTTGATTTTAAATAAATTTTAAAGCTTAATTAATATTTGATGTTTACACTCTTTTTAAAATTTTTACTATTTAATATTTTAATGTTTATGGAAAAAGTTGTTCGTAGCTGCATTCTGCTTTTTCCCCAGTTTTTCATATTTTTTCATTTAAAACAAACCATTATTTTGTGGCCATTTTAGTGATGTTGTTGTTTTTGTTGTTTCTGTTGTAGTAGTTGTTGCTGTTATTATTTTAGCTGTTGGCTATTAGTATTGTTATTGTATTTTTTGTTTGCCAAGTTTTATTTACGCATTTAATTTTGCCCATAAACCAAAAGATTCGCCCAAAGTTTGTACGGATGATGATGATGATGGCGTTGATGATACTGTTGTTGTATTTGACTATATTTGTTCACTCAGTGGGTCGGTCGGTTGGTCGGACGGGGTCGGCTGATATGTCGGTTGGCTGTTTATTCGTTCATTTATTTGTTTCAATGAGGCTCGTTAATTTGTATCCTAATTAAACTAATGAGCGTCTAAAGTCAATGCGCGTTAATTATTATGCTACACATACATATAATTATTTACATACACATACATACATTTATGTATAATAGATATGTATATAAAAATGTACAGATTACAGTGCGTATACTTAATTTTCTACATATCATTAAGTACACGTTTATGTGTAAAAAAATATTTGTATTTGTGTGAGTGCTTTTATTTACATTACATACATACATATATTTTTATGATTTACATTTAAAAATTCATACATTCTGATAATTTTGTAATTTTAGTAAATTGTTGTGTGCGAGTGTGTGTGTGTGGTTTTTGCTTCAGTCTAAAATGTATTTATGTATATTTTATCTCGTTTAAAGCTGTCATGAACATTTATGGTATATATATTTTTTTAATGTGCGATAATTATGTTTTACTTATAATAAGCTTATCATATGAGATACTGGTATTTACGAGTTTATAAGTTAATAATCATATTTCAATTAGAGAGTTGGAAAAGTTTTTAAAGTTTATTAAACTTTGAGAGGAATATAAGAAAGAAATCGAATTAATATTTTACATTAAGATATTTTGAAAGCAGTAATTGATAATTATAATCGACTTTATCAGAAAGTTTATTTTAATATCTATCATAGAAAAAATTCTTTAGACTTAAGTATAAAGTTATTTCTTTGCGAGTTATATGTGAGCTCCATACATACACACATAATTCCCAAGACATTCCAATTGGAACAAGGGGTACTTCTCTCAGACAATGAGCAGCATCCGATTCTATTTGAAGACTCATCCGGCTCCTAATGGCAAATGCGTTAGTTTGAGAAGTTTTATATAGCCTAATACTCCATAACCAGTGGCTAGCGGAGTTATGAGATAAACCCCTTTTTTCGAAAATTTATTTATTCGTGTGGGTCTGGCCGGGGATAGAACTTGGGACCTCTGGTATGCTAGGCGGATCACTAACCCGCTATACCACGGCTCAAGGTGGCTCAGAGTCACACTAAATTTAATAGTGTATATTTTTTAACGCACAAAAGAGGAACGACAATCGAAACCATCCGAGAATAAGCAAAAGTGTTTTCTTTTAGCCTATATATCGTCTTCTTAAAGACCAAATAACCTATCTGCAAAAATTTCAAAATTGAGTTTTTTATAGATTATAATTCCCTATATTGTAACGTATATCTGTGCAAAATTTTGAGCATCTAATATCACAAATGATTAAATTAGTACAGTTTTTGTACCTAAAGAACCGTTACACACTTAAAAAAGATAAAACTAAATCATCAGAAATCGCGATAAAAGTTTAATTTTGTTACATAGTGTAATTTAAACAATCATTTAGTACTTTCATTTGCTTAAACCAATAAAATAAACTATAACTGTTATTATTTAATTTATATTATATTTATATGTATAAAAAATTTTGATTTATTCATACTAATTAGTACTACAGATAGGTTATTTGGTTTCAGATTTTTGCAATTCCAAATAACCTAAGTGACATAACATAAGCTGTGTTTAGAATAACGAAATTTTTTTAACTGATATATATTTCCGGTTTCATTTTAATTAAAATACATAATTTTCGTTTAAATATCGCAAACATTTCCAATTTTACAACGTTTTTTCCCTCTCCTGCAAACTTACTATAGATAGGTTATTTCGTCTTTTAGGTGACGATATACATTTGCATCCTCCCGGACCTGTCCGTAGAACACTTTTTAATTTTAATGAAAATACGCAAAATTTTTATATCATAAGATATATAGTAGGTTCTTATAACTAAGGTGATTTCTGAAGCGAACGTTTCGAAGGCAGACGGGTTCGTAAGAAATTGAGTTCTTAGAAAATATTCGTCCGACTTGCGTTGTATTACGTTGTGCTTTTTTGTTTTTAAATTGTTTGGTTGCCAATATATCTCAATTCGAAAGCTTTTTAATTTTTTCATACAAAATTTTTAATTCAAAACGATAAAGGTAATTCTTTTTTTTGCTTGTCAAAAAATTACTCAAAATATTACAAAAAAATTCTATTGGAGTATTTTAGAAACTGTTTATAAATCTGGGATAAATAATCAGAATTTAATCGCCAATACCAGATTAAAAGCAACTATTAATGTAAATGACCTGAAGAGCGTGTTGCATAATTCAACGATTAAATTTTGAAACAAAATTAAGGATTTTTTATCCACCAAAAGGAACATTTTCAAGAGAACAGCCCTTTAGGCCCAGAGTAACTCCATTCTATGACTTTGATATCTTATTGGCATTAGAAGCCAGAATAAGGCCTTTAACTCATGATTTGTTTTCATAAACTCCGACTTCAGGAGTCTTACTTCCGCATTTTCGTTTAGGAGAAGTTCTTCCTCACAAGGTCTTATGGTAAGAGATTCCCCACTCCAAAAAGTCAATAAAAATGAGGATATCACGCTAGACTTTTTCACACAGTTTTTGAAATATGTGTTTATTTTCTAAATAAATTTCAATTTCTAGTTCAGTTCTTGTTCAGTTCTAGTTCAGTTCTAGTTCAGTTCTAGTTCAGTTCTAGTTCAGTTCTAGTTCAGTTCTAGTTCAGTTCTAGTTCAGTTCTAGTTCAGTTCTAGTTCAGTTCTAGTTCAGTTCTAGTTCAGTTCTAGTTCAGTTCTAGTTCAGTTCTAGTTCAGTTCTAGTTCAGTTCTAGTTCAGTTCTAGTTCAGTTCTAGTTCAGTTCTAGTTCAGTTCTAGTTCAGTTCTAGTTCAGTTCTAGTTCAGTTCTAGTTCAGTTCTAGTTCAGTTCTAGTTCAGTTCTAGTTCAGTTCTAGTTCAGTTCTAGTTCAGTTCTAGTTCAGTTCTAGTTCAGTTCTAGTTCAGTTCTAGTTCAGTTCTAGTTCAGTTCTAGTTCAGTTCTAGTTCAGTTCTAGTTCAGTTCTAGTTCAGTTCTAGTTCAGTTCTAGTTCAGTTCTAGTTCAGTTCTAGTTCAGTTCTAGTTCAGTTCTAGTTCAGTTCTAGTTCAGTTCTAGTTCAGTTCTAGTTCAGTTCTAGTTCAGTTCTAGTTCAGTTCTAGTTCAGTTCTAGTTCAGTTCTAGTTCAGTTCTAGTTCAGTTCTAGTTCAGTTCTAGTTCAGTTCTAGTTCAGTTCTAGTTCAGTTCTAGTTCAGTTCTAGTTCAGTTCTAGTTCAGTTCTAGTTCAGTTCTAGTTCAGTTCTAGTTCAGTTCTAGTTCAGTTCTAGTTCAGTTCTAGTTCAGTTCTAGTTCAGTTCTAGTTGAGTTCTAGTTCAGTTCTAGTTCAGTTCTAGTTCAGTTCTAGTTCAGTTCTAGTTCAGTTCTAGTTCAGTTCTAGTTCAGTTCTAGTTCAGTTCTAGTTCAGTTCTAGTTCAGTTCTAGTTCAGTTCTAGTTCAGTTCTAGTTCAGTTCTAGTTCAGTTCTAGTTCAGTTCTAGTTCAGTTCTAGTTCAGTTCTAGTTCAGTTCTAGTTCAGTTCTAGTTCAGTTCTAGTTCAGTTCTAGTTCAGTTCTAGTTCAGTTCTAGTTCAGTTCTAGTTCAGTTCTAGTTCAGTTCTAGTTCAGTTCTAGTTCAGTTCTAGTTCAGTTCTAGTTCAGTTCTAGTTCAGTTCTAGTTCAGTTCTAGTTCAGTTCTAGTTCAGTTCTAGTTCAGTTCTAGTTCAGTTCTAGTTCAGTTCTAGTTCAGTTCTAGTTCAGTTCTAGTTCAGTTCTAGTTCAGTTCTAGTTCAGTTCTAGTTCAGTTCTAGTTCAGTTCTAGTTCAGTTCTAGTTCAGTTCTAGTTCAGTTCTAGTTCAGTTCTAGTTCAGTTCTAGTTCAGTTCTAGTTCAGTTCTAGTTCAGTTCTAGTTCAGTTCTAGTTCAGTTCTAGTTCAGTTCTAGTTCAGTTCTAGTTCAGTTCTAGTTCAGTTCTAGTTCAGTTCTAGTTCAGTTCTAGTTCAGTTCTAGTTCAGTTCTAGTTCAGTTCTAGTTCAGTTCTAGTTCAGTTCTAGTTCAGTTCTAGTTCAGTTCTAGTTCAGTTCTAGTTCAGTTCTAGTTCAGTTCTAGTTCAGTTCTAGTTCAGTTCTAGTTCAGTTCTAGTTCAGTTCTAGTTCAGTTCTAGTTCAGTTCTAGTTCAATTCTAGTTCAGTTCTAGTTCAGTTCTAGTTCAGTTCTAGTTCAGTTCTAGTTCAGTTCTAGTTCAGTTCTAGTTCAGTTCTAGTTCAGTTCTAGTTCAGTTCTAGTTCAGTTCTAGTTCAGTTCTAGTTCAGTTCTAGTTCAGTTCTAGTTCAGTTCTAGTTCAGTTCTAGTTCAGTTCTAGTTCAGTTCTAGTTCAGTTCTAGTTCAGTTCTAGTTCAGTTCTAGTTCAGTTCTAGTTCAGTTCTAGTTCAGTTCTAGTTCAGTTCTAGTTCATTTCTAGTTCAGTTCTAGTTCAGTTCTAGTTCAGTTCTAGTTCAGTTCTAGTTCAGTTCTAGTTCAGTTCTAGTTCAGTTCTAGTTCAGTTCTAGTTCAGTTCTAGTTCAGTTCTAGTTCAGATCTAGTTCAGTTCTAGTTCAGTTCTAGTTCAGTTCTAGTTCAGTTCTAGTTCAGTTCTAGTTCAGTTCTAGTTCAGTTCTAGTTCAGTTCTAGTTCAGTTCTAGTTCAGTTCTAGTTCAGTTCTAGTTCAGTTCTAGTTCAGTTCTAGTTCAGTTCTAGTTCAGTTCTAGTTCAGTTCTAGTTCAGTTCTAGTTCAGTTCTAGTTCAGTTCTAGTTCAGTTCTAGTTCAGTTCTAGTTCAGTTCTAGTTCAGTTCTAGTTCAGTTCTAGTTCAGTTCTAGTTCAGTTCTAGTTCAGTTCTAGTTCAGTTCTAGTTCAGTTCTAGTTCAGTTCTAGTTCAGTTCTAGTTCAGTTCTAGTTCAGTTCTAGTTCAGTTCTAGTTCAGTTCTAGTTCAGTTCTAGTTCAGTTCTAGTTCAGTTCTAGTTCAGTTCTAGTTCAGTTCTAGTTCAGTTCTAGTTCAGTTCTAGTTCAGTTCTAGTTCAGTTCTAGTTCAGTTCTAGTTCAGTTCTAGTTCAGTTCTAGTTCAGTTCTAGTTCAGTTCTAGTTCAGTTCTAGTTCAGTTCTAGTTCAGTTCTAGTTCAGTTCTAGTTCAGTTCTAGTTCAGTTCTAGTTCAGTTCTAGTTCAGTTCTAGTTCAGTTCTAGTTCAGTTGTAGGTACTTTTTATTTTTAAAGGAACTTTTTATTCTTAAAAGAACTTTTTATTCTAAAAGGTACTTTTTATTCTATTAAGTATTTTAGCTAATGCGCTTTTTATTATAATTTATTTAAAAAAAATATATATTTTCCTAATAAATATTCATTATTTTTATAGCAAAAATTTTAAGTTAGAAAATAAAATTGTAAACGATTGATATTTTCTGATTGTCTGTTTTTGACTCAAAAAACGTGTGAAATTCATTTAAAAGAACGATATATTTGTAAAAGCTTTTTGTTCTTACGTTTTTTACTCAATCAAAACTGACATTTTAATTACAAAAACGAAAACCAAATTTTTCTACTCATATGACGAGTGATTTGGAAAAAAACTAGTTACACAAACGGGCCAATAATTTACCCAAACGTAGCACAGATTTGAATTTGATTAATGCAAGTACCTGCCATTGTGGCCTTACCTTGCAGTGATCAAATCACAAGGTGAATATTTTAAGTGTTTACCAAAACCCCTTTACTTTGAAAAATTGCCATGCATGGTATGTGTGACATACATGACACTTTGACATTTCAGAGTACCAATTCGGAAACATGTTGTTTGGACATGATTCCCCCCTTGGTTTTGAGCGGAGAACTATTTAAACTCCTATGGGCACGGCACCCGGCTGCAATGCAACTCCACATTCGAATGAACGATACAAGCAAATGTATCAAACACTCTAACCGCTTTGGGTATTAAACCACAGCCCCCGCGATGCTCCACAAAGGGGCCTACAAACAATAGTCAGGTTGCAGGTAATATCCAGGGGCTTCCTGACTCCCGCGGTACCAGACAATCTCCGGGATTCATAGTCCAATAAATACCCAAACGTAGCACAGTGGGATGGTGAAAAAATATAATGGAAATAAGTCCACAACTTCTAAATGTTGGGCGGATTTTAAAATAATTGTACGTGCATATAGCCCCCAATATATAAAAAATTTTGTCTATATAAAAAATAAATACATTTTTTTTTTCTCTATAAAAAATTTCTATAAAAAATGTTTCTGTACACAAAATTTGTATAGAAAATTTTTTCTATATGAAAAATATCTATATAGTCAATTTTTTCTATATAAAAAAATTTCTAAAGAAATCTTTTTTTATAAAAAATTTCAATAGAAATTTTTTTTATAAAAAATTTCTATAGAATTTTTTTTTTTTTCATAAAAATTTTTCTGACAAAAATTTCATTAGACATTTTTTTCTAAAAAAAAGAATTCTTTAGAAAATATTTTCTTTTTAAAAAATTTCAATAGAAAGTTTTTTTTTATATAAAAAAATTTATCTATATAAAAATTTTTTTGGAACATTTTTTCTTTATAAAAAATTGTTTCTATATACAAAATTTGTATAGAAAATTTTTTCTATGTCAAAAATATCTATATAGTAAATTTTTTCTATATAAAAAATTTCTAAGGATTTTTTTTTTATAAAAAATTTCTATAGAAATTTTTTTTCATAAAAATTGTTATAAAATTTCTGACAAAAATTTCTTTAGACAATTTTTTCGAAAAAAAAAGAATTCTATAGAAAATATTTTCTTTTTAAAAAATTTTAATAGTAAATTTTTTCAATATAAAAAATTTATGTAAAAAATATTTTCTATACACAAATTTTCTTTACAATGTTTTTTTTTTTAATATAAAAAAATTGTTTGAATATAAAAAATTTCTGTAAAAATTTCGTATAGAAAAACTATAGAAATTTAGAAATTTTCTTTAGAAAATTTTCTATAGAAAAAATTTTCCATAGAATTTTTTTTTGTATAGAAAAAGTTTTTCATACAAATTTTTTGTAGAAAAAATTTTCCATAGAAATTTTTAATATACAAAGAATTTTTCATTTTTTTATAAAAAATTTCTATAGAAAACTTTTTTTTTTCATAAAAATTTTTCTGTCAAAAATTTCTTTAGACAATTTTTCTAAAAAAAAGAATTCTATAGAAAATATTTTCTTTTTAAAAAATTTCAATAGAAAATTTTTTCTATATAAAAAATTTATGTAGAAAATATTTTCTATATTCAAATTTTCTTTACAATTTTTTCTTTTCAATATAAAAAAAAATTGTTTGTATATAAAAAATTTCTGTAAAAATTTCGTATAGAAAAATTATAGAAATGTATAGAATTTCTTCAGAAAATTTTCTATAGAAATTTATATAGAAAAAATTTTCCATAGAACTTTTTTTGTATAGAAAAAGTTTTTCATACAAATTTTTTGTAGAAAAAATTTTCCATAGAAATTTTTAATATACAAAGAATTTTTCATTTTTTTTATAAAAAATTTCTATAGAAAATTTTTTTTCATAAAAATTTTTCTGACAAAAATTTCTTTAGACAATTTTTTCTAAAAAAAAAGAATTCTATAGAAAATATTTTTTTTTTTTAAATTTCAATAGAACATTTTTTCTATATAAAAAATGTATGTAGAAAATATTTTCTATATACAAATTTTCCAAACAATTTTTTTTTTTCAATGTAAAAAAATTTTTTGTATATAAAAAATTTCTGTAAAAATTTAAAAAATTTTCTATAGAAAAAGTTTTTCATACAAATTTTTTGTAGAAAAAATTTTGCATAGAAATTTTTTTTATACAAAAAATTTTCTATAAAATTTTTTATTCAGAAAAAATTGTCCATAGAAATTTTTGATATAGAAAAAATTTTTTATACAGAAAAAATTTTCTATAAAAATTTTTTATGCAGCAAAATTTTTTTGTATAGAACAAATTTTCTACAAAATTGTTTATATAGAACAAATTTTCTACAAAAATTTTTTATATAGATAAAATTTTCTATAAAAATTTTTTATTAAGAAAAGATTTTCTAAAAAAAATTCATAAATCACTTAAAATGATGTATAAAATTCATTTCAAAACAGACTTGAAATATCATACGATATTTAAAATCGGTTTTGAAATAATGAAAATACGAAAAACACCTTAATGAAAATAGGTGCCAACCAAATATTAACAAAATATCATATTGTCATCCAAGATTGGCTTGTGGTCTACATTTGAGCTAAATTGGTTAGGATAAAGTGGGTTAAAATGGGTTAGCACATTTGAAACGGAATTACATATCGTAATTTGAACTTTAAGTATGAAACACAATTGGAACGAATGACCAATTTTTCGGAACGAATATTCGTCGTTAGAAATAGAAGATATAGGTTTATATGAAAGTGCTCGCAATAGATGCGTACGACGAAATTCGTCGTGCGAATCGAATAGTGCGATAGGTTTATTTCTATTTCATACGCAGACGAACGACGACTAAACTGACTAAGAGTGGCTGTATTTCTATTTCTGTTGTAAAGTATAAGAAATTATATGTGTTTTTGTGAAATATGGTCACCTTATAAATTGTAAACAAAAAAATAATTATTTCAAATAAAATTAATTAAATATTTTCTATTTGCGAAAAATTCAAAGAATAAAATAAAGAAAAATTGCAAATATTGTGAGTGCGCGATATGTACGAAAGTGTGTGTAATTTGTGCTAATGAAAAATAAACAAAAATGGCGTCAGCAACATTTATTCGTCCCAAGTGTGTTCAATGGACGAATATACAAGACGAATTTTTAAAGCCGAATTCGTCGTGCTGGACGAAATTAGTCATTCGTCCCAATTGTGTTTCTACCTTTAAGCTTAAACTTCTTTACAACCACTGAACAGATCTTAATAAAACCTTAACTCGATAAGAGCTTAAGATGTTATCTATTGACTAAAAAACGACTACTCAAATACAAAATCTTTATTAGTTAAAAAGTTACAGAGTTTTGGCCAATGAAACTCGATTCTGAGCTATTGTGCGACGGTTGCGACTTGAAGATAAGTAATAACTGAAAAGGAAGTAAATACAATAAAAATTAATGTCATATATGTATTAGGCCCGAGAATGTGTTACTTGCTCAATATGAACAACGTTTAAAGGAAGGATTCCATCCGCTTTATTCTTCTAAAAGATTTTAATGGTCCTTCCATTGAAGATTCAATGGTCCTGCAAAATTTTGAAATGTCCGTTACAATTATCGCATGTTATGTTATTAATTCCCAACTCTCTGTTAATATAATCCTACTTTCTGTTAAGAAAACAAGCGGCTTGAAGCTCACTCTGTAAGACTTGATGATCATGTATTTCAGTAGCTACAACCCGATACCTCACTTGTCCACCCACGTTGCCTTAAATAAATCAGAATCGTTCCTTAACACAATCCCATATATGAAATTTTAGAAAATTCTCAATAACTCCTAAAAACTCTCTTTATTAAATATTCTGACTATGGATCCTCATAGAAAGAATCCTCAGCTACTATCCGATATCCCATTTGCCCATTAACGTTGCGTTGTTTCCGAAAAATCTGGAATCCTCCCATTACATAATCCCACATATCCCTTAACATAAATCCACATTTGAAATTTTTGAAAAATATATAACACGTAACAACTCATTCTGTTAGATACTCCCCGATATCTCACTTCCGTCCGCCTTCGTTACCTTCTATGGAATCTGGAATCCTCCCTTAACGTAATCCCACATATGAAATTTTTGAAACATTTTAATAACTCCTACTAACTCGCTCTGGTAGTTATTCTGGCTATCGATCCTCATAGGAAACATGCTCAGCTACTACCTGATACCTCACTTGTCTGCCCAAGTAGCCTTGTTTTCAAGGAATCTGGAATCCTCGCTTAACATAATCCCATATATGAAATTTTTGAAATATCTTAATAACTCTCAGTCTGTTAGATATTCTGACTATGGATCCTCAAAGAGAACACCCTCAGCTACTGTCCGATATTTCAGTTTTCTAACCACGTTGTCTTATTTTCAAGGAATCTGAAATCCTCCCTTAATATAATCCCACATATGAGATTTTTGAAAGACTCAATAACTCCTACCATCTCGCTCTGTTAGATATTCTGGCTATAGATCCTCACCTACTCCTCGTTACCTCTTTTATTCGCCTACGTAGCCTTGTTTTCAAGGAATCTGTAATCTTCCCTTAGTATAATCTCACATATGAAATTAAAAAAAAATATATATGAATTACTTCTAGTAACTTGCTCTATTAGAGGTTCTGACTATAAATGCTCATAGGAAACATCCTTAGCTACAATACAATACCTTATTTGTCCGTTCACTTTGCCTTGTTCCCTCACATTTGATATTTTGAAAAACTATTAATGGCTCCTACCAACTCACTCTGTTATAGATTCTGACTATAGGTCCCCATAGATAACATCCCCAGCTATAATCCGAATTCTCATTTGTCCGCCCAAGTTACCTAGTTCACTAGGAATTTGTATTTCTTTTGTATTCCCCTTATTTTCGGTTCTTAAGAGAGCTATGTTAACTACCTAACAGAGATCTGTTAAAAACATTGGTTTTTGTCTAGGATTATAAACTTCTTAAATTAAATTTCGCACACATGAAATTTATCGACAATTTTGCTAAAGAAAATCAAAGTTATAGTAAAAATTCAATTCAATGTTTTTCTTTGCCAAAAAATTCCCCCCTAAATTGCCAACTAAATCATTGATGCGAAAATGGCAGTAATTTGTTTGTCTTATGTCTCAATTGGTGTATGTTTATTTTCTGGGATTCCCAATTGCCAGCTGCTGACCACTAACACCAAATAACTAAACTTAAACAAACAGTCGAATAATGAGCCAACAAAACGCCATCATCATTAGTTCGCTTTTGCAAAAACATAGACCGTGGGCAAACAATTCGTTCGTCCGTCCGTCCGTTTGTCCCTACTCTTAACAAGTAATTAGAAAAATGTAACAACAACTATAGCATTAGAGGTGCTTACACACAAATACACCGGCAGTGTTTTACACACCACAAACACCTGTACAAAATTAGTGAGGTCTGAAGGTAAAATGATGCGCTTCATTAGAACCTGGAAATTCTTAATATTTGTACGTGAATTTCGCGTTTTAGTTTTTTTTTTTTTTGAATCATTGGCTTGTGTTGGTATAATTTCTCAGTGAAAGCTGATTGCACACACACAAACACAAAAGGTCGAACATTAACGAATCGTTAAATTATTCGCACACCTAAACACACTCATTTTCCAAAAAGTGGGAGGGGGTGTAATGGCGATTATTAACAAACTGTAGAATATTAGAAAAACACAATTTTCTGCTGCTACTTCCTCCCTCTGTTTTAGGACTAAATGAAAACAAAAACGTGCTAAATGCAATTAATTATGCAAGATATTGAATTTTGTTAAACGACCAACTCAAGTGTCAGAGGAAACTACAACTAGACCGTCAGACCGACGGACCAGACCAGAATATTAAACTAAAATTTGTTGAAAATGTCGTATTTTAGTTTCTATTCGATTTTAGTTTCGACAGTTTGTTATTGCTGCTGCTTTTGTAAACTGCAAAATAATGGCTGAGGTGCAAATAGAAATTACAAAATTTTAGAAAATTCATTTTAAAACCTTTAGGGCATTTTGCTATTCGCATTCTAAACAATATTTGTGGTAAATGAGTAAAATTAAATCAGTTTCTTTTTTTTTGTTTCTTTTATATTGTGTTAAATAGTAATGAATTAATAATGTTTTTGTGGCTGTAATTGTTAAAGTATTTAGTTTGAATTTGGGATTAGAACGAGAAGAAATTATTTTATTGAAAATTTTGTTAAATATATTAGCAAATAGCTAATGGTATAACAAAAATTGCCTTTGTATTCTTAATGATGCTGATTAAATTTTTAATATCCTTGAGGTTTATAATATTTTTAATGCAGTAAATAGTTGTTAATCGATATAATATTTTGTAATTAATAATATTCTTTTTTACGAGAGTTTGAAGCCAATAACAGTTACGAGAGTTTGAAGCCAATAACAGTTACAACTATAAGAATGTTTAAGAGATTTAAGTCAATAACAGCAGAAGTGAACTGATCTAGTCATGGGTAGAGCTTTACAATGTTCAAAGAAAAAAATAAGAGGCCAATTACACAGTGTCACAAATGAGCAACTTTTGTAAAAACTTGGAAAGCGACCTAGTGATGGTTATAGGCATACATGGTTCGATAAAACAAAGAAATATAATCTCGAACATTGTTGCCACGACTCTATTGTTTTTGTAAACATGGGGAGTATTTTTGTAAATATTAGGAATATTTTTTTTTTCAAAATAGAAATAAATTTTTATATTAAACAATTTTAGATTTATTAGATATTTTCGATCCAAAAAATTTTCTATAGAAAAATTTTTGATAAAAAAATTTTTATATAAAAATTTTTGATAAAAATAATATAAAAAATTTTCTATAGAAAAGTTTTTGATAAAAATATTTTCTATAGAAAAATTGTTGATACAAAAATTTTCTAAAGAAAAATTTTTGATAAAAAAATTTTGCTTAGAAAAATTTTTGATAAAAAAATTTTCTATTGAAAGTTTTTTGAAGAGTAATATAAAAAATTTTCTATAGAAAAGTTTTTGATAAAAATATTTTCTATAGAAAAATTGTTGATACAACAATTTTCTAAAGAAAAATTTTTGATAAAAAAATTTTGCTTAGAAAAATTTTTGATCAAAAAATTTTCTATTGAAAATTTTTTGAAAAAAAAATATTCTATAGAAAAACTTTTGAAAAAAAAATTTTCTATAGAAAAATTTTTGATAAACAAATTTTCTGTAGAAAAATTTTTGATAAAACAAATTTCAATAGAAAAATTTATGATAAAAAATTTTTTGAAAAAAAAAATTTGTATAGAAAAATTTTTGATAAAAAAAAAATTTCTATAGAAAAATTTTTGCCAAAAAATTCTCTATAGAAAAATTTTTGAAAAAAAAAATTTTTTATAAAAATATTTTAGAAAAATACATTGAAAAAAATACCTATTTAAGTTAAAAGAATAAACAACGGCAACTCTGCCGACTATTTTTTTTTGTTCTGTCCTCTTTGAGACGACCCGTGGTTATAGGCCAAGATGAGGACATAGAAACCATATTGTAGTTGATGGAAGACACTCATCAAGTGTGTTGGATGTGCATTCCATGCTAGGAGCTAACATTGACTCCGATCATTACCTTGTTAAAGCCACGGTGAGAACACGTCTAAGTGTGTCGAGGAGCGTATAGACAGAAGCGCAAATGAAGTATGACATTAAAAAACTCAAATCTCAGCAAGTTGCTACTGATTACTCCAAACGAGCAACTTAGTTACTAAGAAAGAATAACTCTGGCTCAAACGACATTTGCACGCTATGGCAACATATTACCAACTCCATTATGTCTGCTGTAAAATCTTTAGTAGGGTACAAAATCCTTCATCCTAAAAACTTTTGGTACAACGAGAAGTGACGCAACGCCACTGCTGAGAAAAATGCGGTCTACAGGGCTGCAGAGTTGCCCAGCTACTCGTGGATCTTTAGAAAGATATCGAGAGAAAAAGAGGAAAAAAACGACTATTTCGCAGAAAAAGAAAGATATAAAGAGACGTATGTTTGAAGAGTATATCTCAATCTTAAAGATGAAGTACGTAAATTTTACCAGATGGTTATGGTAACTCTATCATTTCCTATAAGAACGACCAAGAAAATGTGGTTGCAGATAAAGAAAGCGTATTGAAACTGTGGAAGCACTGTGGTTGCCAATGAAAGCCACCAAGATGACACGCCTGAACAAATCAACGATGGCGGCGTTATATGTCCAACACCCAACCAGAAAAAGGTTAGAACTGCAATAGCGCGATTAAATAAAAAATAATAAAGCTGCTGGTGCCGATGGTTTGCCAGGAAAGCTTTTTAAGGCCTGTGGTGATGAGTTAAAAAGGCGTATGTCCCGGCTTTTAGAATACATGTGATCAGTAGAACGCATGCCAGACGCTTGGAACCTTTATCCAGTGTCCTTTGTCCAGTTCACGAAAAAAGAAATAAAACTGTATGTGCAAATTATAGAGGGATAAGCCTCTTCTCAATTGCATATAAGATTCTAACGATCATACTGTGTGAAAGGCTTAAGTCCAAAGTTAACGAAATTATTGGGACGTACCAATCTGGCTTTAGACTAGGTAAATCATCCGCTAACCGGATATTTACCCTAAGTCAAATCCTGGAGAAGACCCAAGAGAAAAAATTGATACGTATTATCTCTTTTTGACTAAAAAGCAGCTTTTGACAGCCCGATACGGAAGAAGGTGTTTGAAGCAATGTTTTCGCTAGATAACTGCCGCCTGTTCTAGTATCGAAAGGGAATCAAACACAACACTGATGTCTTCTACAGGCAGACAGACCACTAGAATTGGATAACATGTGTCGATTAGGAACTATAGCTTCGAGGTTGTAAAAGAATTTGTACCGCTGTGAACATCAACAATGATATATGCTTTCAAATCAAATGTAGAATCATACTTGCCAATCGATGCTATTTTGGCCTAAGCAAACAGCTAAGAAATAAAGTCCTCTCCGCAAGAACTAAAATTGCGCTCTATAAAACGCTTATAATACCCGTGTTATTGTATGAATCATGGGCATTTGTACAGGCAGATGAAGCTTTCTTTGGAGTGTTTGAGAGGAAAGTTCGATGCAATATCTTTGGACCAGTCTGCGTCAACAATGAGTATCGACGTCAAATGAACCATAAGCTGTTTGAGTTGTACGCTGACATAGGCATAGTATAAGCAGCTGTGTTCACTAGGATATGTTGTGCGAATGGATGAAAATACTCCGACAAGAAAAGTGTTCTATAATGATACTGAAGGAACTTGTAGAAGAGGGCGTCCAAAACTTCGATAGAAAGACCAAGTAAAGGTAAATCATTTAAAACTTTGCATACGAAATTGGAGAATATGCGCACAAGATAGAAGCGCATGGAATTCTAAAATATGCACGGCCTTTGACCTAAACAGGTTGTAACTATAGGTAAATAAGTTATATATCGTCAAATAAAAGACGAAATAACCTATCTACAGTTATCAAAAGTTTACAGGAGAGGGAAAAAACGTTATAAAATTGTAACTCATTGAAATATTTAAACGAAATTTATGTATTTAGATTAAAATTAAACCAGAAATATATATCGGCTGAAAAAATTTTGTTTTTCTAAACACAGCTTTTGTTATGTCACTTAGGTTATTTGGAATTGCAAAAATCTGAAACCAAATAACCTATCTGCAGTACTAATAAGTATGAATAAATCAATTTTTTTTATACATATAAATATTATACAAAATTAAATAATAACAGTTATAGTTTCTTTTACTGGCTTAAGCAAATGAAAGGACTTAATGATTGTTTAAATACACTATGCAACAAAATTAAACTTTTATCGCGATCTTTTATGATTTAGTTTTATATTTTTTAAGTTCGTAATGGTCCTCTAGGTACAAAAACTGTAATAATTTGGTTATTTGTAATATTAGATGTTCAAAATTTTGCACAGATATACATTATGATGTAGGGAATAATAATCCATCAAAAACTCAATTTAGACATTTTTGCAGATAGGTTATTTGGTCTTTAAGGTTTATACACTGACTGCTATCATGGTTTATAATTTAATAGTTTTTAACTTGCCGTTTTGGTATTTCAGTGGTTTCCGGGAGTGTTTTTTATATGAAATCTATAGTCAAATATGAACCGATTCCTATAAAATTTGATGTACTGACTAATAGTTGCATAAATTTTATCTGTTCAAAATTAAATTGTCATATCTATTACAATTGGATTTAATTTATTAGCATTAATGTGATTCCCAGGGTGGGGTTACATGAGAGTTCTAGCTAAGTGTAGACCTATTTTTCGAGTTAAGGCGCTTTCATTTGACAGACAGAAACTCAGTTTCTTTTTGTGCTTCCGTAAGTTTTTTATATAGGAGCTATGGTCAAATGGTGACCAATTGTGATAAAATTTAACACACTGGCTGACATTGACATTCTTTCCTTGTACTAAGTTTAGTGGCATAACAGCTAAAGCTTATAATTTATTATTTATCATTCAAATGTATTTTAGGTGAAATTTAGACTATTTCCATAAGTGTTTTGTATGGGATGTATGGCTGAATGTGAACCGATTTCGATGAAATTTCATATGCTGCATATGTAAAACTTCTATGTACCACATTTTAGTATCATAGCTGTTAGAATTTGTCAGTTTTTAGCAAATATGCGATAAGACTAGGCAAGGTTTCAATAAAGAATATCTCTGACATGTTTCAGTGACTTAGCTCCATTTGTTGTGGCGTTATCGTGATTTCAACAAACAGACAGACAGACAAACAGACAGAAAGACAGACAGACAGACAGACTGACAGACAGACAGACAGACAGACAGACAGACAGACAGACAGACAGACAGACAGACAGACAGACAGACAGACAGACAGACAGACTGACAGACAGACAGACAGACAGACAGACAGACAGACAGACAGACAGACAGACAGACAGACAGACAGACAGACAGACAGACAGACAGACAGACAGACAGACAGACAGACAGACAGACAGACAGACAGACAGACAGACAGACAGACAGACAGACAGACAGACAGACAGACAGACATGCTGACGGACATTGCGCAATCGCTTTAGATTGTTTTTTGAGCTAATATTAAGAAAATTACAAAAGAAATGATAATCTCAATATATCCCCCATTCTTTTTGATGGTGGATATAAAAAGAAACTTTTGTTTTACAAATATATCAGATACAAACTGGCTGAGCTACGGTCGATAAGTTGACGAAAATCTGTAAAATCGGGTTTTTGCGTATAACATCTAAACTTGGACGTATTTCTGTTCTGTTTTATTGTCATGTACTTAATAAGGACTACAACCCACGCTGTTTTCCCGTCTTCTTCTTCTTCGCCATCCTTGACTTTCAGTAGTATTTATAGTCCGATATTTATGCATAGGTAAGGCACTTCCAAAATCCTTGTGCCAGCTACCGTAGCAAGGGGATTTCTCTCATGATTACCCCTTGGAGTAGTATATTCTGTAATGTTGTTTCTTTCCATGCTTTAAACATAGTAAGTGCTGAGTCGATGGGTGATGAGTCCAAAGACACGAGCCAATTTGTATAGCAAACCGCTCCATCTGAGACAGACGCCCGCTTACAGCCGCAACTAAAATGTTAAACAGACGCTGCATTTTCGTACTCTATCAAGTACAATTGTCTTTGACCCTTAGACAAAATACGTTGGAATGGCTCTAAGATAACTCCCTCTCATTTAAGCCCCGACCTAGAATCCCACACTGCTTACCGCATCTACAACTAGGTTGCTCAGGTTACCAGGATGTACCACGAGGAGGTTAGAGTAGGAATTGGATACAGTTCTTGCCTGGTAGCTGGAAACGCCAGGTAACAGCTGCATCCCTTTACATTTATCGTTTTTAGTTTATCAGAATGTTAGCTTAAGCTCTGGCCATTCATTATGTGACATCACGATCGTACAAATTAGACTTAGACCATTCCGGAATACCTTAAATTAAATATTCGTGAACATTTAAATAAAAAATTTTGTAAACTTGCAAATAATATTCCAAATTTCGAACTAGATGTCATTACGTGTACACACCGCACTTAACACTCGAGATCTATCACTTGAACATTTAAACATACAAAATTTTCATAGTTATGCTCTTAGCATATACAACATACCAACCGTCATCCGTCCGTCCGTCCATTTATTCATTCATCGCGTCATTCCATCATAATGTCTTTCGTTTTTACATTATAGTCATTCGACCAGAATAAACAGCTAAAGTGTTAATTGCCATAAATGGCTGTCATTCTAACGGTAAATGACTACAGATATTTGCATCATTGCGTCGTTGACGTTGCCATTAAGGACCGAAAAGAAAAAAAATTAAACGAAATTTAAAAGAAGAGGAAAAGAAGAGACAATAGATGAAAAACATGACACAAGTAAATGAAGCTTCAACATTAAGCGGTAGCTAACCATTTTGTAAATTATATACGTATAGCGTGTATTTGTATGTGTGTAACTTCAAGATGATAATGATGATGATGTTAATGGACTAGCAATGGTTACTATGGGCTACGGCTGATATGCGTGTAGTGAAAGTATATATACAATAACGAGTTTGCAGTTTTTGTATATCACGATTACTCGAACTCCATAATCTCTGTTGGAGTGGATGGCTGTATCCGTTTTGTTTTGTGTGTGAAATTATTATAGCGTATAATATGGTAATGATATCACTGGAGTAAAAGGCTCTTAAACAAAATGAAGTACTAAATTATGCACATGCTCTTAATCCCCACTTGTTCAACTCATACCCAAAATACGTTAAATCCTCAATATATACATACACATGTATATAGTAAAGGTATAATACTCTTTTATTGTTCATTATTTAGCTCAAAATACATATCTCTCATTTTTATATTGAGAGAGCCAGAGTGATAAATTGAGTAAATTTTCTTAAGCTCCTCCTCCGAGTGTTTTTTGGGTTAACCAATTATTTTAAGCACTCAATTTATTTTTTACTGCTCTTTTTCTCTGGCTCTCTTTTGCTCAATGAAGAATATAACGGTATTTTTGTTGCATACCGTTAATTTTCAATATGGCTGCTTTGTCGGAACAAAAACTCTCTCACTCATTTAACTAAAAGTCTGTAAACTATTCTACTATAACTTTATCGGATTTTGGGATTTTTTTGTTTTTCTTTTTTTTACGTTTGTCGCAATTTTCGATATTTTTTTCTTGTTTTCTTGGTTACACTTCCTTTGTGTGTAATTTTAAATTGTGTTTTCTTTTTGTTGCTGTTTTTTTTTTCGTCCTGTCGCAAAAAGGACAATTTCATTTTGTATTTCTTCTACTTATAGTTTAGCTATAGCTGCTACCGATTTTCTGCTGCTGTTGTCATAACTAACAACTGAGTCTTAAGTGTCCTCAGGGGGTATGAAATGAAATTTTTCAAGGCGTTTGTATTTCAGTTACTTCATCATCTTCTACTTGAGCTCCTTGTGCATTTATCGTTCCTACCAACAAACAAACAAATTCTACAAACATTGACTTCATTTGCTTTTATATCGTGTGTGTTTCTACTTAAGTTTTCTGTTATTTTTTCCTATTTTCATTTTACGAATAGAATATTAGTTTTTGCGGTTATGTTACACTTATTTTCATAACTGTAAATTGCTTTGGATATTAAATTTTTAGAGTAGTATGAGTTTTGGCCATTGGGACTATAAATAGGAAATAGGAGTTTTAAATATATTTATGAATGTATGGCTGTTACTATGGTTTTGAATTAAAATGATTTGTTGGAACTAGGGTAAGATGGGGAATTTTCGTTTCGATTGTTGGTGTGCCGTCGGCAATGGTAGCACTTAATTATTATTTATATACGCAGATCTTCTAATTATGTATATTAGGGTGACAATTTTTTGTATGAAGGAAAATCGAATTTAACCTGGCCAAAAACAATTATTTTCATGCTTTTTATTTAAAATTCGCTAATTACACTATGCTCGAATTTGACACTTTATTTTTTATTTTGAGGCCAGTCATGTTTGTTGTACTGATCACCACTATATCGTGTATCCCATAGACACATAAAACATATATTCTTAGTGTAACCCGTTTGCATGAATCTTAAAAAAGTTATCACTTTTAAATCAGCACAAATTTTCCAATTATGATCGTTATATTTCACTAAGTCTCTTTTGTGTTGGTACTTAGCGCGATTGCAATTGAGTTTTTAGAATTTGTCATGTGGAGCAGTACTGCCTTTAGGCTGCTTTTAGATGCATCTATGAACAATCGCCAATCCTCGGGTTTATACTCGTGATGTATTGTTAAAATTAAACCGCGGATGTCAACACAAAATGCGAATAAGTTATTATCAATTGCTTTAAAAAAATTTGTAAAATGACTATGACCACCGATTGCTCCATATACGCGAACATCAGGTGCTAGGATATTAGCATGTTTCAATTCCTTAGCCAAAAGAATTGACTGCCGTTGTGAAAGTTTAAGGCGAATATTGCTAAAATAAGTGATAACTTCTGAAAACATCTAGCGCGACTAATTTCAAACTCTAAGCAAATATAATTTGCGAAAAAAATCGCGAAAAAAAATTTGCGCTAAAATTTTCAATTTACTGATGTGCATATTTAATCCAAATTTCTAAATTTAAAAATGATCAAAAAAGTATAAAAACATCGTTTTTATAGTACTTTAGCGTACAAATTTTAAATCGCGAATACGAGCGCTAACTTCGAAAAATGGCTAATGCCGCTGAAATCTGCATACTCGAATTAGCATTACCAATAGGGTGCCCAGCTTGTTAAAATTTGCGACTAGCATAGTGTTATTACTTGATGTTTCGTAATTTGAGGCCCTTTGCTCCACTGGGAGTCAAGGATAACAGAAGAAGCAGAAGAAGAATTTCGCTATGAACATTTTAAGGAAATCCAAATTTGACATTGAAGAAAGGGTTAATATCGTCCAATATTAAAAATACTTTCAGCATAGGTTTTCCATAAACTAATGCAATCATATTACTTATTTTTTTTTTTTTGTTAAAATTTGATACAAGTATAATTTACCGAGCATCTACTCGAATTTGGCCCAAAAATTTTAATTTTCGCGAAATTCTTCAAATTGAAATCGCAGGTACGGCAAAATGGTTCAAGATATTGACCTAATTTTTTCTTTGGGTTTTATTCCCCCATTTGTCTGTTTTAACTTACTGAAGAGTCAGTTCTAAATTTGTAATATTTGTTGAACAAAATTTTCAAAAAATTAAAAAATGATTTTTGAAACCGATCAGAGAAAAATGTACCATTTTCCAATATGAAAAAAACTAAGTAAATTTGATTATTTTTAAACAAAACTGAACTATTTACTACCAACAAGCCATTAAATGATAAATCATGTCTAACTTTGGAATATCTTTATTTACAACTTAGAACGTTTTCAAGGACATGAATTTTCGGCGGAAAACTACAATAACTTTTAAACTACCTGATGGATTTTCGTCTTTCACGATTTCAAATAAAGCTGTGTTGTACTCTTTAAAATTCTATTATTTTCTTGTAAAAATTATTTATTTTTGGTCTAAATTTCGCAAAAACAAAAAATAACCCATTTTTCCCCATATAAATGAGCTCTTAAACTTTGGACCCGATGCGCGCCCATACAACGTTGTCCGATTTGGCTCAAATTTTCAGATCTAAACTTTTAGACCTAGTGTCACGATTCTTATAAAATTTGCATAAAACTTCTCTATAGGTTGTCCCAACTAAAACGCAATTTTTAAATAAAACACAGATATTTAAAAAAAAAAATCATGAAACTTTATTATATCGTAAAGTAGACATAATGAGGTTATGTATGGAACAAGATATCGTACAGATGGCCGCAGTGGCTTTGCTGGCACAAAAAATTTCATTGAAAGATCGCTTTTCAATGAAATTTTTAATGACCTTTTTGCATAAATGATGCGGTATTTTTAAAATGATTTATCAAAATTTTGGGACATCAAACATTCAATTAAAAAGTTTTACTGTAGTGTATTGCACTAAGCAGCGTTACCGTTATGCGACTAAAGTCGCAATTTGCGACTTTTTAGGTGGCCTGCGACGCAAGCTGCGACTTTTCTTCCATGGCCCTTTTTTGCCACTTTTTCGAGTTTTGTGCGACTTTTGAGACCTTTTTAGAAAATTATTTAAAATTTTTATTTTTAGTCCATATTCAATATCTCAACTAAAATTCCCTAAAATTATTGTAACTTAAGTATAAATGCCATCATTTTGGTCTCAGTTTGCTATCTAAAACCATTAAAAGCACGATTTTTAAAATCTTCATACAATTTTAGAAAAAATTATTTTTTGGTGCGCTTTTGCTTTTAGGTGTTAAATGGCAAAAATTCAGTTTATGAGGTAGTTTGGAATATTTATACATATTTTTTCGTATGTTATATCAACATGGAGAACATAATTGAGATATATATCAAACGATGCACAACTGAAAGATCTACCAATCCTTATCTATTTTTTAGGAATTCACATTGGGGGGCCGAAAAATATGCGAAAAAAATTTAAAAGTGGCGAAAACGTGATTATATGAAATGAAAAAAGAAGACGAAATATGAAAAAAACATAAATGCTTCATTCGATTTTTTACGTTTTTGAAATTTGCTTAGAAGTGCAAACTTGCGCTAAGATTTTGCGTTCAATATACCTGTAGACTTAGGAGTTCAAATCTGTAATTAGATTTTCCGAACATTTAAGAGTACAAAAATTATTCGAGTTGAAAGTCGGTTTTATAGGAATTAAAACTGTTTGATATTTGCCTATATATAAAATCTTTTCAAGTATGAATTGTTTTATAGTCTTTTGTTCATTGTTAAAAAAAAAAATGTTATAAAAAAAGTGTGCGACTTTCTTTTTTATTGAAAGTGACTTTTTGTGCGACTTTTTTTGTAAAAAGAAACTATTTTTGCGACTTTTTGAAATTTGTCAGCGGTAAAGCTGGCACTAAGAAGCCCAATTTATTACAATTATTTATTATTGTAATAAATAGTTTTTTGATAAAACCAAAAAATGTTGGTGGCGAAACCTTTCCTCGACACGTTTCGATGGTTGGTTAGGCCATCTCATCAGGAGGATTATCCCTAATTCTAGACAGAGCGAAACATTATATATAATTTTTTGTTTTTAATTTTTTGGTCATAACTTTTTGGAAATCCTGATTTTTCCAACACTATATTTGGGAAAATTGTATTGAATTGAATTATTGTATTGAAATTGAATTACATATCAGATTTTAGAAAATACTCCAACGCAACATGATGTCAAATTTCATCAAAATCGGTCTATAAATACCAGAGATATCGCCAAAATTCAAAATTCAAGAATTAAAAAAATAAATTTTTTAAAAACTGTATTTTTTAACAAATTTTTTTAAAATTCGTCATCGAATTTTAGTATTTTTGCTATATCTCGAGTGGGTACACCCATCAGGAGCTCCACAAACTCGATTTAAACAGACAGACGGACATGGCTAAATCGACTCTCCTCGGTATAATTTTTATGGGGCCTAAAGGTACGGTCAGACTCATTAAACATTTAAATCAAATATTTTGAGTAAAATATTGTCAAAACAATATAATAAAAAATTTGTGGTCACACTTGCACATTTATTTGACGATTTTTATTTGATAAAATGCAGAAAAAATATGTTCAAAGTATAAACAAAAACACAGGTTTTATTTATGGTCACACTGAAGATTAAATATTTTCCCAAAAAATATTTGATCAAATTTTTTCAAAACAAAATTGTGTATCTGGCAATTTGTTTCTCATATTTGAGTTGTTGTTTCTCAAATTTGATATTGTTGTTTCTCAAAATTGATGTTGTGTTTCTCAAATTTTATGTTGTTGTTTCTCATATTTGATGTTGTTGTTTCTGTTTGAATAGTAAACAATAGAAATGCTCAGCTGTTATTTGCCCCTGTTTGATGTTACAAAAATTTTGTAAGATTAAATAATAATTTGATCAAAATTTAATAAAATATTTGCTCTTGCGTGGTCACATTGGGAAAATTTTTATTTGCTGGCAAATGATTTTGTTTTCTTCAAATCAACGTGTTTCTTGTTTGAACCTCAAAAATATTTTGTGGTCAGACTACGAGGATCAAATATTTGATAATTTCGATTAAATGTTTAATCAATGTGACCGTACCTTAAGACGAATAATGAAAAAATTACAAACTGAATGACAAGCTTATAATACCCTTTCACCTATTGGTGAAGGGTATACAAATGTATCATTCATTTTCTTCTTTCTTATCTCAAATATGGATTATAGTGTCAACAACGAAATATAAAAGCTTAAAAAGTGGCTCCATGTGAAGATCGTAAAGTAAATAATCGATTAATTGGAATGGGACATGCTGAGGTTCTAAAATTTTTTGATTTGAGTCATAATGTTTCTATATCATTCATTTAGGTAATTCATTAACTAAGTAAAAATTGCCAAAATCTTAAGTTCTTTAAGAACTTTGCAAATGAATAATAAGTTAATAAAAAAAACTTTGCGTCATTGCACGCCTGACTTAAAGCAAATTATGAAAATTTTAATGTTTAAGTTTTCTTTATACAGCGTTACCGCTGACAAATTTCAAAAAGTCGCAAAAATAGTCGCTTTTTACAAAAAAAGTCGCACAAAAAGTCACTTTCAATAAAAAAAAAGTCGCACACTTTTTTATAACATTTTTTTTTTTAACAATGAACAAAAGACTATAAAACAATTCATACTTGAAAAGATTTTATATATAGGCAAAAATCAAACAGTTTTAATTCCTATAAAATCGACTTTCAACTCGAATAATTTTTGTACTCTTAAGTGTTCGGAAAATCTAATTACAGATTTGAACTCCTAAGTCTACAGGTATATTGAACGCAAAATCTTAGCGCAAGTTTGCACTTCTTAGCAAATTTCAAAAACATAAAAAATCGAATGAAGCATTTATGTTTTTTTCATATTTCGTCTTCTTTTTTCGTTTCATATCGTTTCATATAATCACGTTTTCGCCACTTCTAAATTTTTTTCGCATATTTTTCGGCCCCCAATGAATTCCTAAAAAATAGATAAGGATTGGTAGATCTTTCAGTTGTGCATCATTTGATATATATCTCAATTATGTTCTCCATGTTGATATAACATACGACAAATATGTATAAAAATTCCAAACTACCTCGTAAACTGAATTTTTGCCATTTAACACCTAAAAGCAAAAGCGCACCAAAAAATAATTTTTTCTAAAATTGTATGAAGATTTTAAAAATCGTGCTTTTAATGGTTTTAGATAGCAAACTGAGACCAAAATGATGGCATTTATACTTAAGTTATAATAATTTTAGGGAATTTTAGTTGAGATATTGAATATGGACTAAAAATAAAAATTTTAAATAATTTTCTAAAAAGGTCTCAAAAGTCTCACAAAACTCGAAAAAGTGGCAAAAAAGGGCCATGGAAGAAAAGTCGCAGCTTGCGTCGCAGGCCACATAAAAAGTCGCAAATTGCGACTTTAGTCGCATAACGGTAACGCTGTCTTTATATATATTTTTTTTTTACAAAACGAAAAGTATTAAAATTAGTTTAAATTCTTAATTTTATGGTGCCGTTGCCATTAAATGAACATTTAACACATTTAGCAATTTTTCTTTGTCAATTTGTCGCCAAACAAGTGCCTTCACGCTCTTATCTGCGGTTAAATCTTTTTTTGTTTTTTTTTTTTTTGAATATGCAAAGATCTGCTCCAAATGATCATGTGAATTTTGAAATTTATTTTTCAAAATATTATTTAGCTCTGTTCTGTTTTCATTCCATAAATATTGAATTAAATTGTGCGTACGATAAAAAATGAGCAAAATATATGTCAGTGATTTCGTTCGTTTTTTTTAAGTATTCTAGACTTTTGGTTGGGGTTTATTCTTTCTATAGAAAGAGACTCTTAATAGAATTGAATTATAAAGAAAATTAAGTTAAATATGTTTAAATAGAATTAAAAAAAATAGGAGGAAATATTTATGATATTAGTCGTTTATTTAAATTGCAATAAAAAAAGTTTGGAGTATTTATTCGCTCTAGAAAAATTTGGTAACGTGGGTGGCATGATTTATAAAGGTATTAATTCTTTAAAAGTTGATTCAATTAAATAAATTTTGAAAATGGAAAACTATTTTTTCAAAATTCTGAAGTATAAAAATATATTAATAAATAATATTCCTAATGTTTCCATTCACGTAAAACTCTGCTGTTTGTTTAAAATTCTAGTATTACATATAACTTTGAACGACGCCCATACACCATCATTATTATGCTTTAATAATTATAATTTGTCATTTGATTTTACTAATGAAAAAGATTAGTAGTAAATTAAAAAATATTTTTATACCCTTCACCACCATAGGTGGAAAGGGTATTATAAGTTTGTGCTGATGTTTGTAACGCATAGAAATATTTGTCTTAGACCCACCTTTTAGTATACCCATAGACTTAGAATCACTTTCTGAGTCGATTTAGCGATGTCCGTCCGTCCGTCTGGGTGGCTGGCTGGACCCCCATGTAAACCTTGTAATCAAACTACAGGTCGCAATTCTAAAGATAATTTGATGAAATTTGGCACAGATAATTTTTTTGATAATGGGACCATGGCTATTGAAATTGGTCAAAATCGGTAAATTATTTATGGTACCTCCCATAGGTCCCACTTCCCGGAATTGCTATATTGGCCACAAATATCAATATTTTTCCACGAAATTTAAAACAAATACTGCTTATGTCAACTAAAATCACTGTACAAAATTTCGTTTAAATCGGTCCACATTTGACCATAGCTCCCATACAAATTCTTCTTTAAAAACGCAATAAATGAGACAAAAAATCACTAAAACACTCGTAAATCTAAAGATAATGGAAATTTTGAGTCTATTTTTTGCATACATAATTTTTGTAACAACTGTAATCAATCTGCCAAATTTCGAGATAATCGGTCCACATTTGACCCTAGCTCTCATATAAGTCCAAATGACGGAAACAGCTTGAATATATAAGTTTTGAAAAAATGTTTGTATGATGGCAAAATTTAGCAAATATTTGTCTTTACACAGGAAAATTAACACCTTTGACCTTAGTGGTGAAGGGTATTTTATGGTCGACTTGACCGACTATAGCGCTTTCTTACTTGTTTTTTTTTCAAATTAGAAAAATTTATAAGCTACTTGTTTAATATTTAGATATTTTTGTTTATGGGTTTTTTAATTACTTCTTACATCAAAACACTTTGATCTTTTGACCAAAGTATACAATTTTTTATATTTCGTAATTTATGACACATATTTTTTTTATTAATTTCAATGTCACAATATTTGTAAAGATTTTTAATTATAATGCTTAACTTAGAGATAATTGTGACTTTAAAATTTAAATATAAATATAAAGTTTTGATCAAAATGAATATATTCAGAAAGTCGTTCTTAAAATGTTTTTTAACCTAATATTTCCAGGTTTTACAAGTCTATAGAAAAATGTTCATATCGTAAAATTCTAAAGAACGATGTTTGTATTAAAAATTTCTATTTTTATATCGAAAAATTTTCTATAGAAAACTTTTTTATAGACAAATTTTTCTATAGAAAAATTTTCCATAGAGAAACAATTTATTACAATAATAAATAATTGTAATAAATTGGGATCTTAGTGCAATACACTGCAGTAAAACTTTTTAATTAAATGTTTGATGACCCAAAATTTTTAAGAAAAATTTTTATTTGGAAAATTTTCTTTAGAAAAATTTTTGTATCGAAAAATTTTCTATAAAAAATTTTTATATCGAAAAATTTTCTATAAAAAAATTTTTATATCGAAAAATTTTCTATCGAAAAATTTGTATGTCGAAAAATTTCTATATCGAAAAGTTTTCTATCGAAAAATTTTTATATCGAAAAATTGTCTATAGAAAAATTTTTATATCGAAAAATTTTCTATAGACAAATTTTCTATCGAAAAATTTTCTATAGAAAAATTTTAATATCGAAAAATTTTCTATAGAAAAATTTTTATATCGAAAAATTTTCTATAGAAAAATTTTTATATCGAAAAGTTTTCTATAGAAAAATTTTTATATTGAAAAATTTTCTATAGAAAAATATATCGAAAAATTCTCTATTGAAAAATTTTTATATCGAAAAAGTTTCTATAGAAAAATTTTTTTTTATACAAAAACTTTTTATAACAATAATAAATAATTGTATTAATTTGGGATCTTAGTGCAATAATTTGGGATCTTAGTGCAATGCAGTAAAACTTTTTAATTAATAATTGTTTAATGACCCAAAATTTTTAAGAACAATTTTTATTAGGAAAATTTTCTTTAGAAAAATTGTTGTATTGAAAAATTTTCTATCGAAAAATTTTTATATCGAAAAATTTTTGTGTCCAAAAATTTTTGTGTTGAAAAATTTTTATGTCGAAAAATTTTCTATAGAAAAATTTTTATGTCGAAAAATTTTTATATCGAAATATTTTCTGTAGGAAAATTTTTATATCGAAAAATTTTCTATAGAAAAATTTTTATATTGAAAAATTTTCTATAGAAAAATTTTTATATCGAAAAATTTCTATAGAAAATTTTTGTATCGAAATATTTAATAGAAAAATTTTTGTATTGAACAATTTTATATCGAAAATTTTCTATTGAAAAATTTTTATATCGAAAAATTTTCTATAGAAAACTTTTTTATAGAAAAATTTTTCTATCGAAAAATTTTCCATAGAGAAACTATTTATTACAATAATAAATAATTGTAATAAATTGGGATCTTAGTGCAATACACTGCAGTAAAACTTTTTAATTAAATGTTTGATGACCCAAAATTTTTAAGAAAAATTTTTATTTGGAAAATTTTCTTTAGAAAAATTTTTGTATCGAAAAATTTTCTATAAAAAAAAATTTTATATCGAAAAATTTTCTATAAAAAAATTTTTATATCGAAAAATTTTCTATCGAAAAATTTTTATGTCGAAAAATTTTCTATCGAAAAATTTCTATATCGAAAAGTTTTCTATCGAAAAATTTTTATATCGAAAAATTTTCTATAGAAAAATTTTTATATCGAAAAATTTTCTATCGAAAAATTTTTATATCGAAAAATTTTCTATCGAAAAATTTTCTATAGAAAAATTTTTATATCAAAAAATTTTCTATAGAAAAATTTTTATATTGAAAAATTTTCTATAGGAAAATTTTTATATCGAAAAATTTTCTATAGAAAAATTTTTATATTGAAAAATTTTTTACAGAAAAATTTTTATATCGAAAATTTTTCTATGGAAAAATTTTTGTATCGAAAATTTTTCTATAGGAAAAATTTTATATCGAAAATTTTTCTATAGAAAAAATTTTATATCGAAAAATTTTCTACAGAAAAATTACAATATCGAAAAATTTTCTATCGAAAAATTTTTTAATCGAAAAATTTTCTATAGAAAATTTTGTATATCGACAGATTTTCTATAGAAACATTTTTGTATCGAAAATTTTCTATAGCAAAATTTTATTATTAAAAAAATTTTCTATAGAAAAATTTTTATATCGAAAATTTTTTTTGTATAGAAAAATACATCGAAAAATTTTCTATAGAAAAATTTTTATATCGAAAAATTTTTTTGTATAGAAAAATGCATCGAAAAATTTTCTATATAAAAATGTTTATATAGAAAAATTTTCTATAGAACAATTTTTATATCGAAAAATTTTCAATAGATACATTTTTATATCGAAAAACTTTCTATAGACAAATTTTTATATAGAAAAATTTTCTATAACTATGTAAATTTTCCAAGTTTTCATTTATTTCCACAATAAATAAGCTTTATTGAACAACTGTGACCACAATTTTGATAAAATTGTAAAAAAAGAAAAATTTCTTTTCTCAACAATAAGAAACAAAGATATAGAAATAATCAAATAAACATCATAATTCTTTATATATGAGACATAAAATTAATTTACGATTTCAAAAAGTATTTGTTGTTGAACCAATAAATGTATAAATATATTTTTAAATACATATCTATGAGTTGTCAAGGCCTTTATTACCATTTTACTACAGCAGAAGCTGCGACAGGCAGCAGCTACTTAAGATTTCGAGAAACAATCACAAACACTTGAGTTTATTCTTCTTATTAGTGGGTTAAAATTCAATAATAAAAAACAAAAGTGTTAAAATATCAATAAACTGCAGCAGAATGCAGCTGAAGTATATTTATACATAGTTTTATTTTATCTTCACAATTTGGTGTTGGTGATATGTTGATAAGTCTGATGATGATGTGTGATGAAAATGTTGATGCTTTAAAGACTCTTTTTTCTTGTTTGTCCTTCTGTTTGACTTGTATTTTATTAAATGTCTCGAGAAATAAAAGGGGGACAATCAAATTTTATGGGTTATGATAGTGAAAATTTCAGAAAACAAAAAAAGTTGTTCAAAGTAATTAAGTTCTTAATAGTGTGTTAAAAAGAGGAAAAACTTTTCAACACTTTAATTATAAAGTTTATTTTATGCAGGTGTCTTCAAATTTAAAGTTTTTTGAAGAAATTTTAAAATTTTTGAAAATGTTATCATTAAATAAAAGCAAACATTTTCTTTTTGGTTGCTCTAATCCATTAAACACTTGTTTTCGTTTAAGTGCTAGCAATTTAGTTGAAACATATTTATTTCATATGCCAACAATCGCATTATCATTAATCATCTGCATAAAATTGCAACAATATACAATATCTCTACATACTCGTACATATTTTAACAAGAATTTTAGAATCATTGCTTTTTTCCAATTCAGTTTTTTTTCGTGTGTAAATAACAAAATCATCAACAAAAATACGCTAAAATACAAAATAACACAACGACAGTCGTCAGGATTCGATGTTACAAAAATGTATTTGGTATCATTAAATATTTAGAAGTACTCACACGAGTTTAGATTGCAAACTGAATATTTTATGATTTGGTATTTTTTTGGGATTTTGTTTTTTCTTCTTTTCGACAACAAAAATAAGAAAAACAACAAAAAAATATTGTATTACATCTAGTCCAACAAATATTGTATGTCGGTACTCAGATATTGATGCATAAAGTAGCTTAACAAAAGTATCAAACGGCGTGAAAAAAAAGTAATCGAGAATACGCTTTTAAATAAAATACGAAATTAACAGAACTTTAAAGGAATTATTTAAATGCCTAAGATATTTGCCTACTAATTAGCAAGGACGACCTTTTTTTATAGCTAAAATAAGCCCTTAGCTTGACTAAAAGATTTCATTACTGCGATTTTCAAAAATATTTTAAAATATTGAAAAAGTCAAATATCGAATAGTCATTTGCAAGGAAATTCGAAAATTCCACAGTTTTTGATATAAAAATCTTTCCATAGATAAATTTTCTATATGAAATTATTTCTATAGAAAAATTCTCGATATGAAATTTTTTCTATAAAAAAAATATCGATATGAAATTTTTTCTATAGAAAAATTTTTGATATAAAATTTTTTCTAGAGAAACATTTTCGAAATTTTTTTGAAATGTTGTCGATATGTAATTTTTTGCATAGAAAAATTTTCGGTCTGAAATTTTTTCTATACAAAAATTTTTGATATGAAATTTTTTCATTAGAAAATTTTTATGATGAAATTTTTTTTTATAGAAAAATTTTTATGATGAAATTTTTTATAGAAAAATTTTCTATATGAAATTTTTCCTAAGAAAAACTTTCGATATGAAATTTTTTCTATAGAAAAATGTTCAATATGAAATTTTTTCTATAGAAAAATTTTCAATATGAAATTTTTTCTATAGAAAAGCTTTTGATATGAAATTTTTTCTATAAAAAAATTTTCAATATGAAATTTTTTCTATAGAAAAGCTTTCGATATGAAATTTTTTCTATAGAAAAATTTTCAATACGAAGTTTTATCCATAGAAAAATTTTCGATATTAAATTTTTTGTAAAGAAAAATTTTTGATATGAAATTTTTTCTATAGAAAGATTTTCGATATACAATTTTTTCTATGGAAAAATTTTGGATATGAAATTTTTTCTATAGAATTTTTCTATAGAATGTTTTTTTCTATAGAAAAAATTTTGATTTGCAATTTTTTCTTTAGAAAAATTTTCGATAAGAAATTTTTTCTTTAGAAAAATTTTCGATAAGAAATTTTTTCTATAGAAAAATTTTTCCTATAGAAAATTTTTCGATATAAAATTTTTCCTATAGAAAAATTTTCGATATAAAATTTTTCCTATAGAAAAATTTTCGGTATGAAATTTTTCTATAGAAAAATTTTCGATATGAAATTTTTTCTAGAGAAAAATTTTCGATATGAAATTTTTCTATATGAAATTTTTTCTATAGAAAAATGATTGATATATAATTTTTGCTAGAGAAAAATTTTTTAAAAATTCGACATGAAATTTTTTCTATGTGAATTTTTTTATACCCTTCACCAATAGGTGAAAGGGTATTATAAGTTTGTGATTCCGTTTGTAATTTTTTTATTAGTGATCGTAGACCCCATAAAAATTATACCGATCGACTCAGAATCGATTAAGCGATGTCCGTCTGTCTGTCTGTCTGTCTGTCTGTCTGTTGAAATCAAGTTTCTGAAGCCCCTGGAGGATGGACTTACATAAATTATATATCAGATTTTAGGAAATTCTCCCGCAATGAACGCTATTAAATTTCATTAAAATCGGTTTATAAACACCGAAAATATCGAAAAAATACCAAAAATTAGACGAAAATTTGAAAATTTTTAATTGAAACACACTTTTAAATAACAAGAGAAAAAAGATACTCCTGGTGTACATGTGATAATATGTTATATATCAGATTGTAGGAAATATTTTCCCAAAGCACTCTGTAAAATTTTATCAAAATCGGTCCATAAACAACTGAGATATCGCCAAAACACTGAATTTGATGTATCGCAAATTGCCCAAAGTACACATTAGAGAATGTTTGTTGAAAAAATTAAATGCAGAAATAGGAAAAACTATCCTTCTTTAGTACGGACCTACATAAATTTTATATCAGATTTTAGGAAATTCCCCCACCAACCACGTTTTTAAATTTTATCAAAAGCGGTCTATAAACAATTGAGATATCGCCATAACACTACATTTGATGTACAGCAAATTGCCCAAAGCACGTGTCTAAGAAATTTTGTTTACATTTTGTAAGTATTGTTTCAGCGATATCTCAGGTGTTTATGGACCGATTGTGATGAAATTTGACATCGTTTATGGGAGGATTTTCTAAAATCTGATATATATACTCCACAAATCTGATTATGAATACCATTCAAATTGTACCGATCAACTCAGAATCGGCACAAGAATCGATTTCGCGAACTCCGTCCGTCCGTCTGTTTGTTTGCCCGTCCGTCCGTCTGTTTGTTTTTCCGTCCGTTTACATGTCCGTCCGTCTACCTGTCTGTCCTTTTTTCTGTTGTAGTCAAGTTTTTGGAGCTCCTGTTTTGTCGATATCTCAGATGTTTATTTTGATGAAGTTTAATAGCGTCCTTTGCAGGGGATTATCTAAATCCTGATGCATTCTGTAATTTGTGGTAGATATAATTTAGCGTTTAAGCGATGGTGTTTTGATCGACAATGTTGAAATTCAGGGTGGGACAATTCAGGAGCTCCACAAATCTGGTTTTAGCAGACAGACACACTGCATTTATCTTAATTTTGTGTCTGACTTTTGAACATTATGATAACATTTGAGAATGTATTATATATCAAATTATAGGTAATCTTCCTAGGAAGTACAAAAATGCAGCTAATTACATGATATCCGTTCAAAACCTACATATGTATGTAAGTATCTCACATATCAACAAAAATTTGAATTTTTTAATTGCAATTGGGAGAAATCCGTTCACGTTTGACAATTGATCCCGTATAACTTCGCCTAAGGCAATCTCTTAGTAGCTAATAAATGACAAATTATAATAGATACGATGATGACATTTAGTATAAAGACGTTGTACAATATTGATATTCAGGACAATAGCGCCTAAAATAAACTTTCTAGAGGGACAACATTTGACAAAAGTATTTCTGATCTCTTGAAAAGTTCGATATTGAAAATGGGCGAGCTCTATTCACATTTAGTGAAATCTCCCATATAAACCCGACCGGGAATCGATTTAATGCTGATAAATTAAATCACATTAAAATTGCACAAAGAACTAGAGCAAAACTTTCCAAACATCCATCGGACAGATCGAAAGAACTATACATCAAAAATATTATTGATGAAGTGTTCATTTTAATTAATTAACTAACTTCAAATTAATAAGTAAACTTTTCCGACAAAGCTGATAACCATCCATTCAAAAGCTATATATTTCACGTATGTATCTAAAACTAAGAGTGTATACCCTATAATTTTAAGGCTTGTATACATTGACAATCATTGTTAAAGCTTTGACCTAAATCAGTCCGCTAACTTCAGAGTTTTACATAACTAATCAAGAACTTTTACTAGTTGGATAATTCGTACGAATTAAAGTGCACAACCCTCACTGGGCACAGCGTTTTTGGGTTGCATGTCAGAATACTTAAACTTCATCAAATCGATGTGCTATTGCAAATCTAAGGGCATCTACATTTTGAAGCATCTTTTCTGCATGGTTTATCTGGTCTATCGAACTTTATTAAATGTTCGTAAAATATGTGTCTATTTTATTTCGAAGCTACTGGCTGGGTTAAATATGCATTCTCTACTTGTAGTCTAGTAATCATTATCTTTCACAAAGGGACCATTTTAGAACCCAAGTGAAGCTTCCCTAGACATCAGCCACCTGCCCAACCTAACCTTTGGGTGCATAACTATTCTAGATGATGACGCCACGGAAAAGGTTTTCGTTTTCCGACTCTTAATTTTAAAGACTCTTTGCATATAATACTAGTATAACCAAATATTGCTACGAATTACATTAAGTACTTTTGGAACACCATTGGTGAAGGGTATCCAAGATTCGGCAAAGCCGAATATACCACTCTTACTTGTTTTAGAAAAAAATTGTTGATATGAATTTTTTTTAGAAAAAAATTTTCGATTTGATTTTTTTTTTTTTTTTAAATTTCGATATGAATTTTTATTTTAGAAAAATATTTTTGATATGATTTTTTTTTATAAAAAGCTGTTCGATAGTTTTTCTAAAAAGAATGAATTTGAGTCGATCGGTGTTTCGGTACCAGCGAAAAATATATATGCATTATAAAATTTACTAGGAAGAATTTTAGAAAAATAAAGAATTAATTTACAACATACAACAAAATTTGTCAAAAAAAAATTATTCGCACTTAGTCCCAGTCTATTCTATGATGGCCAAGCTTAACATCGAAACGGTTCGAAGAATTGGTTTTGGCTTTTATCAATTAATTAATTAATTAATAGAAAAATGTAACAGACTGGGATTAAGTGCGAATAATTTTTCTTCTGATTAATTGACAACCATTTAATTCCTTTATAACCCTGCTTATAATCAAAAACCTGTGTACATTGTGTCTACTTTGTGGGTATGTATTTGTATTCGTTAAATTTGATTCATGGAACATTCTAACAAATTGTACATAAGTTGGCCTCAGTTTATACGAAAGTAGAGTAAATAATACCACCGATTTTAGGGTGATTTTAATGTGTAAATAGGAGCAGGAAAAAAAGTTGAAATAACCAAATTTGATGTTTTTATTTAATGATTTTTTCGCTGCTTCGGCTTGCGCTGATCCTGCCACAGTTGTTTGTTGTTGTTGTTTATTTGTTGGTTGTGGCAAGATTTGTGGATGCAAAATTTGTATTTGGGACTATAGCTTTGGTATGGAGGACTAACTGACGAAAAATAAAGAAAACAAAGGACGAATAATAAATGTTATGGCAATGAGTTGATGTGATGGTGTCGTAGTCATCGTCGTCAATTTATTAACATTTCAGTGTACATTACTTTTTGATTTAACAACAAATCAGCTACTTTTGTATTCAAACAAGTGGTGATTTTGGTTAAGTGCCCAGTTGGAAAAAGGTTATTTCATTTATGGATAAAGGAACTCTCCCTTACATTTTTAATTTAGTAGTTACTTAAAGTCTCTATCCCTCTATATTTGCTTATGGAAAGCCTGCAGTCTTGGGATATAGACGGGTGAGAAAAGCCTTAGTATAAAGCCCTATATTTTGAGTCATTTGATCTTTTTAGCTAAGGCCTTACCATATCGCTTATACATTTAAACAAGTTGAATTGGAGATAAAAATAGGTCAATGGAAAGCCTGCAGTTTTAAAAAGTATAAATATTCTCAAATAACATTAAATAGGTTAACGAGAAACCTTACTTCAAAACGTTTGAGAAAGCTAGTAAGAAATGAGAACCCATTCACCTTCTAAGTAAATATGAGGTCTTCTTGTATGAATCCAGTATATATAATATATTTGTGAGAGTCTAAAGTCCACTCCTTCACAATTTTCCCATTGGGTTCTTTAAGGGCATTTGTGTGTGTTAGTAAAAATAATAAAAATTGATGAGGTTTCCTTCATGTTTTTATACTCGTGTTTCCATTATTTGGCTGTTGTTTGTAGAACTAGGATTTGAGTGGCTTTTAATATAATGTTGTGTAGTTTTGTGTAGATTTTTCCATAAATAAATAAACATAAATAGTAGATTTTTTGTATAAAAAAAAAATTTTGATTTATTTGTATTAAAACAAACACTTGTAAATTTTTGAAATTGTTGAAATCAACTAAAATAATTTATTAGTAAATTTGTTAAATTTAATTTTAAAATGCAGTTATAAAATAAGATTATGTCAAAATAAATATAACGAAAAAAAATTTAACCGAAAAATTTTCTATAGAAAACTGTTAATCGAAAAATTTTCTACGGAAAAGTTTTAACCGAAAATTTTTCTCTAGAAAAATTTTTTAACCAAAAAATGTTCTATAGAAAAGTATTTTAAGCATATAAAAATTTGTAACCGAAAAATTTTCAATAAAAATTTTAAACCGAAAAATTTTTTCTAAACGAAAAATTTTCTTTAAAAATTTGTAACCGAAAAATTTTCTTTCAAAATTTTTAACCGAAAAATTTTCTTTCAAAATTTTTAACCGAAAAATTTTCTTTCAAAATTTTTAACCGAAAAATTTTCTTTAAAAATTTTTAACCGAAAAATTTTCTATAAAAGTTTTTAACCGAAAAATTTTCTATAAAAATGTTTAAACGAAAAATTTTCTATAAAAATGTTTAACCGAAAAATTTTCTATAAAAATTTTTAACCGAAAAATTTTCTATAAAAATTTTTAGCCGAAAATTTTTCTATAAAAATTTTTAACCGAAAAATTTTCTATCCAAATTTTTAACCGAAAAATTTTCTATAAAAATTTTTAACCGAAAAATTTTCTATAAAAATTTTTAACCGAAAAATTTTCTATAAAAATTTTTAACCGAAAAATTTTCTATAAAAATTTTTAACCGAAAAATTTTCTATAAAAATTTTTAACCGAAAGATTTTCTATAAAAATTTTTAACCGAAAGATTTTCTATAAAAATTTTTAACCGAAAAATTTTCTATAAAAATTTTTAACCGAAAAATTTTCTATAAAAATTTTCAACCGAAAAATTTTCTATAAAAATTTTTAACCGAAAAATTTTCTATAAAAATTTTTAACCGAAAAATTTTCTACAAAAATTTTTAACCGAAAAATTTTCTATAAAAATTGTTAACCGAAAAATTTTCTACAAAAATTTTTAACCGAAAAATTTTCTATAAATATTTTTAACCGAAAAATTTTCTATAAAAATTTTTAACCGAAAAATTTTCTATAGAAATTTTTAACAGAAAAATTTTCTATAGAAAAATTTTAACCGAAAAATTTTCTATAGAAAAATTTTAACCGAAAAATTTTCGATAGAAAAATTTTAACCGAAAAATTTTCTATAGAAAAATTTTAACCGAAAAATTTTCTATAGAAAAATTTTAACCGAAAAATTTTTTATAGAAAAATTTTATCCGAAAAATTTTCTATAGAAAAATTTTAACCGAAAAATTTTGTATAGAAAAATTTTAACCGAAAAATTTTGTATAGAAAAATTTTAAAACAAACATTTTCTATAGAAAAATGTTAACCCAAAAATTTTCTATAGAAAATTTTTTACCCGAAAAATTTTCTATAGAAAAATTTTAACCGAAAAATTTTAACCGAAAAATTTTAACCGAAAAATTTTCTATAGAAAAATTTTAACCGAAAAATTTTCTATAGAAAAATTTTAACCAAAAAATTTTCTATAGAAAATTTTAACCGAAAAATTTTCTATAGAAAAATTTTAACCGAAAAATTTTCTATAGAAAAATTTTAACCGAAAAATTTTTTATAGCAAAATTTTAACCGAAAAATTTTTTATAGCAAAATTTTAACCGAAAAATTTTCTATAGAAAAATTTTAACCGAAAAATTTTGTATAGAAAAATTTTAACCGAAAAATTTTCTATAGAAAAATTTTAAAACAAAAATTTTCTATAGAAAAATGTAAACCCAAAAATTTTCTATAGAAAATTTTTTACCCGAAAAGTTTTCTATAGAAAAATTTTAACCGAAAAATTTTCTATAGAAAAATTTTAACCGAAAAATTTTCTATAGAAAAATTTTAACCGAAAAATTTTCTATAGAAAAATTTTAACCGAAACATTTTCTATTTTTTACCCGAAAAGTTTTCATAGAAAAATTTTAACCGAAAAATTTTCTATAGAAAAATTTTAACCGAAAAATTTTCTATAGAAAAATTTTCTATAGGAAAATTTTAACCGAAAAATTTTCTATAGAAAAATTTTTTTATCCGAAATATTTTCTATAGAAATTTTTTTTTAATCGAATTATTTTCTATAGAAGATTTCTTTTAACCGAAAAATTTTCTATAGAAAAATTTTTTTTAACCGAAAAATGTTCTATAGAAAAATTTTTTTAGCGGAAAAATTGTCTATAGAAAAATTTTCTATACAAATTTTTAATCAAAAAATTTTCCAGAAAAATTTTTAACCGAAAAATTTACTATAAAAATTTTAACCGAATAATTTTCTGTAGTAAAATTTTAACCAAAAGTTTTCTATAGATAATTTTAATCTAAAATATTTCTATACATCTAAAATTTTAACTCGAAAAATTATCTATTAAACGAAAAATTTTAAACAAAAAATTTTCTGCAGAAAAATTTTTAAATAATCGAAAAATATTACATGAAAAAATTTTTAACGAAAAATTTTCGATAAAAAAAATTTAAAAGAAATATTTTCTATAGAAAATTTTTCTACAATAATTTTGACCGAAAAGTTTTTTATAGAAAAATTTTGACCGAAAAATCTTCTATAAAAATTTTAACAGAAAAATTTTTTATAGAAATTTTTTCTATTGAAAATTTTTTGGTTAAAAAATGTTTCAATAAAATTTTTTACTTAATGAGTTTTATAGAATTTTTTTCGGTTAAAATTTTGACAAAAATTTTTTCGGTTAAAAATTTCTAAAGAAATTTTTTTGTTTAAAAATTTATTTACAAAATTTTTCAGTTAAAAAATTTTTCTGATAAAAAACTTTTCTATAGAAAATTTTTCGGTTGAAAATTTCTATAGAAAATTTTTCGGTTGAAAATTTCTATAGAAAATTTTTCGGTTGAAAATTTCTATAGAAAATTTTTCGGTTGAAAATTTCTATAGAAAATTTTTCGGTTGAAAATTTCTATAGAAAATTTTTCGGTTGAAAATTTCTATAGAAAATTTTTCGGTTGAAAATTTCTATAGAAAATTTTACGGTTGAAAATTTCTATAGAAAATTTTTCGGTTGAAAATTTCTATAGAAAATTTTTCGGTTGAAAATTTCTATAGAAAATTTTTCGGTTGAAAATTTCTATAGAAAATTTTTCGGTTGAAAATTTCTATAGAAAATTTTTCGGTTGAAAATTTCTATAGAAAATTTTTCGGTTAAAAATACCCAATACTTTTAATACTCTTGAAACCAACAACTCCCTTAATCCTTATTTAACATTTTAAATCATTCACACTTACACCCCCACTCAATAGCCAACCTCCAAGGATTATGTTATTGGTAATAGATTAGTCAGAGTAACACCCTTTTCAAACACTTTCTCAAGTACTTTAGTTTCCTAGAAATATTGAAAAATATTATCCAACTGTAGGATGTAAGGAAATGCCCTTTGAAACTACTGATTTCAGCAATTTTGAAAATGAATAGAAAAGGAACAAAAAAAACATCTGTAAAAGAAAAATTATAAACATCAACCAAAGTCATTTTGTGGAATATGAGATCGTCAGGGTCTTGTGTTGTACTCCAATTTTGAAAAATTAAAAAACTATTTTTCCCTGTTCTTTTTTTAGTTCTTCTGTTGGCTCTTCTGATTCCTTATGTCTGTTGCGGTTTAGTGCTGTGATGATTTACAACGACGCGTGACAGATTTACAAGTTGATTTTAAACTAAAGACATTTATCATTGTAAATGATGATCATATTTATGTGTGAGTATTGGAATAGAGGAGGGTGCTCGCACATATGAGCGCTTGGATATATCCCCTAAATCCCACAGCCATAAAGTGGATTAATAAATGTTGAAGAGATTTTTTGTAAGGAAAATATAAACTGGGAATATTTTAGAGGATTATTAAAATTGAAATATGAATTTGTGTTTAAAAGTGACAATTTTTAATTTATGTTCATAAACAATAAATAAAATTATACAAGAATTTATGGTTTATTTTGTATGCAAACAAATTGAAATATGTTGTTTGAAAAATTAGTTATGGAATTTGGCTAATATGTTTAGATTAAGAAGATTTATACATAGTCTACATAAATAAAAATAATGTCATATAAATATTTGTATATATATTGTTAAGCATAAGTCATCGATCGAAATAATGGAAATGCTTTTTGGATCATTTCAATCTCAATTAGATCTTATACCTGAGCAATTTCTGAAATTTTTACCCGAAAAATTTTTTATACAAATTTTAAGCCGAAAAATTTTACTTAAAAAAAATTTTCAACCAATAAATTTCCTATAGAATTTTTTAACCGAAAAATTTTCTATAGAAATTTTTAACCGAAAAATTTTCTATAGAAATTTTTAACCGAAAAATTTTCTATAGAAATTTTAACCGAAAAATTTTCTATAGAAATTTTTAACCGAAAAATTTTCTATAGAAATTTTTAACCGAAAAATTTTCTATAGAAATTTTTAACCGAAAAATTTTCTATAGAAATTTTTAACCGAAAAATTTTCTATAGAAATGTTTAACCGAAAAATTTTCTATAGAAACTTTTAACCGAAAAATTTTCTATAGAAACTTTTAACCGAAAAATTTTCTATAGAAATTTTTAACCGAAAAATTTTCTATAGAAATTTTTAACCGAAAAATTTTCTATAGAAATTTTTAACCGAAAAATTTTCTATAGAAACTTTAAACCGAAAAATTTTCTATAAAAACTTTTAACCGAAAAATTTTCTATAGAATTTTTTAACCGAAAAATTTTCTATAAAAATTTTTAACCGAAAAATTTTTTATAGAAATTTTTAACCGAAAAAATTTCTATAGAAATTTTTAACCGAAAAATTTTCTATAGAAATTTTTAACCGAAAAATTTTCTATAGAAATTTTTAACCGAAAAATTTTCTATAGAAACTTTAAACCGAAAAATTTTCTATAGAAACTTTTAACCGAAAAATTTTCTATAGAAATTTTTAACCGAAAAATTTTCTATAAAAACTTTTAACCGAAAAATTTTCTATAGAATTTTTTAACCGAAAAATTTTCTATAAAAATTTTTAACCGAAAAATTTTTTATAGAAATTTTTAACCGAAAAAATTTCTATAGAAATTTTTAACCGAAAAACTTTCTATAGAAATTTTTAACCGAAAATTTTTCTAAAGAAATTTTTAACCGAAAAATTTTCTATAGAAATTTTTAACCGAAAAATTTTCTATAGAAATTTTTAACCGAAAAATTTTCTATAGAAATTTTTAACCGAAAAATTTTCTATAGAAATTTTTAACCGAAAAATTTTCTATAGAAATTTTTAACCGAAAAATTTTCTATAGAAATTTTTAACCGAAAAATTTTCTATAGAAATTTTTAACCGAAAAATTTTCTATAGAAATTTTTAACCGAAAAATTTTCTATAGAAATTTTTAACCGAAAAATTTTCTATAGAAATTTTTAACCAAAAAATTTTCTATAGAAATTTTTAACCGAAAAATTTTCTATAGAAATTTTTAATCGAAAAATGTTCTATAGAAAATATTTAACTGAAAATTAATCTATAGAAATTTTTAATCAAAAAATTTTCTATAAAAATTTTTAACCGAAAAAAATTCTTAGACATTTTTATCCGAACAATATATAGAATTTATAAAAATTTTTAACTAAAAAACTTTCTACTGAAATGTTCAATCAAAATACTGAATCTCATGCCTACACTGATCTTGAAGCATAACGTGAAAATATCCCTTGTTTTGAAAGTTTTCTAATGTAATCCCAATTTCTAAAAGGTGTGAGGCTAGTTCGGCACTTTTAAAGTTATCATTAGAAATAATGTTGAAATACCGTTATATTCAAGGGGTTCGATATAGTGAGGCAAGATCAGCTTCCTAGTACATTTTCAAAAAAGAATTAACCATTTTATTTCCATTTTTTCCAAAAGAGGTCCTCGAAATTACATGTTTTAGTTGTTATATTTCCATAAAAATTCAAAAAATCGCTCAATGACGCATTTAATTACACTTTATACAAGTTAACCCTTGAGTACTCATGGGCTAAGCCTGGGAACTATTTAGAGTACATGGGTACGCAAGGGTTAATTTGTATAGCAATGTATTTAAAGGCGCTTTTTAACGATTTTATGAATTTTCATTGAAATATAACATATAATTTCTAGTACTTTTTTGAAAAGACTTAATATTTTAACAATTTTTTTTTGACCCTGGTAATAAAAGGGTTAATGACATCCGATTTCAACAAAAATTCTAATATATATTTTTACGCATTAAAGCAATAATAATTTGGATTCTTTTTATAAAAACTGCTGATATATAACAATTCACATGCTTTTTTATAACTTTGGTGAAAAATTGATTTTTAGCCTGTTTCACGATTTCGAAAGAAAATCTACTCGAATGAAAGTGAGTTACTCGAATTCGAATTAATTTTGGTTTCACTATTTCGAAGACTTTCGTTCGTTTTTATTCGAAAGCAAAATATCAAGTGACTCATTTTGGCATTTGCTTTCGTATTGCTGGTAACTTGTTCGAAATAGTGAAACAGAAATTTCTATGAAAATACTTACGTTTTCTTTCGACTTGTTTTTTGACTTATCTTTCGCATAAAATAAAGTTAGTGAAACGAAAAACTAATTTCTTTCGTATAGGATAAGAAAGAAAACATTCTTTCGAGATCGTGGAATAGGCCATTAATGTCGAAAATCCTTGATTTTAAAACTCATGTATGGCTAAGCCGTCAGAGATATCGATCTAATTTTTTCTTTGTGGTAATTTGCAGGGTGTTCTTAATAACAATCTAAAACTTATTTTTTAGTTTATTTCGAATTCTTTAAACAAACTATTGAAAAGAACAAAAAACTAGTTTTGAAAACGGTATGAAAAATTTACTTTTTTTCGTTCTAAGTAATAAAAATGGATATTAAAATATCTTGAGGTCTCCAAAAAGTAAAAAAGTCGAACATTAAAATTTTACACTTTTTTTAATGCATGTGCTCTAGAGTGGTTCGAAAAAAAAAAGTTGAGTCAGTCACCCAATAGGATTAAAAATAATGTAAAAAATAATCCAAAAATATATATATTTTTACCACGCCTACAAATACCGCCCTTTTTGTATTTTGTTAACTGTGTCGCCATCTTTAGTTCGATCATAACATATTATACAGCGATTTTCAGGCTCTGTCAAGGCTACATTTCTCTCTTTGATAGTTTTTTACAACCTCGTCAATTTCTAGTCATAACCTTTTAAAATTCGAGTCGTACCCACCCTAATCAAATCGAGTAAAAATCTAGTTTTTAAAAGTTATGACTATAAATTGGCGTGATAGTAAAAAACTATCAAAGAGAGAAATGTAGCCCTTGTAGAGCTGCGAACAGAAATATATAAAATAGTAAAAGGGCGGTATTTGTAGGCGTGGTAAAAAAATAAAAAAATATTTTTTGGAATTGTTTTGGCATTATCTTTAATCCTAGGGGGTGACTGACATAACGTTTTTTTTTTTTTTTGTATGGAAGGCGAACCGCTCTAATGTGCTCATATGAGTCTTCAAGGATGTAAAATATTTTTTTAAATCCTTAGGGTGAAATCAAAATTTTTCGAACGAAAAATACTAATTTTGAATCTCACCATCTCTGATTTTGTTGCAATTTTGTACACACATTCTCCTAGCTGATACAATTTTTAGAGTTCTTTCAAATTTTTGATTGGCGGTCCAAATTTCTCTTTTTTGATAATTTTTTTGAAACATACCTATTTTATATACATATAACTTTTGATACGGTATTTGATTTTTATGAAAGTCCTAATGTTAATAAAAATGAATATATTTTAGCTATTTGAACCAAATTTGGTAATAAATTCCTAATTTTCCTATAGAAAATGAAAAAAACTCCAAATTTTGACCTTTAACCCCAGGGAATGAAGGGTTAAACATTTTAACAAAACTCAACTATTTAGTACTTACAGGTCATTGAACTGTAAATTATGTCTTACTTTGAAATTCATTTATCCTAAAGTAAAAGCTGCATATCCTTAGGCGTATTGTAAAGAACACGGACTTTTGGGAGAAACATTTCAATAACTACGAAACAACTTCATAGAATTTTAATTGTTACCACTTAAAATAAAGCTACTTTAGTTCTTTTTTATATTTTATTAACTTGTTTAATTATTTTTATTCCTAGTGGTTAAAATTCAGGCGAAACAGAAAATACTCCAATTTTTTCCCATACAAAAAAGTTTAACACTTTTCGGGCAGATGCGGCTCGTATTGCCCTAATGCAATTAAAAAGAAATAAATTGTACAGCTTATTTTTACGTTACATGGAATATTTCTGGGGGGTGTTGCAGTTCAATTTCGCACTTTCGTAAAATAAGTTGCACCTTAATATATCGGGTGTTTTTTATTGAGGTATAGAACTTTAAGTTGGCATCACTTTTTTAACTTGCGGCCATTTTGTCAGCTGTCAAGTGGTTAATATTTAGTTTGGTTTGCCATTTCATCATGAACAGGTTGACAAAAGAACAACGCTTGCAAATCGTGCAAATTTATTTCGAAAATAATGGTTCAGTTCGCGAAGTTTACCGCAAGCTCCGTCCATTTTATGGTCGACATAATCGTCCATCAGAGCAATTAATTCGGTTAACCATGGATCGTTTTCGCACTACGTTTACTCTATGTGATAATACGCATCCGCAGCGACGTCGAACAGTGCGCACCGAAGAAACAATTGCCGCTGTAGAGCAAAGTGTTGAAGAGGACCCGAATGAATCGATTCGCCACCGTGCACAGCAATTGGAGCTTTGTCCATCAACTTTATGGAAGATTTTGCGCAAAGATCTTGGCCTGCGACCTTACAAGATCCAGCTTGTGCAAGAATTAAAGCCGCGAGACCATGCAATCCGTCGTGATTTAGGTGTATGGGCCGAAAATGAGATTGATCTCGATGCTGATTTTCATCGCAAAATTTTGTTCAGTGATGTGGCTCATTTTTGGTTGAATGGCTACGTCAACAAGCAAAATTGCCGCATTTGGAGTGAAGAGAATCCACATGAGACCCTTGAGACGCCATTACATCCACAAAAACTGACTGTTTGTTGTGCTCTATGGGCTTGGTGGAGTCATTGGGCCATACTTCTTCCGAAATAATGCTGGAGGGTCAGTTACCATAAATGGAGACCGGTATAGAGCCATGATAACCGACTATTTTGTTCCCCAATTGGATGGCATGAATGTGGATGAGTTGTGGTTCCAACAAGAAGGCGCTACATGCCACACAGCGCACGTCACAATTGATTTATTGAAGGAAACATTCGATGAGCGCATAATTTCGCGGAATGGACCTGTCAATTGGCCACCAAGATCGTGCGATTTGACACCACTGGATTATTTTCTTTGCGGATATGTGAAGTCGCTCGTCTACGCCAACAAACCAGAAACGTTAGGGGACTTGGAAGCCAACATTCGTGGCTTTATTGCCAACATACGGCTCCATATGCTCGAAAAAGTAGTTGAAAATTGGACCTGTAGAATTGGCTTTATTCGAGCCAGCCGCGGCGGCCACATGCCCGAAATCATATTTAAACATTAATGGCATAAAATTATTCTTCCAACAAAGCCAAATTGATGGACATTAAAACGATTTTCTTGTGTTTTATTTCAATTCGAAGTTCTATACCTCTAAAAAAAAACACCCAGCTTTTGTGAAGTTAAGCGAAATCGTTAAATGATGAAAGAAAAATATGAATATGTACACGAAAATATGTGTACATAAGTTGTTTTGATCAATGCATTATTAATACAAAAAACTTAAGCTAAAAAGTAAACGCATTTGCTATTACAATCTAATGCATAGTTGGCGTAATCCCCTAAGTATTGGTCCAATATCCTAAAAAAACCTATAATTCTGTGTTTTTTTATTTTCAAAATTATATTACAAATCAAACGGAAGTAATTTTAATTAAAAGTTGTTTATGATTTTTCTTTATGTCAAACAAACATCGGAAAAAGAAACCACTAACATACCATTCACATTTGTCGGATCCGTCTGTCATCTATTGTCGATGTGTGACAATAAAAATAAACACATACTACATTTATATATGTATATATTTACGAATCCATACACTTGTTTTTCAGTATCTATAAACTTATATGTAAGTGCGTTGTCACAAACATCTTAAATTTGTTGTATTTAGTATTTGTCAGATACCAAAACGAGAAAAATATTAATGAGCTCTTAAGTGTTGAGTTATGTTTTAATAATTTTTTTTTTTTTTTTGTATTATCTGTTTGCCAAAATACTCGACTCGACTGAATGAATTCTAAAATATTTCGCCAATTATTTTAATGAGTTTTTGTGATTGTCATTAAATTTTTCACAATTAAATTATAATATTTTTCTGCTCTGTTTTGTTCGTTTTACACAAATATAAGGGGTTGTCGGTTTATTAATTTAAATGTTTCAAATTAAAATTAAGGTTAATTAGAAAATGTCAAATATTTAAAAAATTATACTCACATTAAGTGTGTAGATCTATTGTGGGAGGTATGAGAATGGAAATTTGCGTAGGCGAAAATATTTAAAATATAAAAAAGAGAAATACAAATTCAGTATTATTTTCAAAGGTTTTTTTGACTTGTTTTTTACACAACTCTTGTTAGTTAGAAGATTAATACTCCACCCAGTTTTTATACCCACCATCAAAAAGAATGGGGGGTATATTGAGATTGTCATTCCGTTTGTAATTTCCTTAATATTGGTTCAAAAATCAAAAACGATATATTCTGAATCCTTATGAAATTCTAAGACGATTGAGCTATGTCCGTCTGTCTGTCCGTCTGTCTGTCTGTCTGTCTGTCTGTCTGTCTGTCTGTTGAAATCACGATAACGTCTAAACGAAAAGAGCTAGCTAACTGAAACTTAGCAAAAACATTCTTTATCTATGAGAAAATTTTGGTATTGAAATTGGGCAAAATCGGTTAGCATTTGGCCATAGCTCCCGTATAACCTCGTCTAGGCTAATCGCTTATTTGCTAATAAATGACAAATTATGACAGTTATGATGACAAAATTTGGTATCTAGAAGTTTTAGATAAGCACTAGAAAGCATATAAAATTTCATCGAAATCGGTCCACATTTAGCCATAGCTCCCATACAAAAAACTTACGAAAACAGGCTAAATTTCACCCAAAATACACTTAAATGCCAATAAATCTAAAAGTATAACAGATATAACCACTAAATTTGGCACAAGAAAGTCTTATATCAATGCCAGCCAGTGTGCAAAATTTCGTCACAATCGGTCACCATTTGACCATAGCTCCCATATAAAAAACTTATGGAAACACAAAAATACATAAAGAAAAGGTTGTTTATGTCCGTCTGTCCGTCAGATAAAAGCACGATAGCGCCTTAACGAAAAGAGCTAGAGGGACAAAATTTTACAAAAGTATTTTGGATATCTTGAAAAAGATGTGTGTTGAAAATGGACAAAATCGGTTCAAATTTAGTTAGAGCTCCCATATAACCCCGCCACGGGAAACACATTAATGCTGATAAATTGAATACAATTGTAATAGCTATGACGATTAAATTTAAAATAGGGAAGTTTTATGCAATTTTTGATCAGTTTATCAAATTTTATAGGAATCAGTCCATATTTGACTTTAGCTTTCATGTGAAAAACACTCACGGAAACCAAAAATTTTAGCAAAGGCCAGTTAAAAGCTATTAAATTAGAAACTATGATAGCTATGGTCACTAAATTTTGCAAGAATAAGCTCTCTATATATACCAGCCAGTGTGTAAAATTTTGTTATAATCGGTCAACATTTGGCTATAATTCTTATATATATAACATCCCCTTTTTATATCTACAATCAAAAAGATTTGGAGGTACATTCATTATATTAAGATTGCACCTATGAAATTATATAGGCATCAATCAATGTTCAGCCCAGACTTTATATATGATGAATGCATTAGGAACTCATAACGAAATATATGGACCTGTCGTATTACTATTAACGTGTTTAGCCTAACTACATATTAATCACAACAAAAAGTATTTAACAACTTATTAATGTAAAACTATACCTGGTTATGAGACCGAATTTTGATCAAAGTAAATACTGGGGAAACCACTAAAATATTTTTGAATGTTGAACTAT